>JAQQST010000022.1:1452340-1488078 GCA_028646485.1 Cryptoprocta ferox | reverse complement strand
AATGGAGCTGGAGGGGCAGATATCTAGCACCGTGTGCAGGAATAGAACAGAAGGAGCATGGCTCTAGCACAGAGGCTAGAAATGCAGCAGAAAGGGCATGCCTGTGGCACAGAGGGAAGAAAAACAGCAGGAGGGGCAGTGCCCTCGCACAGAGGGCAGAAATGCAGCAGGATGGCCAGGGCTTTAAAACAGAAATGTTTTATGCAACAGGAGGGTCAGGGCTCTAACACAGAGTAGCGATATGTAACCCTACAGGCAGGATTCTAGCACACAGGGCAGAAATATCACTGAAGGGGCAAGGCTGGAGCACAGAGGGTAGAAATGAAGTTCCTGGGGACTGCTTCATGTAGAGGGCCAAAATGCAGCAGAGGAGAAGGGCTCTTCAATAATGCACAGAAATGGAACAGGACGGGCAGGGCTCTAAGACAGAAGTGGTAATGCAGTAGGAGGGGCAGAGCTCTAGCATAGAGGGTAGAGATGCAGCATGAGTAGTAGGGCTCTACACAGAGCCCATGAAGCCAGCAGGAACGGCATGACTGTAGTACAGAGGACGGAAATGCAACAAGAGGGGCAAGAATGTATCACAGATAGCAGAAAAGTGGCAGGCGGGGAAGGGCTCTATCACAGTGGGCATACAGTCAGGAAGAGGGGCACGGCTCTAGCACAGAGGGCACAAATGCAGCAGGCTAGGCAGGGCTTTCGAGCAGGGGTAAAATTGAAGAGAAAGGGCAAGACACTATCACAGTGGCGTGGAATGCATCAGAAGGGGCAGGTCTGTAGTACAGAGGGCAGAAAAGACGCTGGAGGGGCTGCGTTCTAGGACTGAGGGCAGAAATGCAGTATGAGGGGCAGGGCTATAACACAGGGGCCAAAATGCAGCGGTAGGGGAAGGATTCTAGCACACAGGGCAGAAATGCAGCAGGAGGGGCAGGGTTCAAGCACATGGGAAAATTGCAGAAAAATGCAGAAGGCTGGATTTTACCACAGGAGGAATAAATGTTGCAAGAGGCGGCAGGGATCTACCACAGATGGCAGAAAGTCATCAGGAAGTGCAAGGCTCTAGCACAGTGAGCAAAACTGCCATTGGAGATACACCCAGGGCAGAAATATCACTGGAGGGGTAAGGCTCGAGGACAGAGGGAAGAAATGAAGTTGGTGGGGACTGCCTAATATAGACATCAGAATGCAGCCGAGGAGAAGGGCTCTTCAATAATGGGCGGAAATGGAGAAGGAGGGGTAGGATTATAACACAGAGGGTGGTAATGCAGCAGGAGGGGGAGAACTCTACCATAGAGGGTAGAAATGCAGCATGAGTAGTAGGGCTCTACACAGAGGCCATGAAGCCTGCAGGAAGGGCAGGACTGTAGTACAGAGGGCGGAAATGCAGGAGGGGCAGGACTGTAGCACAGATAGCAGAAATGTGGCATGCGGGGAAGGGCTGTAACACAGTGGGCATACATGCAGCAGGACGGGCACGGGTCTAGCACAGAGGGCACAAATGCAGCAGGAGGGGCAAGGCTCTAACACAGAGGGTGGAAATGTAGCTGTAGGGACCAGGTTCTAGCACAGAGGACACAAATGCAGCAGGCTAGGCAGGGATTTTGAGTAGGGGTCCAACTGAAAAAAAAGGGCAAGGCACTAGACCAGAGGCCTGGAATGCATCAGAAGGGGCAGGAGTGTAGCACAGAGGGTAGAAAAGAAGATGGAGGGGCAGCGTTCTAGCACTAAGGGCAGAAATGCAGCAGGCGAGGTAGTGTTCAAGCACAAGGGAAAGGGATCTTGCACCTTGGGAAGAAATGCAACAGGAGGGGCAGGGCTCTATCACAGAGGGCAGAAAGGCAGCACGAGGGGCAGGGCTCTAGCACAGAGGCCAGAAAGGCAGCAGGAGGCTCAGGAGGCTCTAGAACACTGGGCATAAATGCAGCAGGAGCGAATGGCTCTAACACAGAAAGCAGCAAAGCAGCAGGAGGGACAGTGGTCTAGTCCGGATGGTGGAAATGCAGCAGGAGTAGTAGGGTGCTAGCATGGAGGCATGAAAGGTAGCAGGATGGGCAGGATTGGAGCACAGAGGAAGTCAAGCAGGAGGAGGGACAGGACTGTAGTACAGAGGGCAGAAATGCATCAGGAGTGGCAGCGCTCCAGCATAGAGGGAAGGGATGCAGTAGGAGGCGCACTGCTTTAACGCAGAGAGCAGAATGCAGCAGGAGGGGCAGGACTGTAGCACAGACGGAAGAAACGCAGCAGAAGGGGTAGTGCTCTAGCAGAGAGGGCAGAAATGCAGCCGGAGGGGCAGGACTGTAGCACAGATGGAAGAAAAGCAGTAGGAGGGACAGGGCTCTTGCACCTTGGGAAGAAATGCATCAGGAGGGGAATGAATATAAAACAGATAGCAGAAAAGTGGCAGGCGGGGAAGGGCTCTACCACAGTGGGCATACATGCAGCAGGAGGGGAACTGCTGTAGCACAGAGGGCACAAATGCAGCAGGAGGGGCAAGGCTCTGACACAGAGGGCCGAAATGTAGCTGTAGGGACCAGCTTCTACCACAGAGGACACAAATGCAGCAGGCTAGGCAGGGCTTTAACACAGAGGGTCCAAAAGCAGCATGAATAGCAGGACGAAAACACAGAGGGTTGAGATGGACTGGAGGGGGCAGCTTCTAGCACAGAAGGCAGAAATGCAGGAGAAGACACAAGTCCCTAGCAGAGAGGGCACAAATCCGGCAGGCTGGGCAGGGTTCTAGCACAGAGGACAGAAATGCAGCCAGAGGTGCAGGACTGTAGCAAAGAAGGAAGAAAAGTGGCAGGAGGGAGAGGGCACTTGCACCTTGGGAAGAAATGCAACAGGAGGGGCAGGGCTCTATCACAGAGGGCATAAAGGCAGCAAGAGGGGCAGGGCTCTAGCACAGAGGCCGGAAAGGCAGTAGGAGGCCCAGGAGACTCTAGAACACTGGGCATAAATGCAGCAGGAGCGAATGGCTCTAACACAGAAAGCAGCAATACAGCAGGAGGGACAGTGGTCTAGTCCCGTTGGTGGAAATGCAGCAGGGGTAGTAGGGTGCTAGCATAAAGGCATGAAAGGCAGCAGGATGGGTAGGATTGGAGCACAGAGGAAGTCAAGCAGGAGGCGGGACAGAACTGTAGCACAGAGTGAAGGAAAGCCACACGAAGGGCAGGGATTTAGCACAGACAGCTGAAAAGGAGCAGGACGTGCAGGGCTCTGGCACAGAGGGCAGAAATGCATCTGGAGTGGCAAGGCTCGAGCCTAGAGGGAAGAAATGCAGTAGGAGGCAGATAGCTCTAATACAGAGGGCAGAAACGCAGCAGTATACGCTGGCTGGAACACAGAATGCAGAAATTCTGCAGGAGGGGCAGGGATCAAACACAGAGGGCTGAAGTGTAGCTGTAGGGGACAGCTCCAATCTCAGATTGCACAAAGTCAGCCAGAGGTGCAGGTCTCTAACACCGTGTGCAGGAATATAACAGATGAGCATGTCTCTAGCACAGAGCTAGAAATGCAGCAGAAGGGGCATGCCTGTAGCACAGAAGGAAGAAAAGCAGCTGGAGGGGCAGTGCTCTAGCACAGAGGGCAGAAATTGAGTAGGATGGGCAGGACTTTAACACAGAGGGTCCAAAAGCAGCATGAATGGCAGGACTAAATCAGAGAGGTCTGAGATGGACTGGAGGGGCAAGCTTCTAGCACAAAAGGCAGAAATGCAGGAGAAGACACAAGGCCCTAGCAGAGAGGGCAGAAATCCGGCAGGAGGGCAAGGTTCTAGCACAGAGGACAGAAATGCCGCCGGAGGGGTAGGGCTCTAGCACAGAGGCCAGAAATGCATCAGTAGGGGCAGGACTGCAGAGCAAAATGAAGAAAAGTGGCAGGAGGGAGAGGGCTCTTGCACCTTTGGAAGAAATGCAACAGGATGGGCAGGGCTCTATCACAGAGGGCAGAAAGGCAGCAAGAGGGGCAGGGTTCTCGCACAGAGGCCAGAAAGGCAGCAGGAGGCCCAGGACGCTCTAGAACACTGGGCATAAATGCAGCAGAAGGGAATGGCTCTAACACAGAAAGTAGCAATGCAGCAGGAGGGACAGTGGTCTAGTCCCGATGGTCGAAATCAGCAGGAGTAATAGGGCGCTAGCATAGAGGCCAGAAAGGCAGCAGGATGGGCAAGATTGGAGCACAGAGGAAGTCAAGCAGGAGTGGGGCAAGCACTTTAGTACAGAGTGAAGAAAAGCAGCACGAAGGCAGGGATCTAGCCCAGATGGCTGAAAAGAATCAGGAGAGGCAGGGCCCTAGCACAGAGGGCAGAAATGCATCAGGAGTGGCAGCGCTCCAGCATAGAAGGAAGGGATGCCGTAGGAGGCACACTGCTCTAATACAGAGAGCAGAATGGTGCAGGAGGGGCAGAGCTGTAGCACAGATGGAAGAAAAGCAGCAGGAGGACCAGGACTCTTTCACCTTGGGAAGAAATGAAACAGGAGGGGCAGAGCTCTAACACAGCGTAGATATATGTAACTGTATAGGCAGGATTCTAGCACCCAGGGCAGAAGTATTACTTGATGGGCAAGGCTCGAGCACAGAGGGCAGAAATTAAGTTGGTGGGGACTGCCTAATATAGAGGGCAGAAATGCAGCAGCAGAGAAGGGCTCTTCAATAATGGGCAGTAATAGAGAAGGAGGGGCAGGGCACTAAGACAGAGGGCGGTAATGCAGCAGGAGGGGCAGAGCTCTAGCATAGAGGGTAGAAATGCAGCATGAGTAGTAGGGCTCTACACAGAGGCCATAAAGTCAGCAGGAAGGGCAGGACTGTAGTACAGAGGACGGAAATGCAACCGGAGGGGCAGGACTGTAGCACAGATAGCAGAAAAGTGGCAGGCGGGGAAGGGCTCTAGCACAGCGGTCATACATACAGTAGGAGGGGCACGGCTCTAGCTCAGAGGGCACATATGCAGCAGGGGGGGAAGGCTCTAACACAGAGAGCGTAAATGTAGCTGTAGGGACAAGATTCTAGCACAGAGGACACAAATGCAGCAGGCTAGGCAGGGCTTTTGAGCAGGGGTAAAATTGAGAAGAAAGGGCAAGGCACTATCACAGAGGCCTGGAATGCATCAGAAGGGGCAGGACTGTAGCACAGAGGCGTGAAATGCAGCTGGAGGGGCAGGGTTCAAGCACAGAGGGCAGAAATGCAACAAGATGGCCAGGGTTCTAGCACAGAGGGAAGAAATTCAGCAGGAGGGGCAGGGCTATAGCACAGAGGGCAAAAATGCTACAGTAGAGGAAAGTTTCTAGCAAAGAGCAGCAGTGTTCAAGCACAAGGGAAAATTGCAGCAGGAGGGGCTGGATTCTAGAACAGGAGTAAGAAATGGTGCATGAGGGGCAGGGTTCTACCACAGAGGGCAGAAAGGCAGCAGGACGTACAAGGCTCTAGCACAGTGGGAAAAAATGTCATTGGAGATACAGAGCTCCTGCACTTAGGGCAGAAATGTAGCAGGACCGGCAGGGCTCTAACACAGCGGGCAGAAATATTGCTTGAATAGCCTGCTTATGACAAGTACAGAAATGCAGCTGGAGGGGCAGTGCTCTAACCCAGAGGGTGGAATGCAGCAGGAGTCATAGAGCTCTAGCACAGAGGCCAAAAAGGCAGCAGTAGAGGCAGGATTGGAGCACAGAGGAAGGAAAGCTGGAGGAAGGTCAGGACTGTAGCACAGGCGGATGAAAATAGGCATGAGGGCCAGGGCTCTATCACAGAGGGCAGAAATGCATCAGGAGTGGCATGGCTCCACCCCAGAGGGAAGAAATGCAGTAGGAGGCACACAGCTCTAAAACAGAGGGCAGAAAGTCAGCAGTACACTTGGGGCTATAACAGAGAGGACAGAAATGCAGCAGGAGGGGCACGTCTCTAGCACCGTGTGGAGAAATATTACAGAAGGAGCATGGCTCTAGCAGAGGCTAGAAATGCAGCAGGAGGGGCATGACTGCATCCAGCGGTTCCTCCAGCCATGCAGGTGGTGCCTGCGCACCATGTGGGGCAGGGGGGGGTCTCTCTATCTCCTGGGTGCTTGACAAGGTGCTCTCCCCCGGTGCCTTCCTGATCAGCGGGTCCCTTCGACCCATTGGCCACGCGCCGCCACGCCCACTGACCAGCAAAGGGGTGTTTGGCCTGCAGCAGCAGGGACGCATGTGATGGGTTGAGCTCCCTCCTGGCAGAGGGCGGTGTGGAGTGCGCGGTGTCAAGGGTAAGAGAGAGAAGGGGCTTGGTGATGTCAACACGCAGGCGTCAGCTGGGGGTCCTGCGTGGGGGCTGCTTCACCAGACCAGGGGACAGAGGCCCCGCCCTGTGGGGGAGGTGAGGGGGAAGCCCCGGAGTTGCCTGTGAGCCACCTTCCCGCACGTCCTCAGGGTGTCCAGTGCTCAGTGCTTGGGGAGAGGGCGGCTGCCGGTCTCTGGGCTCATGAGCCCGCCTTGCTGGGTGAGGCCCTCATCGAGGTCCATCACCTTATGGCCTTGATAGGACCGCCCGGGGACTACATGGGGAAATTCACCTGGCGCATACTAAGTGCTCCCTTAAAATAAACTGTCAGTATTCTGCTCCGAATTGTTCTTCAGGAGCGGGACAGCAAACACCCAACAGGTAGGAGACCAGAGCTCGGGTCTTCCAGGGACACCCACACCCTCCATCCAAGCTTGGGAAGCCCTTTGCACTCCCAGATTCCGCAGCAACCACTGTCCCACCGGGTTGTGAGGCCACCTGCATGCAGGTGGGGACGGGCTATGTGGGAGGAAGCGTGAGCCCCTAGCAGGGGAGAGACCAGTGGAGGGGTCTTTGGGGCTGCATAGAAGTGCACCCCCCGCCTGGGGGCTGCAGTGGGGAGGAGGGGAGGGCACAGCTTTCGGAGCCAAAGTCCTGAGCTGGAATCCAGTTATAGGCTAAGTGATCACTCTGAATATCAGCTCTTTTATCTGCTAAATGGCCAAGCTCTTGGTGCCTGCCTCGCCGAGGTCCCTCAGCCCCTGTCGGCCTGAGCTAGGGCTCAGGACAGTGAGCTGTCACCGTGTCCCAGGAAGGGATGGATGCAGCCCTCCTGGGGAACATAGAGGGGCTGGCAGATGTGAGAGATGACTGCCCGTTCTTCAGATGGGGCCCCTACCTTGGGGAAGGTGAAAGGGCGGGGGTCGCCTCCCCAGCCACACTAGGCAGAAACTGTAGGACACAGGCGTAGCCAAGGTCTGGATTCAAGGTGAGCCACCTGTGGGCTGTACCACCTAGGTGAATGACTTCACCTCTCTGGGCCTTGTCTTCAGCCACTTAAAAAGTGAGACACCGATTTCCATCTGTCCCGGGTCTGAAGTCAGGACAGACACAGTGAGAGACAGGACAGGACTAACAGTACTGACAATCCGTGGTGACATCAACACCCACAGGGCACCTTCACGCCAGGGTGACTCCACACCACCACCAGGCACCACCTCACGAGGGACTTGGGTGACAAGCACGAGCAGGGAGAGCCGTGCGCCCTGTGGGGTTTGCAGTGCAGCCAGGGTGACGGGGATTCTCCCCGCCAAGCAGGAGCCAGAGCACTCTGTAAGCTGTAAAGTGTGGTGCACCAGCAGTGACATCCATGTACACATGATCAGGAAATCCTCATTTCCAGAAAACAGGATGGCTGAGAGCACTGGGGGCACTGGGGAGGGGCCACTGACATCCTGAGAAGAGTCAGCTTCCCGGTGGGGCTTCCCCCAAGGGGCCTCAACAGGGCACACGGGTGTTCCCAGACATGGTGCCCACTGCCCCCAGGCTGCTGATTTAATATCCGGTTATCCCTTCCTCTGATGGAGGGGACACAGAGACACTGTTGGCCTGACCCTGGATCCTGAGTGAGTGCCTCAGGAGGGATGGGAAGGCAGATTTCCGGGGACTATGTTACCTAGAGTCTGTGAGATGAGATCATCACCTATAAACTTCTCACCCTGGATGGTGCTCTGGATGCCCTGGATGGCGCTCTGGACGCCCTGGCTGTGGTTCAAGGGGCTCATCATCTCATGCTCCTTCTCATTGTGTATCTGGGAGTACAAGGTTCTGCCAGGGCATTTCCTGTGGAGCAGAAGCAGTACTCAGGGCTCAGGGTGTGGCCCAGGCCATCTGTCCCTAGCGGCCCCCAGACAGCTGTGCCCCAGAGCACTCCCGAGTAAAGTGCAGACAATGCTCCTGGATCTCATCTCCTGCCCCATCTCTGCTCCAAACCACCTCCTCCAGAAAGCTCTTCCTCCTGTGAGCTCTGCAGCCCTAGATTCCCCCTTTCCTCTGGGGCATGAGTGCTCACTGTCTGTCTCCCCTGCTTCCTAGACTGAGATCATATTGTAGCCCGTGGGAGGGGGTTATTTTATGGTCCTGTGGTTCCCCCTCATTGGGCATCTCCAGCAGTGTCCTGGGCTCAGACTGGGTTGGTGGGATATGCATTTCCGTGAGACACAGGACGCTGACCTTGCTCTGAGAGGCTCCTGCCAAGTCCTGCCTGTGTCCTAGCACTATTCTGTCTCTATTTCCTGTCTCTCCAGGGCTAAAGGGGGAGGTGATTGTGGGCACAGCCCCTTCTGCCTCAGCTGAACTGGGGCTCAGGGTCCCCCAGCCACACTCCTTCATGTAAACACCTAGTTATTCTGAGTGAAACCCGGGAAGACCCCGAGGTCCAAGAAGAAAAGCCCACAGTGTCCGGGGAAGAGCAGGCTTTCTCAGATGCTGTTCCCCAAGCCCCGCACATTCTGCAGGAATGCCCTGATGGCAGGTGCACCTTCAGGCCTCTGAGCCGGGCCAGACCATGTTACCGGTTCCACCCACTGAGGGTGAATAAAGGTGACGCGTGTCACCTCCAGGCTGAAACACTTACAGGGTGACTTGGTCCCTCCAGAACTCTCTTCCCTCTGCTAGGCCTCCTGCATCTCAAAATGGCCCTACCCCAGAGCCGCAACTAGACGCTGGCCCTTCCCAGCCCCAGGGGACAGCACTAGTGAAAAGTCAGCCTTTGGTGGCCGTGAGCCCCTGAGCCATCGGGGCTGTTTGCTACAGCAGCTGAGCCCAGCCCACAATGACTGCTATACCTCCAGGGACTGAACCAGCTCCCTGAACTCCCTACAGGCTGTGTCAGACCCTCAGGACCAGTGAGGCATTTCTCTGCTGCCCAGCACCATTCTGCTCGGCTTGCATTCCCTGCATGAACTGGCATGCTGGGAATGGACACCCGTCCCCCCTAACTGTGCGCTGTTTTCAAGACAACCCTCAGGGTGCCAGGCAGTGGACCGGACCAGCACTGACACCCTCACCTCTGTGTGGGGCACTTTCTGAGCCCACCTAGAGTCCTCCCCTTCCCCCTTCTCTCATCCTCTTCCTGCAGCGACAGTTATCTGGAGCTGTTTGTAGAGCTGCTATCTGGCCCTTGGCAGTGGCATCTGAGGAACACAGATTATGAGGCCAGAATTGTGTCCCTTCTGTGGCCTTGACCCACCAACCCTGGCCTGGACAAAGTCCACATGACACCCACATCCATGCTGATGACCACAGGGAAAGAGAAATGGGTGGGGGTGAACCCAGTCAATGGCCTCCACCACAGCTCCAGCTAAGAGAGGTGCCTCAGGTCCATCCCTGCAGCCTGACACTCCTCCCCCGTACCCTGCCTCCCCCTGCGCCCCCAGCCAGCTAACTGCCTCAGAGTCAGAGGAGGGCACATAGGAGCACACCTGCAGGGGCTGGAGGTCCTGCCCCTCCCCCTCCTGCCTTTCCCCTCCTCCCCTCCCTTCCTCCTCTTCCTTCTTCTTCTCCCTCCTTCTCCCTCTCTTCCCCTCTCTCTCCTCTCCTCTCCCTCCTCCTCCCCCCTCCTTCTCTTCTTTTCCTCTTCCCCTTCCCCCACCCCCCTCCTTAACCCAAAGCTGAGGCAGTCCCCCCAGGGGGATCCTGGGAGCCCATGGTTGGTAGGCACTGCTGGGCCATCCACAGTATATCGGGCCTTGCACTCAGGGTGAGGGTGTTCCAGGCTGGAGACCCAGAGGGGGCAGATGGGGTTGCAAGTCTCTCCTTCTTCCTTTAATCTCTGCAAATACACAGGATGACATACCTCCTCCCTGGACATGAGGGGCAGAGGGAGGCTGGAAGGACACGTGCTCTTCACATCCTTGGGTCAGGGGTGGTGAGTGCTGGAAGGGAGATGTAGCAGGGTAATGTGGAAAGGACCACAAATCGCCGAATCAAAGCAAGGAAAGATTTTACTTATGGCTGGGACACACCTGATCTCCTGATATTAAGGAGAAAGCACAGAGAATGGCCCCAATCAAAGGTGGCAGTGTGATTATATAGGCAGACTTAACCAATTACATTCACAGCATTCCACAGTAGCCAATTACATTGTAATACACAGACGCTAGTTTTGGCGGGAACCTATCAATGTAAAGTTCTATGTTCTTTTAAAATGTCCAATCATACTCAGGCAGTGACTAAGCGAATTTTTGTAGGTTTGACCTTGGTCAGACCTTAGCAACCATAGAAAAGGGGTAGGGGAGCAGACTGCAACAAGCTATCTATTACATTCTGTAAATAAGTTAACCTATTACATTCCATAGGTTAACCTATTATAGAAGGGAATTTGGGCCTGCCTGGCTCAGACCCCTTCTTCTCCTCACCAGCTGTGTGACCCTGGGCACACTGAATAACCTCTCTGAGCCCAGATCTCCTCATCTGTAAAATGGATGGGGGCCTAAGGCTGCGATGCCAGTGGACAGGAGATTGGGTGGATGGTGGTCGTGGGGACGCCAGGGGCTGACTGTCTCTCCTGGGACTGCGGCCATTCAGAACCTGGAGCCTGTCTAGCCTCGTGCCCTCCCTGCTGCAGCCCATTGAGGGTGCTGTCCTAGGTCCGACATCAAGTCCTACTGTCTGGGAGGCCTTGCCCTTTGAATTTGTAGAGGATGAACACTCCCACCACGAAGAGTCCGATGACCAGGAGGAACACCACCACCCAGTTGCCGCCACCACCTCCCAGCCTCTGAGAGACTGCAAGGAAAACAGTGGCGGTCAGTGGGGCGCTGACATCCCCTGTCCCGGCCTCCTTGGACAGGTGCTCCCCGTGTGTCTGAGGGGCATGGGCAGACCTCGGGGGAATCCCGGCCCTCACCCCTCCTTCTGGAAGGTGTACAGAAGAGCTGGTGTGCCGTGAGCCTGCCCCACAGCACTGTTTCTCCAGGGGGCAGAGGGACGTGCCTCAGCTTCTGCAAAGATTCTTCCCCAAACAGGAAAGGACACACCATGACCAGAAAGGACACATCCCCGGTGAGGGTGGGGTCGGAGGTCCTCCAAGACCCTATATGTCTATGTCAATTAAAGCCAGGGCTCCGTGCTGCATCTGCAGACTGAGAAAGGCCCTTGGGTCTGACAGTTTGTAACTGGAGGCGGCCGTCCACCAGGAAGAGCTGGTGGTGCCTGAGGGGTCATCTGTCCCCAGTCCCTGTAGTAACAGTGTTGCCTGAGGGCCAGGATGCACTAACCATCAACCCTGCAGGGGCGAGCACAGCAAGGCCAAGGGAAACCTCTAGCTTCTCACCTGTGTGTGTGTCCCCCATGGTCACCAGGACCCGGACCCCACGTCGCAGGATGAAGCTGATTTTCTGTGTCTTCAGCACCTGCTGGATGGCCAGGAGTCTCTGAAAGAGAAAGAGAGTGACTGGGTCCCTCCAGGACTGGGTCCTCTCCTGGCTTCCAGGAGAGCCAGGCAGACATCTGATCTAACCCTCCAGAGCCACAGGGTTGGGGTGGGGGGACTCAGCGTCTTTGGGTCTCAGTTTCCTCATCTGTAAAATGGGAGTGCTTGGCAGCTTGCAGTGAGAACCTACGAAGGGGCACAAAGGTGACCCTCTCGGTTTGGTTGTGACCAAAGAGTGTGATAAATTTGGGGAACGCAGAGGTGCTCCAGGAGGCCCCCAGACCTGGCAGTGGTCAGGGGGGGATTCTCAGAGGAGGAAGACCAAGTCAAAAACAAGACAGAGACAGGACAGGTGACCCAGGTGAGGGAGCGACCGCACCCCTGAGAGAGAGCAACCCCAGGAGGTGATATTGCTGGATCACGGGGTTTGGAGGGGGGGCAGCCGGCCTCTGGAAAATGGCCTGTTTGCCATTTCATAAGGGGGTGTTTGCCCGGTGTTCAGAAGGGAGCCAGCCGGCCCATGTGGATGCTCATGTGTCATTCCTCTGCACAGGTAGGGGTAGAGGTGCTGCAGGAGGGGTCCTCCTGCAAGATGGTGGTCCCCGGGGATCCCCATCCCAGGGCACCTTGGGGGGGACATTCTGGGGCCCAAACCCAGCCTCCATGAACAGCATCTCGGCAACTGGTGTTCCCTGGTAATGCAAGTTCTGCGTCTGGGACCCTGTGAACCACAGGCCCAAACAGCCCTTGGCTTGAAGGAGGCGGGAAGGCACTGGGTTCTGTGCCTTCGCCCATGGTCCAGAGGAGCTGCAGCTCCTTTCTGTGACAAGGTCAATGCCTCCAGCCTTGCGCCCAGCACGCGGCAAGAGCCAGGTGGCTGCCTCGAGGTCAGTGGCCCTGATGAGTCCCTAGGATTCTTCAGAATCCTTGGGCACGCGGTTTACCCTCAGCACTCAGGATAACGGGGGTGGCGGTTCCCACATTTCCCTCCCCATCTCTTTCCAATTCTCTCCTGAGCCCCCCACATCTGACTCCTGCAGAATTCACCCACCTGCTGTCCTCTGGCTGCCCGAGCCTGCTTTCTGCCTCCATGCGGCTGCCTATTCCAGACAGTTCTCATCAGTGTGGGTGTACAACAGGCAGCCTTGGTGGCCAGCTTCTCCCCGGAGCCTCCTATCTGCTGGTCTCAGCCCAGCGGTAGCAGGTGTCAGACCTGCATCCCTTATATGGGTGCATAAGATTCTGCTGTGCAGAGGGAACACATCCCCCTTATCCACCGCCTGATAGTGGACGTCTGGCTCGTGTCCCCTCTTGGGCTGCTGTGAGCACCCATGTGCTTTGCCGCATGGATGAGAATGTCCAGTCCTTCTCAGGCACATGCCCGCAGGGCCATGCCTGACGCTAACTCCTCCTAAACTTCCAAAGAACTTGCAGGACCCCTGCAGTGCCAGGGTCCACTTTCCACTCTTCTACTTCACCCAAGTTACTCTCTGTTTGGGGAAGCGTTATACAGCCACCCAGGGCACCCAAGCGGTGCTGACTCATCCTTGTGTCCCCATCCGGTGCCCACCACACAGCGGTCTTCTACCAGCCTAGATGAGGGCTATTCTTTGGAAGTCATCCTACACAGTGAAGGCATCTGCTAAGTGGATGGGTGCCAATTTCCCCTCTGTCGTGAGACGACACCCTAGGTGCCCACAGCCCTCACACTCAGCTTGGCTCAGTGTGACCAGCTCCAGCCACTGGGATGTCCCCTGGGGGGTGATCCAGCCCCAGTGCCCTTGCACCTACCCATTCCCCTAAACAGTGATCTTGGAGACCACCAGATACCCAGGGGCACGGCCACAGAGGGAGGAGAGCTGGCCACCTGCGTCAGGCAGCAGCTGGAGAGACATGGGCCTCTATTTGATGAAAATCCATGAGACTCTGTGCTTGATGTGACATACCACCAGACCCTGGGGCACTAGGCCACCAAATCCTTGGCGGTGCAGGGAGAATGTGCCTCGGGTCCAGTGGCCTCGGGAGGTACCTTGTCACTTGTGAGGCTCCTCTTCCTTGTGGAACTGGGAGGGGGCATGAGCACGTTCAGGTCAGCCAAGGTGGGCAGCCCCAGCTTCATAACCATCCCCAGCAGCTCCTTGGGGATGCTGGTCTCCTGCAGGGATGCAGAGAAGTCACCCTGAGCCACCTGCTTTCTCTGTCCCCTGCCATGCCCTGGGCCCCCCCAGGAATGGCCTCTCTCTCCTCTTGGTCTGTCCAAGTCCTGGCCACTGGACCTGTGAGCTATTCCTGACCCTGCACCCTATGTGGATGGCCCCCAAGCCTGGTGGTCCCCTTTTCACCTCCTGTACCCCAGCCCTCCTGGTCCCTCAGCCCTTCATCCCCGACAATGTCCTCACACCCAGGCCAGGACTGCTCCCTCCATTCCATTCCTCACACTAAGGGTGAGCAGACCCCTCTCTGGCTAATGTCCTCCCAGAGGTCAGGGCTCCTGACCAAACAACTCCTGCAAACCACAAAGTTCCTGCTGTTGAAAATCCCACTCCACACACTTCCACCTGGAAAACTCCTATTCACCCTTCAATGTCCAGAACAGTATCACCAGCATTATTGACCAGTTGAGGAGAGGCATGCCCAGAAGGGGCCTCAGCCTTGGATGATGGTTGGGGTATGCTCTGTCCCTCACCAAGGGACCCAGGGCCCTATTCCCTCCCTGACGCACTGCCTCAGTGTGGTGTCTGTGAGCTCCCGGGGCGGCAGTCACACCAATTCTCTCTGACTCCGGCATCCATGCCAGAATAGAAACTCTGTGAATAACTTAACATCCTACTAAGGAGATTCTGGGCCATCAGAGGACAGTGACCATGTCCTGTGCAAGCAGTGGGTGCTCACTCGATGTGCATGGAGGAGTCAGCCTCTCCCTCCCCTGTGAGCTGGAGCTCCAGCCTGTGTCTCAGAGCCAGGGAGGCAGTCCCTACCCATCTCCTGAGCACTGGGAAGCCAGCCTGAAGGCCCGGTCACCAGGACTGAGAGCAGCTCCACCCACCCTGCCCTGCCCCGCCTGGAGGCTCTGGAGTCCCACTTCTCCGTGGTCCCCTCAGGTGCTGGAGAGGCTCCCCGTGGGTGGGCTGGGGGCATGTTGGAGAACAGCTGGGTCATCACCAGGCCTACATCCTACCCCAACTCAGGGGTGTTTGGGTTGTGCGCATCCAGGTCCTGGGAGAACCACAGAGGCACTACCTGAAATTGGCCTGAAAAGAGGCAGAGTTGGGCAAACTGGTGAGTCCTGGGCAGCAAGGCTCCACCCCCTAGAAGGAGGTCATACACCCTGGATGGCGCAGGACTTCCCTGGCTTCAGATCCCCTGTGCACACGGTGGAGGCAGAGCCCGGCACGCGCCAAGCCTGCCCTATGAATTCTGCCATGTTCACAAGGACATACACACCCCATGAGACTGGGCTCCCATTCCCAAGGGATCCATGGACTTCAACTGAGCTGGGCTCCCCACCAGAGTAAGAGTCCCTTGAAAACAGAGATATCACCATCTCTTTCTTTCCTGCCCCCATGTAACATGTTCATATCTTAAAGTGAGAAGACACCTAATATGGCCTCGTTCTGTGCCGTGTGAGGCCTATGTGTGCCACTAGACACAAAGACTCATCTGTATTCATTTTACAGATGGGGAAACTGAGGCCAGGGAAGCTGGGGAGCGTCAGAGCTGTGTTCACCTGCTCCTCTCCCTAACCTGTGGCTGCTCCCTGGCATAACCAGGAGCTGAAGCCAGCGCTCCCGGAAGGACAAAACATGCCTCCCATCCCTGAGGAGGGGGGCTGACCCAGCACATGGACCACCATGGAGTCCTGCAGCACCGAGTTTTCACAGGCAGCGTGTACCATCACTTGCATGTCCCCTGTGTCTACAAACCGTGTGGTCACAGAGATCTCCAAGGAGAGCAAGGGCTGCGGGGACCATGAGCGTGGTCAGAGCCTGCCCCGCCACCTGCCCACTGCCCAGTGCCTCACTCAGAATACTCACTGCTCTGGTCAGAACATGGGAGCAGTGCGGGAAGGGGGCACGGGATGGGACCCCCAGAGTTACCAGCTGTAAGCCAACACAGCCTGGACCAAATCTCCCAGTGTCCCCTTCGTTGCAGACCTACCCAAAGGGCTGGGCTGGAATTGCAGAGCTGTGAACTGAACCCGGAGTTTGGCGCCCTCCTTGACCCCAACCTCCATTCCAGGAACACAGTCTGGGTCTAAAGCTCCTCCCCACCTGGCTTCTGGGTCTGGGACTTCAGCACTGTTGGGACCTTTCTGCCTGGGGCTCACAGATAAGCTTGCTGAGTGAGCGAAGGACTCCCCTCTTTGGGTCTTGAGGGATTCCAGACTAGGGTAGGCATTCCTGCCTACTGAAGACCTCCAGCCCTTCTTCCAGCCATTGTCTGTGGGTCCCTCCTGCTCACAGGGCACACCCCAGGGCTCTGGGTGAGGCTTCTTAGATCAGGTCCAGCCCCAAAGGTCCCCTCCTCCATGAAGCCTTCCTTGAGCACACCCATCAGCCAGACTGGAAGTGGCCTAATCTTCCCTGAAACTCACAACACCTCACCTATCCCCTTAATATGATGCTTACCACAACTTGGGTCACCTATTCTGCTCGCACCTGTCTCTCCAGTTAAAGGCAGTGTCTGGTCTGCTTTATCCAGCATGTGCCACAATCAGACCGAGGCAAACATGAGCAGAAATTCACGAAGAAAGGCTGGGTGTGCTCACCTCAAGTCCACACCATCATACCCTATGTTCTGCTGCCCTGGACCCAGGGCAGTGCCCTGCCCTGCTCTCACCTGAGTACCAGCCCGTGGGTCCCAGGGACAGTGCACCTGCAGGCTGTGGCCGATCGACCAGTAGAAGACAGTGAGGTTGGGGTTCAGCAGCACAGCTGCGAGTTTCACTTCCTGGTTGAGGCCAACAACAGGAACCACTTCAAGGTGGAGGGCCTGCAGGGGGGGCTTCAGGCTGGGATGAGAGTGCCAGGGTTAGAGCACATCAGGGAAAAGTCATTTCAAAGTCTGCTTATTGGTCATGGTCATCATTAACTTCGACACTACCACCAGTTATCACAACCTCATCTCTACTATTTTCAGCATGACCTCCATCATCACTATCACCACCCCCATCATCCCCAACACTCCCATCACCACCATCAACACCACCATCACCATCACCCTCACTACCATCACCATCACCAGCATCACCCTCACCACCATCCCACCATCATCATCCCCACCATCATCACCACCCTCACCACCATCACCACCTACCTCACCACCATCACCACCACCGTCATCACCACCCTTGCCACTATCACCATCACCAACATCACCCTCACCACCATCCCACCATCATCACCATCACCATCATCACCACCCTCACCACCATCCCCACATACCTCACCACCATCACCACCACCATCATCACCATCACCACCATCATCATCACCACCACCAACATCACCATCACCACCACTGTCATCACCATCACCAACATCACCCTCACCACCATCCCACTATCATCATCCCCACCATCATCACCACCCTCACCACCATCACCACCTACCTCACCACCATCACCACCACCATCATCATCCCACCACCATCGCCTCTATCAACACCACCACCACCATCATCATTACCATCATCATCTACCTCACCACCATCACCACCTACCTCACCGTCATCACCACCACCGTCATCACCACCCTCACCACTATCATAACCACCATCACCACCACCATCACCCCTACCATCATCACCACCACCGTCATCACCACCCTCACCACCACCATCACCCCTACCATCAATACCATTACCACCACTATCATCACCACCACCATCACCCCTACCATCATCACCACCATCGCCACAGCTGCCAACAACCATCACCACCAACCCTCACCACCATCACCATCACCTACATCACCCTCACCACCATCCCACCATCATCACCCCACCATCATCACCACCTACCTCACCACCATCACCACCTACCTCACCACCATCACAACAACCATAATCACCATCACCACCACCATCATGACCACCCTCAACACCATCATCATCACCACCATCTACACCACCAACATCATCACCATCATCACCACAATCACCACCTCCATTATCACCACCTTCATCACCACCACCATCATCACCATTATCATCACTACCATCACCACCACCATCACCACCTTCATCACCACCAACATCATCACCATCATCACCACCATCACCACCTCCATTATCACCACCTTCATCACCACCACCATCACCATTATCATCACTACCATCATCACCACCATCATCACCACCTTCACCACCTTTAACACTACCATCATCAGCACCATCATCACCATCACCATCACCACCATCATCACTACCATCACCACAACCATCATCACCACCTTCATCACCACCACAATCACCACCACAATCATCACCATCATCATCACAACCATCATCAACACCATCATCACCACCTTCACCACCACCATCATCAGCACCATCAGCACCATCACCATCACAACCATCACCACCACCATCACCACCACCATCATCACCACCTTCATCATCACCATCATCACCACCATCATAATCACCACCACCACCACCATCACCACCACCATCATCACCACTATCATCACCACCTTCATCACTATCATCACCATAATCATCACCACCATCATCACCACCATCACCACCATCACCACCATCATCACCACCATCACCACCATCACCACCTACCTCACCACCATCACCTCCACCATCATCACCACTATCATCACCACTATCGTCACCCCTACCATCATCACCACCATCAACACTCCCACCATCCCCACCACTACTATCACCACCTTCACCATCCCCACCAAAAGCAGCACCAGCATCATCACAACCCTCATCACCATCCCCACCATCACCACACAACCTGTGCAAACACCACCACCAACATCATCATCATCACCACCATTTTCATCATCAACATCACTTCCACCACCATCACCACCACCATCACTACCGTCACCACCACCACCTCTACCACCACCACCATCACATTCACCATCACCACCAGCTCTACTATGGTACAGAGTGCCACGGATGTGGACTTGGGCCCTGCCTGCCTGTCTCCCTGGCCCTGAGTCTGATGTCCTGAGGACTGGGGTCCTGGAGCAGGCCTGAGGGACTTCCTGTGTTTCCCCCAGGACCAGGTTCTCTCTAGACCAGGGACTGACTCTTGGCCTCGAAGGGCTGATGGACTTACAGTTGACCTGGTCAAAGAGCAGCACCTTCTTGTGCCCCTCCATGTTCTCTGTCCTGACAGACATGCTGTAGATGCCGGGGCTCTAATAGTGGTGCCAGGTGGGCTCCTCAGTCAATGTGAGGTTCATGTACATTGCCTTGAAGCCATTCCCAAGGTCGACCTGGTACTTGGTGGTCAGGGTGTCATCCGGCAGGGAACAGCATGACCCACTTAGCAGTAACCATAGAGTGGACAGGCCAGCAGGGAGTCATGGACTTATTCATATCCTCACTCCTTTCCACACCAGTAGCAGGCCCTGGGCCCCCAGGAACCAAACCTGCCTGTGCTTGGGGCCTCTGCCAGGTACACCCACTGAGGCCTGAGCCAGGGGCTGGATGTGGAAGGGCCCCTGCCTGGGCTGGATTTCAGGAACATGGCCGGAAAGATTAGATCATACATGTGAAGACTCCTAAGAGGTCTCCCAGCAAACTCAGACAAGAGTTTCCTGTGTCTGATGCTGAGTGCTGTGGTTCCTGAGTGTTTCTTTGATCCTGTTCTCTGTGGAGTGAGAATGTGGTTTGGACGGACAGGGTCTGTGTGGCATGGGACTCTTGCACTTGCTGTCTCTTCCTGGTGTTAGAGCAGCTGGGGATTGTCTGACGGTCTGCTGGATGGATGGGATGGGAGATGGATAGGTGAATGGATGGGTGACAGATGGGTGGATGGATAGGTGAATGGAGGGATGATGGGTACATGGCTGGAAGAATGGATGGTTGCTGGCATTTATGCTGCCAAAGAGAAAGCCTGCAACTTCCAGTCCTGCTCCCTCAACCTCTGTCCTGTCCCTCCCCAAAGGGTAGTAATGGGGATTTTCTATGGACATCCTCTTCCCTCTCGAAACTTCCTCAAAGGCACACAGGGAACTTAAGATAGAGTCTCTTGGGACCGTGAGACTATAGCTTTATGTCCCTAACACTTTTGTTCTGAGTTCACAGCCATGAGGGCTCAGATTGGACGACCTGTGGGGTTGGTGCCCGGGTAGACCTCTCAGGAGCCCAGCAACAAGGACACCCTCAGCTGACTTCTCTTTCCACGGCTCTGCCTCAGGGAGCAACACAGAGAGGACTGTGCCACTCACCTGAAGCTCCTGGTATAGGCCTGTCCCACAACACAGTCATCTGGTGGGGACGGGTTTAAACCAGACGTTGGAAAAACACTTGTTGGCATCAGACTCCAAGGAGGGAGAGAGCTCTAATGTGTAGTCACTAGAGGAGGAGAGAACAGCAGTCAGGAGACAGGCACAGGAGGGGAGGGGAGCCACTCCAGGGTGGGGACCTCACAGCAAGGGCCTGCTAGTACTCATTTATGAGGGCACCCAAGCAAGTCTACAAAGCCCTGTCCAGCCTGTAAACAATTGAGAAGAGAGGCAGAGGGGATTCTGGGAACTCATAACAGAGCGCAGAGCCCAGCCTGGGTGTCCTGGAGGGCTACCTGGAGGAGGTGCACTGAATCTGATAGGAAGAGCAGTAGACAGGCAGGGGAAGAGAGGGTAGGGTCACTGCACAGTGGTCCCCTCAATTCTGGTGCAGGGAGATCCAGGGCCAGGGGCCCAGCACGCAGTGGGGAGGTGGATGGCAAGGGGTAAGGATGGCCACGGAGGCAGGCAACGGGCGAGAGATTTTGTGATCCAGATTCTGGAAGTCGGAGAAGGGCTCAGGATGCCCTCCCCTATTCCTAGAATCCCCTCGCACTTGTGAGCAGGCCACTGTAGTGGTTGTGCACACGTGCCCATGAGTTAATGTTCCTCGCCAACACCACTGGGCTTAGTGCCTGGCTTTAACACACAGGTTAAGGCGGCAAGAGGAATGTAACTTGGGCCCACGCTGGGCTCTGGCCACTGCTGGGCAGTGAGCAGTGCAGGCTTCTGAGCACGGGCCTCACTAGAGGAAGTCTGATTCCCAGCACCTGCACACCTGGGATTCCAGTGCAGATGTGAAGCTCTTCCCCTTGACTCACCATGACATGGGCTCTCTCTTCTGGAAACTTCTCTGCTGGCCCATGATCCAGTGGTCACCCTGCAGTGGGGGCGCTGGGTAAGGAGTCAGCTGAGAAGGATTGACTGCTCTCCATTGGCTGGGATGGCTCTGTCATCCTTCCCCCAAAATAGCTGATTCTCAGCCTCCCAGCAGCCACCAGGGCAGTGTCCCCTCATGGTACAGGTGGATACACAGCTGGTCCTCAGTGTGTGCTCCCAACAGGACCTGCCCCTCCCCACAACAGGCAGGGTAACAGTAGCAGTTTCAGGAGACCCTGGCTGAAACCATGACCTTCCCCACAACACCTCTGGCAGCACAACCTGCAGCCCTTATTTAGTTCACTTAGTGTGACTGTCCCATTATTTGGTCACATTTGTGCTTGAGATTATGGGGTCAGGCTGCCCCATAGCCCAGTGGGGGTAATAGGTAACACACGATACAGGCACTGTGTTGCTCTCCTATCTTGTGACAGATCCCGGACCCCAAGCATATGGGGCTACACAGTTGGGTCAGGGCCTTCAGACCTACGGTAACCCTGAACCCAGCTACAGTCCCAGGCCCAGAGCATCCCAGGCCCCAAGAAGTCACCAGAGAATCCCGCAGAAGGACTGGACATCTGAGGCCATGTTGGCCGGGGGCTGGGAAGGCAGAGGACAATCCCCAGCCCACCTTCAGGTCACTGAAGTGCCAGGAACAGTAGGCGTCCTTGAGGTACTACCTGGAGAACAAGGGCCAGAAGGCCACCTTGAAGAGCTCCTAGTTAGGGCAGAAGATGATGTGGCGAAAGACGCTGGAGAGAGAGGAGGAGGCAGGGGCAGGAAATCACCTTAGCTGCCCAGGCCATCCCCCTCCAGACATCCGCTCCCCCTGCTCAGTGACATATCCCTGGCCCTGTCTGGTCCACCCAGGGGCTAGAGTTCTAGACCCCCCCCCCACCTCCAGTGTGCCCAGCAGCTGCAGGCATGTGTTCCTGGGGTTGGTATCCCCACAACCGTCATGCATTGTCTGTGGCTCCAGGAGTGCAGGGGTAAGGGTCATCCCACACACACCCCGGCAATGGAGCAGGAAGTGGGTGCAGAAGTGTCAGGAGCCCAGGACCCCAGCAGCCACCAGGCCCTTCCATTGTCTCCCAGGGTCCTTGCTTCTGTTTTGTAGAATGACAGGAGGACGGGTGTCTGCAGGGGTGCATCTCTGCCTCCATCATGCAGGGCAGGGTGGGGGACCCTTTGCTGCAGGTCCCCAGATCTGCAAAGTGGGGCCACAGGCTGTTTTTCCAGGCACAGCCAGCAATCCAGAGTCAGGAGTCATCATATTGACTCACAGTGTCAAGATGGGAAGGAGCTCAGCCTTATGATCACCACTCACCCCCCAGCCCACCATGTGGCCCCAGCCTTAGCAAGAAGAGGAAGCAGGGCAATGGAACACCCTCTCTAAAGGCCAGCTGATTATAGGGCACCCAGGATGTGCTGGGGTATCATATAAGCTGTCGGGTCTAATCCTCACCACAGCTCTGTGAGATGAGTCCACTGCCATTTTACAGAAAGGGAGACTGAGGCACAGAGAGATTGAATCACCCGCCCAGGGTCTCACAGCTTGTTTGGGCCATTTACTCCCCCTCAGCATTCATAAGTCATTTGCTGAGTACCTACGTGCATACAAATCTCTCCCTCTTTGCAAAGGCTGCTATTTCAGGGGCTTCTCCCTGATACCTCACACTTGGGATCAAAACATCACCACAGAAGGGGTGACCAGCCTGCACACCCTTGGACCTTCTCCAGTCCAGTCTGCTGAATTCTGGACAGAGTACCAGAGGTGGAGCACCTGGGTGGGGGAAGTGATACACCCTATTGGACTAGATCCCCTTCCAAGCACGCTGACAGGGACTGGATACTTGGGGAAGGGCAATCAAGATCTGAAAGCATGCTAATCCCACTTGAGAATGGTAGATAAGCAATATCTTGGAGTGTTTTCTTGGGGACATGATGGCTGGCTCTGGCTCTGAATATCTGAGGCTGATATTTGAAATAGAGTTTTGCTTTCATAGGGCAGCTCTGATCCAGACCTGGTTGAGGCCCCGTTTCCTATGTCCGTGACCTTGAGCAGGTTCACTCCTCTGTGGACTTTAGCTTCATCGAGTGTAGAATGGGGACGATGGCTCTGGCCTTTCAGTGTTGATTGTGGCTTAGCAATCGTTTGTGCAGGGTTCCGGCACATAGTGGGAACCTCACACACACTCACATGCAGCAATTTCTCTGCTCCCCAAGACAGTCCCACAAAGTAGATATTATTATTTTCATTTACAGATGAAAAACTGTCTCTGCAGTCTGGCTAGAGGTCTCCTCTGGTCTTTGAGGCCCCTGAGCCTCCCTCTGTCCTGGCCTTGACCTTCCCATGTTGTCAATCCCCTTGTTTTCTGTCTCCCAAGGAAAGCCTGCTGGGTTGGTTACTTAAACAAAGTCTCAACAGGTAGATAATCTCTTTAAGGGAGAAATTCCCACTAAGGAAAGGGCAGGACAGCCTGGCAGGTGGGGCGGCCTAGCAGGACAGCTGGGTGGGGCGGCCAGGACTGTGCATGCTGTGCAACTTCTTGCCAGTTCAGCCTGAGGCTGGTGGCCCATATGAGAGGGCCTCTCTGAGGTGTTCAGAAGTGTGGGCGCCCGCCCACTCTTATGAGCGCCTGGACCATCACAGCCAGTGGGGGGACCGAGAAGGCTGCAGTGTTATGGTGACCCCTCTGTGAGCTAGGGGGACAAACAGGGGTGTGGGTTGTTAATTAACCAGATGCTTCTTGGGATCTGAGCCAGGGCACCTCCCAGGCAGTGAATACGCGCCTGCCACAGGGCCCACTGTCTCTCGGGCTGAGCGGGACGAATCAGGGACCATGGGGCTGGGTGCTGACCTGGCCGGGGCCATCTGCTCCAGAAAAGGACAGGTGGACAGTCCAGCTCTGATGTGGGACAGCACTGGCTCCTTCTTAGCCCACAGCTCATCTTGGAGCCTGTGATTTATTGATCCCATTCTAGTTTGAGGTCTGCTGCTCTCAAACGTCCAAGACACAGATGAAGTCATGCATGGTCTTCCCCACCCCCATACCCACGACTGGCCCTGGTAAACTACCATTTGTCCCGCTGGTGAGGACGTGTGCCATCTTATGTTTGGTCTGTCTGTCCACAGGACCACCAGATCTGGGGGTCACTGCCCGGGATGGTGGGCGGCACACTGCAGACAGTGCTGGAGTTGCAGGGGAAGGGCTGTCCTGTGTGGCTTCTGCAGGTTGGCTCGGTCAGTGGGAGGAAGCGCTGTCCCTTCGTCTGCCAGTCCCCATCCCCCTCTCCATGGACAAGCCAGCCCCTGCCTTCCGGAAATCTCTGCCCAGTCTCCTGGGGAGAGAGGGCAGAGCTAGGGAGGTTGACCCCAGAGACTGGTGATTACAGCACAGGGCCCATAACTGAGCTGAGTGGGGAAGCGTATGGGGCCCTGTATAGCTTCCTGAGGCATTCCCAAAATGTTCCCACAAATGAGGGCCACAAACAAGTGAAGCCTGGAAGCCACAAATTGGAAATTTTGGTGTTGCCAGGCTCTAGGGGTGGGTCCTCCCTGTCTCCTTCAGCCTGACAGTCTTGGGGTTGTGGACCCCCTCTTTGGATTAAACACCCCCTCCCACTGCAGCATGACCTCATCCCAGCCAATCACATGTGCAAAGACTCCATTTCCGAAGAAAGTCACATCCACAGGTACTGGGTAGATGTGCATTTTGGAAAACCTTGTTCTCCCCAGTACATGCATCATCAGTAAAAGCAACAGAGCAATGCTGTGTTGCACCACATGCACCCAGGCATGCATAGAACTGAGGGAGATCTTAGGAATGCAGAGTGTCATGCCCTGGCCAGGCTTGTGAATCAGCTCTGCCTTCACAAGCCCCAAGAGGTCAGATTGCCCAGGTAAGAGCCTTCCAGAGTTGGACTCCACTTTTCCTGCTTTCTGGGTGGGAGCAGTCAAGGCACATGGACATGTTTCAATTCCAGCCTTCTTAGATCCCAAAAGAGATCATGGTTTCCCTTCACACCTTCATAGTGCCTAGCACAGCATTTGGCTCAGAGTAGATCTGAGCACCCCCTGTGGCCTCAGGGCCTAGAGCTACAGCCTCAGATCTCAGCCTGACACGGGCCCCAGCCTGCCTTGCCCCAAATGGGTGCCAGGTCAGCTCTGCACAGCATTCCTCTTGAGCCCTTCTAGTTGCCAGTAGTTCATTATGATGATGTTGGAGGAGGGCGTAGGAGGGGAAGGAGGGGGAGGAGGTAGATGGGAAAGGTGAGGGGAGCTGGGGGTAAGTAGGGGGAAAGAGGACTCCAGAGGTAGCATGGGGCAGTGGTCCAGAATTGACCCTTGACTGGGTTCAAAGCCTCACAACACAGGTGAACCTAGGCAGGTAATGGACATCCCCCAGGATGTTCCCCAAGACAGGAACAGTGAACAGTAAGATACAGGAGGCAGGTGTGAAGGTAGAGATGAGAGTGAGGAGATCGGGAGGGGGGTGGGGTGGCCAGTGTTGAACGCACCTCAGAGCAACAAAGCCCCCCTCGGCTGACACCTGCCCTCCCACCTGCCATGGGCACTCATGTCATGAGAAGTCTCATCTGCCAGCTCAATCAGCAGCCCATCCACAAACACGGAGGTGCTGGTGAAGTTGTGCTTGCTCCAGGTGAGGCCGTTGTCCATGCTGAACCTGCAGGAGAAGAGGCGTCACCACCACAGGTGGGCTGACAGGAACATTCCCCAGGTCCAGGCCAGGATGTCATGCTGGATCAAGCCCCATCAAAGCCCATGGCCAGTGCTGTCCAGCCGGGGGGTTGGGAGAAGAGGCCAGGCCAGTGTCTGAGCTGCACCTGCACCCTTGACCAGGGGGTACAGCAGCTGCCCACCAGAACCAAGTAGCATCTGCATCTCTGTAGTAACACTACAACTATGGAGTTCTGGGCATGCCATCTGGTACCATGAAGTTGCTTTCAGCCCCTGGATTGCAGTTGTGTGGGCCTTGGAACATCCAGCTCAGCCCCACCCAGTGCAGGCCCCAGCCCAGGCATTGCTCGGCGAGGGACAGGTGCTTACTGCCTCCGAATTCACCATATCATGGTGCCATCAGCTTGCAGTGCAGAAAACTGTTTTTCAGACTAAAGTGATATTGGCTCCTTGATGAATACAGATTCAAAAAGAATCAACAAGATACTAGCAAATAGAATTCAACAGAACAGAAAATGAATTATCCAACATGATCAAGTGGGATTCATTCCTGGGTTACAGGGCTGGATCAATATTCGCAAATCCATCAATGTGATACATCACATTAACAAAAGAAAAGATAAAAACCATATGATCTTGTCGATAGATCCAGAAAATGCATATGACAAAATACAGCATCGTTTCTTAATAAAAACCCTTGAGAAAGTCGGGATAGAAGGAACTTACTTAAACATCATAAAAACCATTTATTAAAAATCCACAGCTATCATCATCCTCAAGGGGGGCAATACTGAGAGCTTTCCCCCTGAGATCAGGAACACGACAGGGATGTCCACTCTCACTACTGTTGTTTCACTTAGATCTGAAAGTCCTAGCCTCAGCACTCAGACAACAAAAGGAAATAAAAAGCATCAGAAGTGGCAAAGATGAACTCAAACTTTCACTTTTTGAAGATGACATGTTACTCTACCTGGAAAACCCGACAGACTCCACCAGAAGCCTACTAGAACTGATCCATGAGTTCAGCAATGTCGCTGGGTACAAAATCAGTGTACAGAAATTTGTTACATTTTATACAATTAATACCAATTAATACCAATTAATGAAGCAACAGAAAGAGAAATCAAGAAACTGATCTCATTCACAATTGCACAAAAAACCCATAAAATACCTAGGAATAAACCTAACCAAAGACGTAAAAGATCTGTATGATGAAAATTATAGAAAACTGATGAAGGAAATTGAAGAAGCCACAATGAAATGGAAAAACATTCTATGCTCATAGATCAGAAGAATATACATTGTTAAAATGTCATTACTACCTAAAGCAATCTATATGTTCCATACAATCCCAATCACACTTGCACCAGCATTCTTCTCAAAGCTAGAACAAACTATCTGAAAATTTGTATGGAACCAAAAAAGACCCCGAATAGCCAAAGTAATATTGAAGAAGAAAACCAAAACGGGAGGCATCACAATCCCCGACTTTAGCCTCTACTACAAAGCTGTCATCAACAAGACAGATTGTATTGGCACAAAAACAGACACATAGACCAATGGAATAGAATAGAGAACGCAGAACTGGACCCACAAATGTATGGCCCATTAATCTTTGACAAAGCAGGAAAGAGTAACCAATGGAAAAATGACAGCCTCTTTAACAGTTGGTGCTGGGAGAACGGGACAGCATCTTGTAGAAGAATGAAACTAGACCATTTCTTACACCATACACAACAGCAAACTCAAAATCGATGACAGACCTGAATGTGAGACAGGAATCCATGAAAACCCTAGAGGAGAAAGTGGGAAACAGCCTCCATCACCTTAACTGCAGCAATTTCCTACATGACACATCCCCAAAGGCAAGGGAATCAAGAGCAAAAATAAACTATTGGGACTTCATCAAGATAAAAAGCTTATGCACTTCAAGGGAAACAATAAAAAAAAACGAATAGGCAACCGACGGAATGGGAAAAACTAGTTGCAAATGATATGTTGGATAAAGGGCTAGTATTCAAAATCTATAAGGAACTCACCAAACTCCACACCTGAAAAACGAATAATCCAGTGAAGAAATGGGCAGAAGACATGAACAGACACATCTCCAAAGAGGACATCCAGATGGCCAGCAGACACAAGAAATGATGCTACGCATCACTCATCATCAGGGATATACAAATCAAAACCACACTGAGAGACCAGCTCATGCTGGTCAGAGAGGCCAAAATGAACAAATCAGTAGACTATAGGTGCTGGCGAGGATATGGAGATACGAGCACCCTCTTACACTGTTGGTGGGAATGTAAACTAGTGCGGCCCCTCTGGAAAACAGTGCGGAGTTTCCTCAAATAATTAACAATAGAACTCCCCTCTGACCCAGCAACAGCACTGCTAGGGATTTGCCCAAGGGATACGGAAGTGCTGATGCCTAGGGGCACATGTACCCCAATGTTCATAGCAGCACATTCAACAATAGCCAAATCATGGAAAGAGCCTAAATGTCCATCAACTGACGAATGGGTCAAGAAGATGTGGTTTATCTATACAATGAAATACTACATGGCCATGAGAAAGAATGAAATCTGGCCATTTGTGGAAACATGGATGGACCTCGAGGGTCATTCTAAGTGAAATAAGTCAGGCAGAGAAGGACAGATACCATAGTTTTCACTCACAAGTGTAACAGGAGAAACTTAGCAGAGGGCTATGGGGGAGGGGAGGGGGGAAATAGTTGGGAGAAGGAGAGGTGCCTGGGTGGCTCAGTCAAGCAAGCGTCCGACTTTGGCTCAGGTCATGATCTCACAGTTTGTGGATTCGAGCCCTGTGTCGGGTTCTGTGCTGACAGCTCAGAGCCTGCAGCCAGCTTCGGATTATGTGTCTCCCTCTCTCTGCCCCTCCCCCTCTCATGCTCTGTCTCCCTCTGTCTCAAAAGCACAAAAAACATTAAAAAGTAATTGGGGAGAGGGAGGGAGGCAAATCATGAGAGACTCTTGAATACTGAGAACAATATGAGGGCTGATGGGTGATGGGGAGAGGAGGTGATGGTCATGGAAGAGGGCACTTGTCGGGATAAGCACTGGGTGTTATATGGAATCCAACTTGACAATAATTATAAAAGAAAAATAAATAAATAAAAGAAAAAAGAATATTATGAACTTCAAAGTAATAAATTAAAAAGTAAAAAAAAATAAAAAATAAAATTAAAAAGTCCTCTAAAAAATAAGAAATATAAAATAAAGTCATATTAGCTTCATGGCAGCTCCCTCAGCTCTGCCTTCCAAGTCCAGAGTTCACACTTTCCCTTCCTCACAACCGCCCTTAAGTGTCTGAAGTTGATCCAAATCTGTTCTCACCTGGGCACATGCTGCTGGCTTCCTTGCCTGTCTCTGCTTCCTCCACTTGACTAACTCTAGTTGATGCTTGAAAGTCACTTCCTCTGGGAAGCCCTCCTTTCTCCCCCAGGCTGGGGTGGAGACCTCATCCAGCCCTGCAGCCCCAGGGCTTCCTCTGCTCTGTCTTCCCATACTGTCATTCCCTGTTTCTTTGTGTCCCCATGCCCAGACAGAAGCAGCTCCAGCTGGTGGAACCACACCTATCCTGGGCATGAGGATCTTCAAGGGGTGGAGGTGTCCCTGATGGCTGCAATCTTGCCACCATTGTCCAGGTAGAGGACATAGTGCTGCTCCTCAAACACCTGCAGAAGAGGTGGGCAATGATACTCTGAGGGCAGACCACTTTCTGGGGTCAGAGGTGTCTAAAGGCAAGCACCCAGACTTAGTGCACATGGGATGAATGCATGAGTGTGGCAGTTTCTAGACTACTGACTCAAGAGATAAAGTTGCATATAAACATGCAGACAGCCAGCTTTCTGCAGAAAAGCTCATGTATCAGTATTGCGGAGTATGTGAAGGTGAGAGAGAAGTCATGGAATCCAGCAACGAATTTAGGGTAAGTAAACTGCTTTTTGACATTAAGACTCAGCTCAAGGGACACCTGGTGACTCAGTTCATTAAACATCCAACTTGAGCTCAGGTCTTAATCTCACAGTTCATGAGCTTGAGCCCTGTAACATGCTCTGTGCTGACAGCAAGAAGCTTGGAGCCTGCTTTGGATTCTGTGTCTCCCTCTCTTTCTACCCCTCCCCTATTCTCATCCTCTAACTCTCTCTCTCTCTGAAAAATAAACATTTTAAAAAATTCAGAAGACTCCACTCAAGTTGTGCCTCCTCGAGGAAGCCGTCCCGGAAGCGAGGCTGGGTGGGGAGTGCCTCTCAGCCCACAACCTAAGCACCGACTGCACTATTTTTCATTCTCTTCTCTAGACAGGAAACTCTTCCCAAGCAGGGCCTGCCTCTGAATCACTTTTCTGGACCAGCAGGGCTCAGCTAAGAGCTCGGAGTGACTGTGTTCACGGGGCATTGTGGGGGATGAATGGATGGATGGATGGATGGATGGATGGATGGATGGATGGATGATGAATGAATGAATGAATGAATGAATGAATGAATGAATGAATGAGTGAGTAACGGAGTGAATTAATGAATTGCTGCTAACTCATCAGATGACAAAAGGTCAGGTCCAGCGGCCTGGACAGGGTTCACACAGGAAGAAATAACTCTGGAGGCCTTGGGTTCAGGTCCCATTTTGCAGATGAGGAAGCCGAGGCCTGGGGTGGGCTTTTGTACGCAGGACCTCACAGCCAGCAGGTGGCAGCCCAGGTATGGCTCCTCTGTCAGGTCAGGATGCACGGGGCCTGCACTAGATCTTCTGTGAGTCCAGACATCTAAATGGCAAGCAAGCGTCCCAACCCTGCGCAGAGGTGGACCCTGGTATCATCCATCCAGTCATACTCACCCTGTACCCCTCCCAGGATGTGGCCCCATCATAGATCTCACTCACCTCCCACCCCGTAGGACATCAAGAGCTGTGGTTCTGTGTAGGGACTGCAGAGAAACTCAGGAGGGGATGGGAAAGAACCTGGCGCCCCTAGCAGCCCACCACTGGCCTCCCACCCTGGCCAGCATACTCCTCCATGCCAGCCTGCCCAGTGTCTCAAAGAGATCTTGGCATGAGGGCTGCCCACAGCTTCTGCCTGCCACTGCAGCATGGGGGCTGGGAACACCTCTCCTGTGCCAGGGAGGGCAGGGACTGCCAAGCGGGTGGTGATATGACCCACTTAGTGCCAGGCAAGGCCAGAACAAGTGGGGTACAGCAGCCCCCTCCATCCCAAGGCTGAATCTGCTCTTGCTTGTGAAGATAGACCTGGTAGGTTCCCTGAGTCTGGGGGAACGTTCTATGACAAATGAGCAAGTAGGAACAATAAATTACCAAAAGAATATTGGGCAGGACCTTCTGCCTTTTTCTGTATCTTGAGTCTTTCCTTAGTTGAAGTCTGAATTTTCCCAGACCCAGCAGGATACAGTGGGAAGGATGCAGAGAAGAGGCCCACAACTTAGGAATGTCAAATTTTAGCAGAGCTGGGTTAGCTGCGCCAAGCCCTCAGCTCTGACATAGCATCATCCCATATCCCAACCATTCCAGTGGCACCCATGGCCTTTAGAATCCCATCTGAACCCTTTAATGACCTCCGGGCCTCTACAGAAGATGGCCCTACCTCCTTTATCCTGCCCCTACCCTGGCTCTCTTTCCCTAAACACACCAAAGACCCTTTGCACATGCTGATCCCCCGGACTTCAAAGCTCTTCCCCAGATATTTTCTCCTCCTCCACAGTCCTGCTCATGTTTCCCATTGCTCTTAGGAATTCTCTAGGAAACTCTTCTGGCTTGAATATAGAAGAAAGGCCCCTGTGAGAAATGGTGGAATGTTAGCAGAGTCTACCTTCTCTCCATTAATGTTTACAGCCAGAGGTTGTCAGGTCAGGAAAAATGACCCAGAGAAGGGGAATCTAGAGGACCAAGTATGATTGGGCCCCTTCCTGTTGGTGACAGTTGCCACCCATGAGGGTCCTGTAGCATGCTGGCAGGCACCTTGCACGAGTGAGGAGGGCCAGGTGGGGGCCTCTCCAAGTGCTCTGCTGCACTGTGGGCCAGGGACCAGAAAGGGGTCTGGATGTCTGTGAACTAGGCCTTTAAACATGTGTGCAGGTGGAAGCGGTGGAGGGGATGAGGAAGGGGGCTGCGTGGTGGGCGTGGTGCCTCTACTGCCCATCCAGGGCCCATTAATGGCAACCATGCTCAGAGGTTATTTTCCCATTTTCCAAAGACACGCCCACAGAGTTCAGAAACACAGGGTGACTTGTCTGGCAAATCCACGGTGGAACCCAGGTCTCGGACCCAGCTCCCACCTTCCACCTTGACTCAGTAAATGGCCTCCTGTCTTTAGGAGTAGGACACTGGCAGTGGGAGGATGGGTTGTGTTTTGTGAATGCTGAGGCTGCAGGCTGGAGTGGGGGCTCACAGCACTAACTTGGGTGCTCACAGACACCCCCTGCAGGGTGGACTCCCCAGATCCATGGCCCCACCTGAAGGGGACAGAGGAGTAGGTGTGCTTGGAATCCTCCATCTTAACCATTAGCACAGGATAGTGCTTGGAATAAGCATGTTGACAGAGGCTATATTAACAGAGGTAGAGTTTCCTGGATGAGGGAGGTGACAGTCTGCAGATTTTAGGAAACCTTGTAGAAGAAACATTCAACCTTCTCCTCCCCAACTGTTCACTCATCCCACAGATCCAGTGTTCCAGATCTCTTCTGTTTGGTTGCTGGTGTCCAGAGGTAGAGATGACAGTCCAAGCTGAGAAGAGACCCACACAGGGACACCCACTCAGATGCCCTCTCACTTGGTACTCAGGCCCCGTTCTGCCACAAAGGAGTGGGTCCCAACCAAGGTTTCTGGGACGCATCATGTCCAGATCTGAGTCAGTGGGCCCTCCGTGGCAGGTTGGCAGCAAGCATCCCTGGGGCTAATCCGAGGGGGAGTCAGGGCATTAAGGGGAATGTGAAGGATGTTATGGAGTGCAGCCTGGCCTCCGCCCTCGAGAGCTGCAGCTGTGAGGCAGGTATAGAGGCCCCCCTCTTCCTGTGGGACAGCTTGGTACAAGTGTCGTCAGTGGGCAGGACTTCTGGGCACACGTGTCAGCAGTGGGAGGAACTTCCTCCTGCAGAGGGCTGTAAATCACCAGAGGCTTAGTCATGGCAGTTCACTCGCAGGGTGACGCCAACAGATTTCCCTTTAGCAGCTACCCCAGGGTGCTGGGGGGCGACAGAGAAGAACAGTACAGAAAAATGAATCCCAAGCAGCTGGGCTCCTCCTTCAGTATGTAGTGAGCTCCCCTTCCTGGGGAATATTCAAGGAGAAGCCAGCCTCCTCCCGGGGACTCCTGAGATTCCAGTCCCAGGCCCAGCTCTGTGCAAACGCATCTACCTCCCCGCGGGTGCTGGTTCCGATGATTTGAACTTGCAGAGGCTTCTGCCGCGCAGTGGGCGCCCTCAGTCCTGCTCCAGTGGGGACCTAACCCACTTTCTCTCCCAGGTGATGAGACCCTGGAGCGGCTGGGTGTGGCCCGATTTAACCATCAAGGCGGGTCCTCAGCGCCTGGCTGTCCCAGAGCAGAAGGCACTCAGGGCCCACCTCCTTGGTGCCAGTGCAACCCCAGTCTTTGGCTCCTCCCTGTAGTTCCTCCCATTCTCCATATCTCCCCATCCCCAAGATGGGGCACATTCCAGCCATCACAGGGGACCCCCAGAGCGACTCCATTCCTATCAGCCTGTGACTCTTGAACGGGGAGGGCAGGGTCCAACCCTCCCCAGTGGGGGCGCAGCGCCTTTGAACACCTATTGTTATGTGGTGTCTTGATCAGCCCCTGGGCATCAGGGCCCTAGAGGGGAGGGCAGGCAGTTTCTGGTTCCTATCTTCCCTGCCTCCCTGCACCCCAGACTCAGAGGGCACTCTTCCAATGTTTTTTGGTTGGTTTTTGGTTTTTGATTTGTTGTTTTTTTTTAATCATCATCCTAGGGAAGTCGTGTTTTTAAAAAGGTTTTATGTCCATTAAGCCGCATACATACTGTCCTTTGTAATTCATATTCTGAGGAAGTTTAGGCATGTTCCATTAGTTGTAGTCAAATAGAAATATTATAACAAAGTATGTTTCTTTTGCCGTTTTCAAAATTTCCTGATTCTTGCGTATTCTGAAAAATGTCAGGACCTTACCCTAAGGCTGTGGGTAAACTGGGTACCTTCAGGATTAGGGCATTTGTCCAAAACGTTACCTGGAAGAGGGGCTGAAAGAGGGACCTCAGGCACAAAAATCCTGCCCTGAAACAGAGCTTCAGACACTGTCTGGAAGGACAAATAAACATAAAATTTAGTTGCATTTTCTCAAGTGTTTAATGCAGGAATGTGACTCTGTGGAATTTGTGGACCTGACCAGGCCTTTAGGGTGGGAAAAAAACATCCTTTATAGAGGCAGACAGACATCTCCTGGGCCAGAGGCTCGGCCAGCTTCTGAGAGCCCTGACAGCACTGCCCCTGTAGGGGGACCCTGGGGCCAGCAGCCCGTCCACCATAGCAGTCTCAGCCTTCCAGGCTGAGAATGTCCACTCCATGTGGCACTACATTGGCCACAGGGGAGGCCTGGCAAGTCCCACCATTTCCTGCAGGACTGCTGCCTTGAACCATCACCCCAGACACCCCCCCAACCCAGACTCAGCGATGCTCCCTGAAGCCTGCTCCTCCCCCATATGCTCTTTCTCTTCCATGTCTCTTCCAACCACCTGAGGGCCACCCCTGCCAGGAACCTGGGGATCACCTCCCATTCCTGGTCTCTGGGCTCCCAGAAGAGCTCAGCCCCAGCCCCCGAGACCCCACGTGGATTCCTGCTAGATCAGAACCTCCAGCCCTGTCTGCAGCATTTATTCCCACTGCTCAGACCCCCACAGTAACTGTTTGACTGTGTGCAGATGAGCGTCAGTCCTGGAAGTCCCTGTGCAGCAGACACAACACCTGCTAAATGGAGTTCTGTGTCCAGCCAGTCAGGGAAGGTAAATATACATCTTAGAACTCCTTTGGGAAGGGAGGGGGCCAGAGATCCGATACGTCAGTGGGGAGTCTCATTGGAACAAGGGTAAAGTAAGCACCAGGCCTCTACATCCCTACCTGCTGCCAGGTGTCCCCACAATCTGACGTAACGTACATATCCCTTAATATTTCAACACATGTAAGCACAGGTTACCTGGTCCAGTGAAACAAGGACAAGGCTGCCCTAAAAGTCAGCCAGCCTTACCAAGGTCTGTGCCAAGAGAAATCCACACGAGAGTTATGTGTGCCCTGGGTTTCCCCCTCTCTGCATTCCCCCTCCACTGACTGGCTGTGGAACCACTGTGCTTGGGCTCTGGGTCCCAGTCTATGCAGTAAAGGATTAGCTTTGCCCAAAGCTGAAGGAGGCTCTGGTTGACAGGTGTAGACAGGCACATGCCTAACTTACACTTTGACATTTTTCCTCATGCTAGTTGCATGTGTCTCCATGACTAAAGAACCTTCCTCAGGGATCAATACAGTTGTCAACAACACAAATCATTCTCTCATCCATCCATCCATGCATTCATCCATCTATCCTTCTGTCGATCCATTCATCTTCTGTTATCTGTCCTATATGTCCGTCTTACTGCCCACTCCTTCCTCCACCTGCCTATCCACTCACCCATCCTCCACTGCTCATCTGTCCACCTATCTGTCTGTCCATCTATCTATCCACCATCCATCCATCCATCCATCCACGCATCCATCCATCCGTCCATCCATCTGTCTGCCTATCTGTCTGACCATCTATCTACCCACCATCCATCCATCCTTCCATCCATCCATCCATCCATCCATCCATCCATCCATCCATCCATCCATCCATCCACCCATCCATCCATCCATCCACCCATCCACCCATCCATCCATCCGTCCATCCATCTGTCTGCCTATCTGTCTGACCATCTATCTACCCATCCATCCATCCACCTATCCATCCCCCCACCCACACATCC
>JAQQST010000022.1:1433654-1451840 GCA_028646485.1 Cryptoprocta ferox | reverse complement strand
CATCCATCCATCCATCCATCCATCCACCCATCCATCCATCCATCCACCCATCCACCCATCCATCCATCCGTCCATCCATCTGTCTGCCTATCTGTCTGACCATCTATCTACCCATCCATCCATCCACCTATCCATCCCCCCACCCACACATCCATCCATCCATCCATCCATCCATCCATCCATCCATCCATCCATCCATCCTTCCATCCATCCATCCACCCATCCATCCATCCATCCATCCACCCATCCATCCATCTGTCCATCTGTCTATCCACCCACCCATCCACCCATCCACCCATCCATCCATCCATCTATCCATCCCTCCACCCACCCACACACCAATCCATCCATCCATCTGTCCACCCACCCATCCGTCCATCCATCCATCCATCCATCCATCCATCCATCCATCCATCCATCCAGAACCATGGTAGCCTAGGCACCAGGGAATGGCACCAAGACCCCCCCTTAAGCTCTGTGCCTTCTGTGAAGAGCCAATTGTGAGCATCAGTGGGCACCCTGAAGGCAGCCCTGGGGGGATCCCTGGCAGGAGGGGCAGGCAAACCCATTGTAATAATAATTTTGTTGGCAACTTCCATCAGCTGATGGCACCAAGCTCAGCACCACATGAGGTGTAGGTCAAGATGCTCTCAACATCCCACCCCCATCCCCATTTCACCAGTGTGGAAACCGAGGCAGAGAGCATTTAAGCAACTCACCCAACGGCAGCAGTGTTACTGAGGCTACAACCCAGGCTCCCTGGATCCAGGGTCCATATTCTGAGCATGTGGTGTCTCCTGGGAGGGGATGCACTTCCAGATCAAACTGGACCAGGAGCCTCCCAGAAGGAAGAGCAGTAACAGACCCCTCACTATCTCCTGTCTCCTCCTGGCTGCCTGTACCCCAGCTTGCCCCTGGGTGGGACTGGGGGTCCAGGGAGAACAGAAGTGCTGAGGAGGATGTTTTCTGCGGAATGTGGCCTCCCCAAGTCTCGCCAGGCCTCAGAGGCTCAAGGCCACATTCTTTCCCACAGTCCGCTGGCATCCTGATGACAGAATATAGAGCCTCAGGACAGGTCCCAGGTCTCTGCACAGCACCTTCCGGGATGGTGACCTGTCAACCATGCACCAGAGGCTGCCCAGACAGGGGGCTCCAATACCCGTTTCCTCTCTCATCCCTCCTGAAGCCTAACAGTTGGTGGGGTCTGGGGTCTGGTTGGCCAAGCCCACCTGATAACATAGGAGTCAGAAGAGGAGGGCCACCAGAGACCCCACCACACACCAGACTACAAATGGGCTCTTGGCTTAATGACTCTGGGGTTAGCCTTCCTGAGGTCCCCAGTTTGGGCATTCAACAGGCCTGGAATATGTGTGATCATAGGAGGGGCTGGGTTTTGAGTTCTTTTACTCGCTGAAAGCCAAGTGACTCTGGAAAGAAGTGCTCAGCATCTCAGAGTCTCCGTTTCTCTACTTCCCAGGATAACTGGATTAACACACCACAGCTTTTGGAGGGAACATCAGGGTCCAGCCCTCTCCCTGGATACAGTTTTGCTTAATTTATGACTTCTAAGAAAAGTAATAGCCTCTTTGGACTTCTCTATTTCCTGGATATATTGCCAGTATAGAAATACGGTGGAACTGAGCACTCAGAGATCCAGACTCTATCTTAGGTGATACTGGGCCTGGGTTTCCTCCCTGTGATGTGGAGGCAGGGGTGCAGCGAGAGAAGCAGGTCCCTGTGGACCCTACTGTCAGGACTCCATGACCCCTCCCCTGCTGCTGACCTCTATCTGACAGGCTCTTTTTTCTGTACTTGTATGTCCCAGGGCACTGTATTCTGGACCATGGACTGAGCACATTTTAAATTATGCTAAGTTAAAAGTGAAATGGTCTAGTAAATTGGACATTGACCAGGGTCAGGCAGCCCCAGGTAACAGCTCAGGTCCCATTCCAACCAGGTTTCCTCTTCTGTGCTGGGCCCTTAAAGATGTGTGAGTTGTGCCACAGGCAGTGTGATCATTTGTGTGAGATTCCAGACCAGGGGGTTTATGGAGACAAGAAGCAGACTAGCAAGGGCCGGGACCTGGGCAGGGGTGGGGTACAGGGTTCTCCCTGTGGTGGGAACAGTGCTCTAGAAAAGTCTGTGGTGACAGCTGCTCATCCCTGTGAATAACCCAAAGACCGCATACTTTAAGTATACACAAACCCTTTGGTATGTGAGTTAGGTTTCCACGACGCTGTAAAAAACAAAAGAAAAAACGACAAGCTGAGCTCAGGCCCCTCCCCTCTGTAGAACTTTACTTGAGAATCTGATCTGGTCCTGGAGTCCTGCCCTCCAGAGACTGAGAGATCTGTGTTGAAGGTGAGTGTTGAGTCACTGAGTCCGTGGGGAGGAGAGACCTATGTCTGGTCCAGGAAAAATGGGAATGGATGAAACCGGACAAACCTACTTCATTCAAAGTGTGTGGTAAGACTTTCCCAGTTGAGGTCTGCTCCTGATTCCTTATGACTGAAGCACAGATCGCTGAATGAGTACTTTTGGTGAGACCATTAAACACTCTCCATCTCCCCATTGAGTCACCAGACACCACCAGGAAAGGATATTCCTCTGACATTAGTGAGCAGGGTGACTCCCAGAGGAGGGGCCCTACAAAGACTGTGGGCAAAATGGCTCGCAGGTGAGGGCAGCTGTGAAATCTGTGGGTATGATGACTCCCAGGGAAGTGGCACCTGTGACCTCAGTGAGAAGAGTGACTCCCAGGGAACTAGCATCTGTGTCCTCTGTGACCAGGTTGACTCCCAAGGGAGGGCAACTTTGACCTCTGAGAGCATGATGACTTGCAGAGAAGGGGCACCTGTGCTCTCTGTGAGGAGGGTTACACCTAAGGAGAGGGGACCTGTGACCTCTTTCAGCAGGATGACTCCAATTGGAGGGGTCCTGTGCCCTCCCTGAGAAGGGATACTCTCAGCCCAGTGGCACCTGTGTCATCTGTGATCAGGGTGACTCACATTAGGGCACTTGTGACCACTTTCATCAGGGTAACTACCAGGGGAGAGGCACTTATGATCCCTCTGAGCAGGGTGACTCCCACAGGAGGGGCCTCTGTGTCCTCTACTAGCAGGGTGACTCCCAGGGAAGGGACACCTATGCCCACTGTGGGCAGAGTGACTCCCAGGAGAGGGGCACCTGTGACCTCTGTAGGCAGGGTGTCTACTAGGGGAGGGGTAAGTGTGTCTTCTAAGGGCAGGGTGACTCTGAGGGGAGGGACATTTGTGCCATCTGTGGACAAGGTGACCCACAGAGGAGGCACTTATATATATATATTAGTTACTACCTTATTAGTTAACACTTCAATCTTCGCCTGTAATTATCTTTGTGTGTGTGTTGATAACACTTAAGATCTACTTTCTTAACAGCTCCCAAGTATAGAATACAGACCTTCCAACAATGATCACAATGCTTTAAATTACATCCTCAGAACTTACTCATATTACACTGAAAGTTTGTAACCTTTGATCAACATCTCTCCAAACTCTCTATCTCCCCAACCCTAAGCCATCACAATCTATTCTCTCATTTTTTATGAGTTTAGCTGTTTTTTATGAGTTTGCATACAGTGAGAAGTTACAGTATTTGTTCATCTCTGTCTGATTTATTTCACTTATTATAACGCCTTCATGTTTCATCTTTGTTATTGCAAGAAGTGTAAGTTCCTTCTGGAACTTATTCCATCATTACAGAATAATAATATTGTATATGCATATATATGTATACATATGTACTATCTATTTGTATATATGTGCATATATATGTGTATATAGGTGTATACATACATTTAGTATGTATTTAGTTTTGAGAGACAGAGAGACAGAGCATGGGCAAGGGAAGGGCAGAGAGAGAAATGGACTCAGAATTGGAAGCAGGCTCTAGGCTCTGAGCTGTCATCACAGAGCCCAATCTGGGGCTCGAACTCATGAACCACAAGACCATGACCTAAGCCGAAGTCTGCCCCTTAACTGACTGAGCCACGCAGGTACCCCTATATACATTTTATTTATCTGTTCACCCCAATGATGGACACTTGAAAGTTGTTTATTGTGAATAATGCTGCAGTGATCAGAGAGGTGCACATATTACTTTGAGATATTGTTTTCACTTCCTTTGGATATATATCCACTAGTAGGATGGCTGAACAATGTGGTAACTCTATTTTAATTTTTTGAGAAATCTCCATAATGTGTTCCACACTGGCTGCACCTGTTTGCATTCCCACGACAGCGCACGAGATTTTCTTTTTCTCCACATCCTTAACAGCACTTTCACCTATTGTCTTTTTGAGATACCCACGCTAACACGTTTGAAGTGGTATCTCATTGTGCTTTTGATTTTCATTTCTCCAATGATTAGTGACGCTGAGCATCATTTCATTTCCTGTAGGTATTTGTTTGTCTTCTTTGAAAACCTTTTTACTTTCTATGCTCGTTTTTCAATTGGGTTGTTTGTTTTTCACTCTCCAGTTGTATGAGTTCTTTTTATATTTTGCATTCTAGCCCCTTGTCAGACATATGATTTTCAAATATTTTCTCTCATTCTGTAGGTTGCCTTTTCATTTTGTAATGGTTTCCTTTTCTGTACCAAAGTTTGTTTTTGTTTTTGTTTTTTTTTTTTTGTTTTTGTTTTTTTTTTTTTTTGGTTTGGTATCGATATACTTGTTCACTTTTGCTTTTGATACCTTTGTTTTTGGTGTCAAATACAAAGTATTATTGCCAGTCCAATGTCAAGGGGTTTACTGCCTATGTGTTTCTCCAGGGATTTTATGGTATCAGATGTTACTTTCAAATGTCTAATCTATTTTTTTTTTTAGTTTATTTCAGTGGATGGTATAATATAATGGTCTGGTTTCATTCTTTTCAATGGAGCAGTCCAGTTTTTCCAGCACAATTTACTGAGACGACTGTCCGTGCTTCAATGTCTATTTTTGACTTCGTTCACCTAAATTTATTGACCTTCTATGCATGAGTTTATTTATGGGCTCCCTACTCTGTTCCACTGGTCCATGTATCTTCTTCTATGTCAATACCATACTGTTTTAACTACTGTTGTTTTTCAATATAGTTTGAAATTAGTAAGTGTGATACATTCAGCTTTGTTCTTCTTTATCAAAATTGTTTTGCCTACTTAGAGTTCGTAAAAACTTTAGAATTATTTGTTCTATTTCTGTGAAAATGCCTTTGGAATTGCATTGAATCTGTAGAGTTCTGTGGATAGCATAGACGTTTTAACAATATTGTTTCATCCATAAGCATTTATCTGTGTCTTTTGAAATTATATTTTATCATTTCATATTGTTTTCATCTTGGTTATATTTATTTCTAGGAATTTTAATTCTTTTTAGTGCAATTGGAATGGGACTGCTTTCTTAATTTTCTTTCCGATTGCTCATTATTATTGTACACTGTATAGAAACATAGATCCTTATTTCTTTTGTATTCTGCAAATGTACTGAATTGAATTTACTAGCTGTAACATATTTTTAGAGTGTCTTCTGCAGAGAGATAGTTTTATTCTTTCTTTCCAATTTGGAAGGCTGTTTTTCATGCCTTTTAGGATTTTTTCTTTGAATAAAAGTGCTGAGAGTGTGTATCCTTGTGTTGTTCCCAATCTTTGAGGAAAAGCATTCAGCATTTCACCCTATGTATGTTAACTGTGATAAATGGCCACTACTATGTTGAAGTACATTCTCCTTAAACTCATTTTATTGAATGTTTTTTTTAAATATCTATTTATTTTTTAGAGAGACAGAGCGAGGAAGAGAGAGACAGAGAGAGAGAGAAACAGAGGGTGATCAGGGGTGGGTCAGAGAGGGAGGAAGACACATAATGCAAAGCAGACTTCGGGCTCTGATCTTTCAGCATAGACACTGACACAGGGCTCAAGCTCTCGAACCATGAGATCATGACATGAGCCAAAGTTGGACACTTAAAAGACTGAGGCATCCAGGTGCCCTAAATGTTTTTTTTTTTTTTTATCATAAATTGGTGATAAATATTTTCAATGTTTTTTTCTGCCTAATTGAGATGATAATATAGTTTTTATCCTATGTTTTGTTGATGTGGTGTATCACGTTAGTGGATTTACAGATGTTGAACCATCCTTGGATTCCTGGAATGAATCCCATTGATCATAGTGTATAACCCTTTCAGTGATTTATTAAATTTGTTTCCTAATATTTTGTTGATGATTTTTGTGTTTAAGGGCATCAAAGATATTGACCTGTAATTTAATTTACTTGTAGTGTACTTGTCTGGTACTAGTTGTATTTATATGCAGCCTTGGTATCAGGAATGCACTAGCCTTGTAGAACAAGTTTGGGAGGGTTCCCATCTCTTCCTTCTTCTCCTCCTTGTCCTCCACATTTTCTCTCTCTCTCTCTCCTTCTCCTACTCCTCCTAGTCATCTTCTTTTTCTTCTTCCCTTCTCCCTCCTCCTTATCCTCCCCATCCTCCTCTTATCCTCCTCCTCTCTTTCTTTTCTTCCCCCTCTTACCTCCCTCCTGTCCTATTATCCCCCACTCTATCCTCCCTGACCTCATCCTCATCCTTCCCCTCCTCACCATCCTCTTCTTCATCCTCTCCCCTCTCTTCTCTTTCTCGCCCACCCTTCAATAGAAGAGTTTGAGATGTATTGGTGCTAATTACCCTTTTAATGTTTGGGCTTTTCTTTGATGGGAGATTTTTGTTGACCAATTTAATCAACTTAGTCATTATATCTATGTTCAGATATTTTATTTATACTTGGTTGAGTCTTAGTAGGTCTTATGTAGGAATGCATCCATTTTTTATAGGTCGTCCAATTTGTTCATTGAGGTGACTATAATCCTTTGTATTGCTGTGACATCATTTGCAATATCTCATCTTTCAGGTATGGTTTTATTTATTTGAGTTTGCTATGTGTTTTTATTTATAAGTCTAGCTGAAATATTTTTGAATTTTTTTTCACAACACCAACTGTTAATGTTGTTGATCTTTTCTATTGTTTGTGTTTCGTAGAAAAAAAAATCAACCGATTACTTTGTTTCATTTATTTCTTCTGTGGTTGTTGTTACCTCCATTTTTTAGCCCAGGTTGACCATAGTTACGTCTTATTTTGTAGTTACTAATGGCCATTAGTTACAGATTTAGACATATAATATCTCAAATATGATTTTGTTGAACCCCATAAGTTTTGGGATATTGTGTTTCCATTTTTGTTTATTCAATTTTTCAAAAATATTTTACCTATTTTTCATGTGTAAGCGTATTGTGTAGCTTTGTTATATTTGAGAATTATCCAATTATCCTCCTATTATTGATTTCTAGTACAAATCCTTGTGTTTGGGAAAGGGACGTGGCATGGTTTTAATCTATTAAAAATTGAAAACTAACATATGAATTACACTAGCGAGTGGTTCATGTGTCTCTTAGAAGAATGTGTTTTCTGCTGCTGTTGGATGCTCTTTTCTGTATAAATCTAAGTTCATCTCATCTAAGGTATAGGTTATATCTGATATTCTCATATTGGTCTTCCGTCTGTATGATCTATCCTTGTTGAAAGTAGGGGGTAAAATCCCTTACTACTGTATTGTATTGCCTATTGCACCCTGACTACCTTTAGTATTAATTTAATGTATTTATGTGCTCTGATGTTGGGTGTACACATATTTACAATTTTTAAAATATTGATGAAACAACCTATTCATCTTTATATATCTCCTGTTGAATCAGCCTTGTAATCTGTATTATCGTTACCTCTTCTATCCTGTGGTTCCACTCATAAAGAATATTTCTTTCATTCCTTTCTCTTTGAAGCTGAAGTGAGTCTTTTGTATTTGCTTTAATATTTAAACGTCATTCGGCCATCCTATGCTATTGTACTGGAGAATTTATTTACATTAAAATAAATTATTCATAGGTAAGGATTTAGTTTTGTCATCACGTTAAGCATTTTTTGGCTGGTTTGTAGTTCCCTTGTTATTTTCCTCCTCTCATGCTGTTCTCTCCATGAATTGTTGAAGTGTAGTGCCCTTTTATATCCTACTCTTTATATTGTGTGCATCTCCTATGTTTTGGAGACACCTAAAAATTACTTGAAGTACACAAATATATTTTAAGTTGATAACCACTTAATCTTTTTAAAAATGTTTACTTCTTTTGAGTGAGAAAGTGGGAAAGAGAGAGAGAAAGAGAATCTTAAGCAGGCTCCACAGTCAGTGCAGAGTCCAAAGAAGGGCTGAATCCCATGCCCCTGGGATCATGATCTGAGCTTAAATCAAGAGTTGGGTGATCAACCAACTCAGCCATCCAGGTGCCCTCAACTTGATTACATACAGAAACTCCTCACCCTATTCCCCTGCATTTTATGTTTTTTATATAATACACACTTTTAATATTGTGTAACCATTGACAAGTTGTTATAGTAATTACTTGGATACAATTTTCTTTTAATCTGTATACTGAAGTTAAAATTCCACCATATTACAGTATTAGAATATTCTGAGTCTCACTACGTACTGACCTCTCTAGCGTGTTGTCTATTTTCATGTCATTATGTTACTAGTTAACATCTCTTCATTTCACTTCAAACGACTCCTTTCAGCATTGCTTCTTAGGCAGGAATAAGTGATGATGAACTAATAGCCAGCAAGTTCTTGTGTGTGGCTAGTCATACCAACAAATTGTTCATTCAGATACAGAGTGTCTACTCAGTCTGGTAATGGCAGGTTTAGAGATGCCTGGGCATCATCACTACAGAGGCATGTGCAGATATATAAAAGCACTTCAAAGGGAGTTAATCCATGTTTCCTTTTTGTAGCATACAGATTTTTATAAAGTGTATTACTTCAGACATTTAAGTACAGTTTCATTACAGGTTTTTCATAAGTATTTTCTATGTATAGATTTTTATGTTCTACTCGCCCAGATGATCGAGGATCGTACAGGGTATTAATAGTCTAGACTTTTTCAAGCAACTAGTTTATTTACTTGGCCTGATTCAATACATAAATCTTTATAGCTTTTAGATACTCCCGCTTTACCCAAATTGTCATTTGCAAATATCTTTTCCCGTTCATTTGGTTGCCTTTTGGTTTTGTTGATTGTTTCCTTTGCACTGCATAAGCTTTTTATCTTAATGTGGTCCCGATAGTTTATGTTTGCTTTTAATTCCTCTGCCTTTGGAGAGGTGTCGAGTAATATTGCTGTGGCTGAGGTCAAAGAAGTTGTTGCCTGCTTTCTCTTCTAGAGTTTTGATGGCTTCCTGTCTCACATTCAGGTTTTTCATCCATTTTAAGTTTATTTTTGTGTATGATGTAAGACAGTGGTCTAGTTTCATTCTTTTGCATGTTGATGTCCAGTTCTCCACGAGCCATTTGTTAAAGAGACTGTCTTTTCTTCTCTTTCTTGCTTTGTCAAAGATTGGAGGGCCATACATTTGTGGGTCCAATCTGGGTTCTCTATTCTATTCCATTGGTTTAAGTGTCTGTTTTTGTGTCAATACCATAATGTCTTCATTATCATAGCCTTGCAGTAGAGGCTAGAATCTGGAATTGTGACACCTCCCACTTTGGTTTTCTTATTCAATATTTGGCTATTCGGGGTCTTCTGTGGTTCCATACGAATTTTTGGATTGTTTGTTCAGCTTTCAGAAAGAATGCCATGCAATCTCGATTATGATTGCAATGAATGTGTAGATTGCTTTGGGTAGTATTGACATTTTAACACTTTTTAGCCTTCCAACCCATGAGCATGGAATGCTCTTCCACTTCTTTGTGCCTTATTCAGTTTCATTCATAATTTTTTATAGTTTCCAGATTACAGATCTTTTACATCTTTGGTTAGATTTATTGCTAAGTATTTTATGGTTCTTGGTGCAGTTGTAAATGGGTTCAGGCTTTTTATTTCTTTTTCTCTTGCTTCATTCTTGGTATGTAAAAATGCAGCCGATTTCTGTACATTGATTTTTTACCCTGCGACCTTGCTGAATTCACCTATCAGCCCTAGCATCCTTTTGGTGGAGTCTGTGGGGTTTTCCATGTAGACTATCAAGATGTCTGTGAAAAGTGATAATTTGATATCTACTTTGCCAATATCGATGCCGTTTATTTCATTTTGTTTTCTGATTGTTGATGCTAGAACTTCCAGCACAATGTTAAACAACAGTAATGAGAGTGGACATCCCTGTCATGTTCATGATCTCATGAGGAAAGCTCTCAGTTTTTCCTCTTAGCTGTGGGCTTTTCATAGTTGGCTATTAAGATGTTTAGGTATGTTCCTCTACCTCAACTTTCTGGAGAGTTTTTATTTGGAAAGAATGTTATATTTTGTCAAATGCTTTTTCTGTATCTATTGACAGGCTCATAGGGTTCTTATCTTTTCTTTTATTAATGTGATGTATCACATTGATTGATTTGCAAATATTGAACAAGCCCTGCAATCCTGGAATGAATTCCACTTGATCATGTTGGATAATTCTTTTCATATGCTGTTTCATTCGATTTACTAGTGTCTTGTTGAGGATTTTTGCATTCATGTTCATCAGGTATATTTGACTGTAGTTCTCCCTTTTTAGGGATGTCTGTCTGGTTTGGCAATCAGAGTAATACTGTCTTCACAGAACGAGTCCAGAATATTTCCCTCCATGTCTATATTTTGAAACAGATTGAGAAAGATAGGTATTAACTCTGATTTAAATGTCTGATAGAATTCCCCAGAGAAACCTTCTCATCCAGGACTCTTATTTGTTGGGATATTTTCAATAACTGATTCAATTTCTTCACAAGTTATGGGACTGTTCAAATTTTTTATTTCTTCCTGCTTGAGTTTTGACAGTGTGTGGGCGTTTAGGAATCTGTCCGTTTCTTGCAGGTGGTCCAGTTTATAGGCATATAATTTTTCATAGTATCCCCAATAATTGCTTGTATTTCTGAGGGATTGTTTGTAATAAATCCATTTTGATTCACGATTTTATCTATTTGGGTTCTCACTCCCTCCCTCCCTTCCTCCATCCCTCCCTCTCCCCCCCCCTTTGAAAACCCAGACTAGAGGTTTATCAATTTTGTTCATTTTTTCAAAAATCCAACTCAGGCTCATTGATCTGTTCTACTGATCTTTGGTTTCTATATTGTTTATTTCTCCTCTGATATGCATTATTTCTCTTCTTCTGCTGGGTTTGGAGTGTCTTTGCTGTCTGCTTCTAGTTCCCTTTAGGTGTCCTGTTAGATTTTGAATTAGGGGTTTTCCTAGTTTCTTGAGATCGGCCTGGATTGCAATGTATTTTCCTTTGAGGACAACATTTTCTGCCTCCCAGCGTGTTTGGATTCTTGTGTTTCCATTTTTATTTATTTACATATATTTAAAAATTTCTTTTATAATTGCCTGGTTCACCCATTCATTCTTTAATAGGATGTTCTTTAACCTTCATCCTTTTTGATGTATTGTAGACTTTTTTCTCTTGTTGATTTCAAGTTTCATAGGATTGGGATGTGAAAGTGTGCATCGTATGATCTCATTCTATATTTCATGAGAGCTCTTTTGTGACCCTGTATGTTATCTATCTTGAAGTATGTTACATGTGCACTCGAGAAGAAAACAAATTCTGTTGCTTTAAAAAGTAGAGTTCTGAATATATCTGTCAAGTCCATCTGGTCCTGTGTATCATTCAGGGTCATTGTTTCTTTACTGATTTTCTGTCTAGATGATCTGTCCTTTGCTGTAAGTGGAGTATTCAAGTCCCCTGAAATTATCACATTCTTACCAATAAGAATGCTTATGTTTGTGATTCATTGTTTTATATATTTGGGTGCTCCTGAATTGGGTGCATAGATGTTTATAATTGTGATTTCTTCCTAATGGATAGACCATATAATTATTTATATAAAACCCTTCTTCGTCTCTTGTTAGAGCGTTTAAAGTCTAGTGTCTCTGATATAAGTATGGCTACTGCAGCTTTCTTTTGACTCCCTGTTTCATGATGGGTAGTTCTCCATACATGATTTTAAATCTGAAGCTATCCTCAGGTAAAATGGGGTCTCTTGTAGACAGCAAATAGATGGGTTTTCTTCTGTTATCCATTTTGATACCCTATATCTTTTGATTAGAGCTTTTAGTCCACTTACATTTTGTGTTTTCACTGAAATATATGGGTTTAGAGTCATTGTGTTATCCACAGGTTTCATGTTGTAGTGATGTGTCTGGTACTTTATGGTCCTTGCAGCATTTCATTCACAGAGTCCCCTTAGGATCTCTTCTAGAGCTGGTTTAGTGGTGATGAATTCCTTCAGTTTTTGTATGTTTCAGACAAGCTTTTTCTTTCCTTCTATTCTGAATGACAGGCTTGCTGTTTAAAGGATTCTTGGCTGCGTATTTTTTCTGTTCATGACATTGAAGATTTTCTGCCATTCCTTTCTGGCATGCTAAGTTTCAGTAGACAGATCTGCCACTACCCTGATATGTCTACCTTTGTATGTCATGGCCCACTTATCTCTAGCTACTTTCAGAATTCTCTATCCTTTTTTTTTGCCAGTTTCACTATGATATATCATGCATAAGATCAATTCAACTTATGTGTGAAGGCAGTCCTCTGTTCCTCTTGGATTTCAATGTCTGTTCTCTTTCTCAGATTGCAGAAGGTCTCATCTATGATGTGTTCAAGTACACCATCGGCCCCTTTCTCTTCTTCTGGAATTATTATGATACAGATATTTTTTCATTTGATTGTAGCCCTTAGTTCTCTATTTCCATTCTCGTGATATGGATATTTTTTATCTCTCTTTTTCTGAGCTTCTGCATTTTCCATAAATTTATCTTCTATTCACCAATTCTCTCCTGCCTCTTCAATCCATGCTGTGGTTTCCTCCATTGTATTTTGCACCTCATTTATAACATTTTTTAATTCATCATGACTATTTTTTATTTCCTTGCTCGCTACAGAAATAGATTCTCTGCTGTCTTCATTGCTTTTTTCAAGCCCAGCAATTAAAATTATGATTATTTTTCTAAATTATTGTTCTGTTATATTGCTTATATCTGTATTTATCAACTATTTAGCTGTCACTTCTTCCTAGAATTTATTTTGAAGACAATTCTTCTGTTTCTTCATTTTGGCTAGTTTTCTGTCCATTATGAATTTAAAAAAAACTTGGTGTGTGCTCTGCACCTGTGAGAAGTGCTATCTTAAAGGGGATCACACAGGGTCCAGGGCCTGGCCATTTAGGTGTTATTTTGGAGAGTTCTAATTGCTCTCTGTTGTGATGACTTTTGTTATTTTGTTTCTCTGCTCATACTGATATTTTGGGCCCTCCAATAGGTGTGCTTCGATTTCTTCCTTGAAGTAGCCCTTGAAAGGAAAACAAACAGACAAACAGAGTTAAGAAACACTCAAACATACAAACAAATAAAATAAACAAACCGTCCAAAAGCAAAATATAAGAAACACCACATACAAGTAAAAAACAGGAAGAAAACATACAAAGAGAGAAATTACAGGGGCAGGGAAAATACATTGACCAATCAGGGAGACTAAATGTCTTAATCAGAGAGAGAGAGAGTGAGAAATTAAAGAAGAATGGGTAGAACATGTGTCAATAGAATGGGTTAAATATGTCTGTTTAAACAAGCCAATAACCACAGTAACCAGACTAGATGAGGGAAGACATAAGTATGAGAAAAGGAAGGTAGAATATATCTAAATAACATGAATTGTCTGAGACTTAATCCAGGCCATGCTGCATTGCTGGTATGGAAGAAGTGCTGTCTGGTTCCTCAGTGTCTACAACTCCATTAGATATGCAGTTACCCAGCACGGAGGGGTGTGGATTGGTGTAGATGGGTTCAACTTCCACTTTGGGCTACATGGACTGATCTCAGAAGCCCCATCTTGGTGGTGGTGGGGAGAAAAATGGCAACAACATAGTCTCTTCTCCATGGACCCAGTGTCCCAAATCACTCCATTGGAGCTGTCCTTACAGTGCCTCAGTTGCAGACAAGGTGGTCCGATTGCTCCACTGACACCCATGCCCCTGCTCTTGACTGGGATTCAAACTCACGAGGTTCGGACGAGGTGATCCATCATGCTCCACTGACTCCCATGCTCCCTGCACTTGGGCGGGAATGTGACTCTCCATGCCACCCTAAATATGTTACTAGCTGGTTTTTCCTGTCCCACAGCACTTCTGGGAGGGGATCACTTTTTCTTACTGGAGACTGTACCCCTGCCCTAGCCAAGGAGAACTGGTGTGGCAAATACAGGATGATTTGTTCTGTCTTGCAGCACTTCAGGGAGGGGATTACTTTCTCCTACTGTGGACTGCACCCTTGTCCTAGCCACTGAGCCTAGGGCTGACTCCCCTTCTCCTGAGGTACACGAACAGAGAAGCTTTCCCCAGTTCTGAGAAAGCCCTGCAGTTAGAGATTGGATCTCCCTCCATCCCAGTCTGAGGTTTTTCTCTTGTCCAGATACAGTCCTACATGTCCCCAGCCACTCTTTCTCTTCCCTTTGTCTCTCTACAGAAGGAGATCCATCCCTTGTGTGCCTATGCTTCCGTTTAATCTCTCCCAGTTCACAATCACCCACCTATGGTCCATCATGTTGTCTTGGTGTCTCCATGGTAGTGACTCAGTTTCTTTTCCTCCTAGACTTTTGCAGTTTAAAGTCCTTTAGCTTCAACCCTTCTTTGAGAGACATGGGAAGTTCAGATCCCCCTACTTCTCCACCATGTTGGCCCCCTGGGCTCTGACAGTCTTAATGACACTGGACAAAGACATGACGAAGATAAGCTGAGTGAGTTGAATACCCGCCTCAAGTGTTTCATAAATGACCAAGAAATTTCGATGTCTTTTCCCCGAAATAGTCTTGTTTCCTTTAGCTGTAGAGCTGAGATTGCTGAAAACCAAATTTGTGCATAGTCAGTTTTTTAATAATTTATTTTTTATGTTTATTTATTTATTTTGAGAGAGAGAGCATGATAGACAGAGTGGTAGGGAGAGAGGCTGAACACTATCAACTCATAACTCAACATGGGGCTTGAAATCACAAACTGTGAGATCATGACCTGAACCTATAACAAGAGTCCGTCAATTAACCAACTGAGCCACTTAGGCATGGGAAACTTGTGCATAGTCTTATCTTAGGAGTGACTGAATTACAATGCACATTTATTTTCCACACAAGGTACGTCTGTTAGAGTGATGGTATTGACTGGGAAAGAATAGGATCCTGAAGTTTGGAATGGAGGCAGGAGGGAACATTGAACCTGTAAGTTGTGATGATCCTTATTTGCCAATAGAAGTGACCCTTCCACTCCTGTCCGAGCCTGTGGAAAGTTTAATGGCCTGAGTTAGTTTCATTACAAGACACTACTGATTCTTCTCAGGACAGATCTCCTCTAATATCTCTCTTTGCTTCTAAACCTATAGCTATAATCAGGTCCCGGAAGGCCCTGAAAGATGAAGTATAAGGTGTGACCAGTGAGAATGTGGGATACACACACACACACACACACCAAAAAAATACATAACTATTTTTAAAAACACAAGATTTTTCTAATTATAGCAGGCAGTAATATGGGGAATGAATATTAAGATGCATAAAAAATGCATAATTAGAATAGACATGCTCATTAAATGACATTGGTTTCACTATTGATAATGGAAGAAACATCAAGATAGATCAGGGAGAATTTTTTGAAATGGGCCCACCAAGCAGAGACTTTGCATCTCACAATGGACTCTAATGTTTGTTTGTTTGATTTCCTGAAGCATGAATTCAAGGATGGTCTGCATTCAAAGAATCCCAGTATTGTCTTTGTATGCTAAAGAGGAATGGATGGAAAGCATGGGGAAATTGGAGTTAGAATTGATTCATCATATAAAAACTTCTCATCCACCATATGACCACTGAGCTGGAAAACATAAATACAATGGAGGATGTAATTGTTTCCCAGGGTAGAAGTTTCCAAGAGGTAGTACTTAATCACCAATTGCAAGGTATGACTGCGTTTTTTGTAATGGACATTGGAGTCAAAGCAATAGTAATTAGAATAGTCTCACTACTCACAGAAGCATGTGGCATTGGCTGATATATCAGGGTATTCGTACAAGTGAAATAGATGAGAAGCTTACTAAAATCTTACTTAATTTTTATGAGTAGAAGACATCTAGCTCAAGTGAATAAAAGTCTAACTCGGATCATAAAAACAGATTCAAGGGCCCTCAATCAATTGCCAAATTTGAGGTCATTTACAGACCTGGACGGCCTCCTGAATGAAGAACTTCATTTCATCTCTTGAAAAAGGACTGTGGTACTGTGCCAAAAACTTATACCACTCATCTTAATCTTTTATCAGGGTAACTGTACATTGGGGAAAGGAAATAAATCAGAGTTTCTGGGGACTACTGGACACAAGCTCTGTACTAACACTAATTCCTGGAAGGCTAAAATATGTTGTTGTCTTCAGTCATATTTGGAGCTCCTGGAGGTGAAGTGGTGAGTGGAGTTTTAGTTCAAGTCCATTTCACAATGGGTCCAGGCTGTTTCCTCCAGAATATAAGAACCATTAGATTCTTTACCTATAATTGAATCTATATTCCTTAAACATTTTTAAGTTTATTTATTTATTTGTTTGTTTATTTGTTTGTTTTTTTGTTTGTTTATGGAGCATGAGCAGGGGATGGACAGAGAGTGAGAGAGAGCACCCAGTGTGAGGCTCAAACTCCTGAAGTAGGAGATCTTGACCTGAGCCAAAGCCATGAGTTGGACACATAGCAAACTGACCCACCCCAGTGCTCCTTGAATCTATATGTAAACTAATGTTTGTATGTATATATTACACACACACATACACAAAACCACACACACATATGTTCTATTATATCTGTCCTTTATCTATCATCTGTATTGATTACCTATCATCTGTTTTTCATCTATTTTCTATCTATCTATCTATCTATCTATCTATCTATCTATCTATCTATCTATCTATCTATCTATCATCTATATATCTTATGTGTAACCCAATATTTTACCAAAATTTTTGAGTTTTAAGAGCTGTTTGTGATTCTGGATGGAAATACTTGGTCAGGTTTTTTGCAAATATTTTGCAAAATATTTTCTTATGGTCTGCGGCTTCTCTTTTCATTTTCTTTAGAGTATTTTTATAGACTCAACAATTTTAATTATAGTAAACTCCACGTTATCAATTTTTTTATTTAATCATACCTTTGCTGTTGTATCTTATATTTGCCTTTGTTATCTGCAGGAAATGTTGTAGCTTTGTAGGTTTGCATTCAAGGTCTCTGGCAAACTCAGTTTGCCAAAGTCAATTATTATGAAAGATGTAGAGTCTCCATAAAGATTATATTTTCAAGTTTTTGACTCAGGGACTCAAAATTTTTGAACACCGTATGGTGAAATGCTTATCTTTTCTTCTTTTAATTAACTTTGTTCTTTTTAAAAGATAAATTGACTGTATTTGTGTGGGTCTGTTTTTATCCTCTGTATTCCGTTCTAGTTATCTATTTGTCCACTATTTCCCAATTGTACTCTCTCCCTTGATTATTGTAACACTTTAATAAAATTTGAAGTGTATATGAATCACTCTCTGGCTTGTTTTTCAACATTTTGCTGGCTATTCTTTATCATTTTTTATTTCATATAAACTTGAGAATCCATCTATCTATATAAACAAAGTAACTTTCTAGTTACTTTTGATTGGGGTTGATTATAGATTGGATATAAGTTATTGGATTGGATTTATACATTGGATAGAAATGGCCTTATAGCGGTTTTGAATCATTCTTTCCTGAGGTGTGTAATTTAGTAACTGAAAAGCAGTCAACTTTTCTTACTGTGCTATAAAACACAAAACACAATTTGCCATCTTATCAGTTTTATTTTATTGCAATAAAACAAAACACATCAAAATATTTACCAGTCTCATAATTTTTAAGTGTACGCTTCAATAGGGTTAAGTATATCCACATTGCTGTGAAACAGAGCTCAAGAACATTCTCCTACAAATCTCAAAATGTATACACATTAAACTCCCTATTTTCTCCACCTCCACAGCTCTTGGTATCCACCCTTTTAATAAGGCTTCTTTTTAAAAGAAATTTTAAATGTTTTATTTATTTTTGAAAGAGAGGGAGATAGCGT
>JAQQST010000022.1:1405394-1433154 GCA_028646485.1 Cryptoprocta ferox | reverse complement strand
GTTCACTGGCTCCTTTGACATGATACTAGGACCAGCATGCAGGCTTTGACCACTGACTATCCTCTATTGATCAAGTTGTGTATGGACTGGCCCTGAATGTTCTTTTTTGCTTCCCATGTGGCTGAGGCTTCATCAGTCTTCAGTCCAACACTTGTTTCCCAGTTCAATGCACAGGTGCCAAAACAAACAAACAAACAAACAAATAAACAAACAGAAAAAAATGTCTCTTCTCCTGGAGCATGAGAGTCATTGAGAACTTTCTCTTCATATTTTAACCAAGAGCTGGATGCCACTCTTCAGTGCTTTGTCCAAATCTGGGCCAAAGGAACTTTCATCATGCACACATACATAGTGCAGACTGCCCTTTTCTCTTGTATCCTGCTGATTTTATGTGAGTCCCTGTATTGTCATTAGGTAAGGGACTTTGGCCACTACCCCTCTCTGCTTTCTTCTTAGGCATAACTCTTTCTTGATTCTTGTGGCTGGTTTTATAAGATATTCACTCCTTTTTTTGTTGTGAGGAGGACCGCAGGGAGTGACACTCCTGCATCCTTAGTCTTTTGCTCAGCCATTTATTCACAATTTGTCAGTTTCACGCTGGGGCACATAACATCCTGGCTAGGGTGTGGAGAAACTGGGTACCCTATTTTGATCATTGGAGCTTGGTAGATTGAAGATCCAGTGAAGGGAAGCTTGTACACCTTCACTGTTGAACCTCCAACTTGCTGAAAAACCCCCTTGTGTGTGTGAAACCACATACCATTCCCTAGCATCCTTCACCTGTGACAGCACAGATTCACTTTTGATGCTTCTAAATGGAGTTTTCACTATTTACATTTTAAAAAGCTTATTTATTTTTAAGTTAGAGAGAGAGAGAGAAGGAGAGTATATGTGAGGGAGGGGCACAGAGAGAGGGAGTGAGAAAGAATCCAAAGCAGACTCCACACTGTCACCTCAGAGCCAGATGTGGGGTTGGACTCCTGAAACCATGAGATCCTGACCTGAGTTGAAACCAAACGTGGGGCTCTTAAGCAACCAAGCCACGCAGGCACACCACTGTATACACTTCAAACATAATTTAGACTGGCAATGTTTACAATACATTTCCTTTTCCACTTTTAGGCTTCTACAAAAGGCTTCATACAACTAAGAAGCGTCAGTGGAAAGGAATAGTAAAATTATCTTAAGTAACCAGAGCTGTCATTGGAAATTTAAAATGCTTTGCCAAGATTGCAGGAAAAAATTCCAATTTCCTACATTTTAGACAAGAAAGATTGCCTAAGATTCTACTGAAAAAATAGACACCCAAGTTAGAAAGCCCAGCATAGTGATGTGTGTAACCCTTCACAGTCTGGTGGGTTCCATGCCACAGGACACTGGAATTATGTCTGTTGTGGTGGTTAATAGATATTTAAAGGTAATGCAGACAAAGAGAGACTGAATTGTTTGGAGAAACTGCTTCAGATTTCATGAGCCATTCTCTGACGTGATGCCAACAGTCTATACATAATGGATATGGCCTAAACACTCAACATGATATCTTTTAGAAAAATAAAATCATGGAACTATCATAAGGATATATTTACCCTAATTTTTTTAAATCAGACTGTGGACTGAGGGGAATTCTGAGGTGGTGTGTCACAGCAATCTTCTTTGAAGTGTATCTTATTGTGGTTATCAGTCATTCTTCATCGTTTCTGAGGATCTTTGCATCCTCCTTGTCTGGCATGGTGACATAGTCACTGAACATAGTAGATACTCCTGCAATGCCTGATAATTATTTACTGGATGAACAAGTGGACAAATCTATCAAGCAGCAAGACATGGTGGAAGGGACATGAGCATTGGGGTCAGACAGACCTGGATTCCAATTTTATCTCTGCCACTGACAAGGCTGCTGTGTGATTTGGGCAACTTTCCTAAACTTCCCAGTTCTCAGCTTTGGAGCCCAGCGTGTCCATGGGGGAATGGCAGGAGATGAAGATTAATAGGTAGAGAGGACCAGAGGTTGAAGAGCCCTGAAGATTATTCTAAGGGGTGGAGAACTTAATTCTCAGGGAACACAGAGTCATTGGTAGATTTTTAGAGGTATAATTATGTAACATAGAGAGCAACATTGAGAAAGATTTCCTTGACTCCAGTAAGTCTGACGATCTTGGAATAAGGATGGAAAGGGTGTAAGCAGTGCAAGGGAGGAGGTGCTTGAGGTGGTCTCAGGTGGGATGTAATGAGAATGTAACCAAGGCAATGGTGGGGAGGTGGCGAGCAGATGTTGGTGTTCATGAGTGGAGGTGGAGTTGACAGCCATTCCTGGGGTTATGGCTTGGACAACTGAATTAAATGAGACCAAGAATCCAGCAGGAAGAACAGATCTGGGGGAGGGGGTGGATGATGAGTTTTGCTTTGCATATGTTGTAAGGGATGCCAAAAAGAGGCCTCTGAGGAGCTCTCTAGTAGGGCACTGAGCTGATCTACTGAGCTGATCTTAAGAGAGGCGAGATGAAATTGGCCTGAAGTTAGAACTAAGGCTTAGATCAGATCAGCTGGGCTGAGTCTACCAAAGCCAAGAGCAAAGCCCTATGACATAGCAATTGAAGGCCTGAATGGGGGAGCAGAGACCCACAAATCAGTAGAAACATTTGCTTTTAGAAGGTGGGGTAGAACGAAAAGCAACAGGTACCATAGAGGTCAGGAGAGGAGAGAGTTTCAAGACCGCTCACATGCTGCAGTGCGTTGAATGAAAGCAAGGATGGTGTGGAGCTCTCGGAGTCTGGCAGACAAGGTCATTAGCAGTGTAGTCAAATCAGCGAGGCAGAAAGATAGGAAACACATCCCACTGCAGCAGATTTGAGGAGCTGGGGGTGGGAAGAAATATCCTATCCATAGATAGGATAGATATCTTATCCTAGAAATATCCTATCCATATGATAGGGAGAAATGTAAAGTATCCCTGGAGAAAGCACATTGCAAATTTGTTAGAAAGCAGTCTGTGTGAAGATTCTCCATTTTTCTCCTTTTCCTCCATCTCAATCTGGAGTCAGTCTGGGCAACGCTGGGAAGTAGAGCAATTGCCCTTGTAGGTGTCATTACTTTTCCTGCAAGCTTCTCTGGCAGTGATGTCCCACGTGGGCTTGACATCCCAGAAATGTTTCCAGCTACCTCCTTAGCAATGCCTACCTGGTGTCCTGGATATATGTCAGTCAATTTGCCTGCCATTAGCAGTTTCCCTCCAGGCTTAGTTTATTCTAGGCCCAGACTCCAAGAGGCCCCCATTCCACCCCTTTAGCCTCTACTTCCATCCCACCTCCTCAATAGCTGCTTCCCAGGGGAACAATGGCTATTTGGACCAGGGATGGACACCTACCCCAAAGCAGCCAGTCCACGGGTTCACCCATGGTTTAAGAAGCCTAGTCCGAATAAATAAGCTGGGAAGAGTATATTCCTTATTGGAGAAACTTATTGGAGAAACATCTGAGGAAATTGTATCCTCAGATGCATCAATTGCAGGGGACATTCAGGAGTTAGGTCATGAGGTGGTCACCAACGTGCTTTGGGATGTTTGTGAGCTTTCCTCAGATATCCTTAAACTATCCTATGCTCCTTGTCATAGGGCTACTTAAGCTATCATCCTTGAGCTACTTGAGTGAATTCTGATGACTGGCAATCAAAATAGCTCTGAGGCCTTGACCAAACCACCAGGACTGTCACTCCATTCTCTTCATCTATGCTAAATGAGTCACTAATGAAGTGGGTCACTTGTAAGCATGGTGATTCTTTTCTGTGTTCTGTTTGACATAAAATATTGCAAATGCATGTGATCAACATTTCTTTCTCTTAATATGAAAATAAAGTGATTTCCTTTTTGAGTGAATTGATATAAATCATCCCTGAACAGCCTAAACAAAGGACTATGATGATGGTGACTGAAACATGCAAGGATTTACTTTCTCTTAAAAGGAAAGGCCAAAGTCAAGAGTTGAGGGGTCGTATGGCAGCACCATGATGTTGGAAGAGACTCAGGTTTCTATTTTTATGCTCTGCAATTCTGAAGGCCTGGCCTCCATTTTCAAGGTGACCACATGACCTGAGATGACTGCTGAAGCTGCAGTCATTATCAACCACTGTGTTAGCGAGCTTTGGCTACAGTAACGCTGAGAAACAAAGCAGTCCCAAACTCAGTAGCTTACAACAATAGGCATTTGTTTCACTCCTAGGTCTATAAGTGTGATAGGGTAGCTCTGCTTTGGTCTCCAGTTTGGCTGAATTTAGCAGCAATCCAACTTTAGGTCTGCTGCATGTTTATTGACATTTTTCTTGGACCAGTTGCTACCTGGGCTATTGGCAGGAGCATACAAGGGCAAAGAAAATCACAGGAGTACGTTCCATGCCTCCATTCACATTATGCCTGATAACATGTCATTGGCGAAAGTCAATTGGCCAAATGGTCAAGTCTAAAATCAAGGTTTGGGAAGTACAGTCCATGTACTTGTCTAATTCTATTAGGGTTGTCTAATTCTGTTGAGGGATGGGGTGAAGAGTTGAAAATAATGATCCAACCAACCACAGATATGTGTCAAACCCTGAACAAAAGGTGGAGGTTGAGAGGGACAAAGGAATGCACCTATTATCCACAACAGAGTCCTTTAGGAGCCCATTTGAAACTCCCACACAACACATCCTATTCTATTTCATTGGCCAGAAACTTTCCATATGGCCATTCCTGGTGGCAAGGGAGACCAGGATATATATTCTTTATTCCAGGCTGCAGTGTGCTCAGTTAAACTTTGAGGTCTGTTTCTAGGTCAGAGAGAGGGTAGAAGTATTGAGTAGAAAACTACTAATGTCTTACACAGTGTTCAACAAGATGCATCATATTTATCCCTTAATGTTGCAAATCTGATAACTTTGGTTAAAGTGTTCACCGTACTTGTTTAACATGTGTATCTACTGAACATATAGATGATTATCTAACTAGTAATTAAACACTGCTGGACTGATGCTTTTGCAATGAAGATAACACAAGTCACCTGACTTCTCTTCCACCAGTTAAACCTTTTTTCTCATACCCAGTTTAAATTTTACTTACTCCTAAAACATAATGGTCAGGCCAGAGGGGGGTGGCTGCTCAAGGCTGCTAGAAAGAAAGTATTTATGTAGCTGAAGGGCACGTACAACCAAGAGGTATTTCCAAATAGGCTCTTCCTTCAGCCATTTGCTTAAATATCACCTTGCCAGTGAGGCCTTTCCTGACTGCCTAAGTTAAAATAACAACATCGACCTCTCCTTACTTCCTCTTCCTCCATATCATTTATAATCTTACTTGATTATTTCATTAGCTGCCTCCCCACCCCCCACTAGAAGGTGAGCGACTTAAAGGCAGGCCATTTGTCACTTTGGTCATTGTTGGTCAACTGGATTACTGAATATGGTCGTCAACGATTACTTTGGGTTGTCCAGTCATCAAACCAGCCAGAAGCAGAAGTTTCGTTTTTTGCTCAATGGCTTTCTAAGGCCGCTGCATCCAGTCCTTGATCCCCCAGATAAAAGCCTGAGTCTGATGAGAAAAAGGCAGCATATTGAAGGTGGGTGGGTGGAAGCCTGGAAAGAGATTTGGTCCTAAGCTCATCCCTGAGAAGCAGAACAGTCTTCTTTTAGACTTGGTATGTGTGTGAAAAAAAGACAGATGCTGACATCTGGGACCTGGCCTGGTATGATCAGCTCAGCCTTGGTGTTCTGTTGCACCTGAAGAATTTCACACAACACCAGCACTGAACAAGGCCACTCTGTGACCTGATGGATCAGGCAGGGCAAGATCAAGACCACTTCTATAATCTTGTCAGTGGCCATGTAGACAGGTGTGTGTATGGGGGGGTCCCGTGTATTCAGTGTATTCACCAGTCTCCCAAGAGAGGCCAAGCCAGTGCTGGAGGATCTGAGTCACCTGGGACAGTGACTGCAGACCTGGGACATGTACAAATATGAGGACTGGGCATATGGTGCTTGGAAGGACTATGACAATGCAAGGGGCATCCAGCAGCCTTTGGAGGGTACCAGGAAGACATGAGACTGAGCTCTGTTTTTCAGCCTGTGCCTTTGAAGCCATGGGTGTGGTCAGAGTGTGAGCAGGTCTCTGAATCTGGGGGGCCAGAGGATGTAGGTGGCCACAGGAACTGGGTTTAGTGTGCTAGAGTAATGTGGTGGGACAGAGTGAGGGGTGCATGAAGTCTGGACTCCGATCTGCCAGGAAGCTCTAGGCCTGCAGGGGGTCCTGGGGACATCTTTGGTTTCCCACCTACAGAGAATGTGGGCGAGGCTCCAGTTCAAAGCGAGATCCCACCTGGCTCCAGGGCACGCAGGCCAAGAGGGAGTGCGGCAAAGCCTGGACCAGGCGGGTCAAGGCGTGCTGGGCCACTTCAAGGTCCCTGAAAGCCAAAGCCCTACACTCACCAGCGGAGTAGGGGTGTGTCCCTGGCCCTCCTAGCCACTCCTCCAGCGCTTAGCTTGGCTCTCAGGCTGGGCAGCTCAGGGAGCATGGCTGCGACACCACGCAGTTGCTAAGCCAGGCATCTGCTGAGATGTTCCTTGGCAGTCGACCAGAGCACAGCAGCGCAGGGCGGGCGGCGGGAGGGAGAAGAGAGAGGGCTGGCGAGGGCCGGTGGCTGCTCAGTTGCACCATGCCTCCCCGCGCCCGCTAGGTCTTAGAGCCTCCGCCCCTAGCTCCTACCGCCCCTCCCCAGGCTCCCGAGCCTGGCGCCCCGCCATGCCAGCCATGGCGCCCAACACGCACTTGCTGCCGCCCATGGCCTGGCTGGCGCCACCCGCCTTGGGTAAGTGCCGCACCCTGCCTACTTAGCGTCAGGCAGGCCTGTGAGCCTCTCAGGGCGCCAATGCTTTCTCTGAAGTTGACCCCCATCCTCACAACCTGTAAGGAAGGTGGAATTATCCGCATTCCCCAGAAGACAAACAAGCACCCAGAACTCTTGACTGGACCAGAGTCACATGGCTCTGTAGAGGTAGAGCTGGGATTTGAACCTAGGTCTCCAGAGCTCTCCGAACCAGCTAAAGGAAATGAAACTCCTTAGAACTAGATAAAGAAACACACAGAAGAACTAAACACCATCGGGATAAAGTCTACAGGCAAAGCATTGAGAAATTAATGGGAAAAATGAGTTCCTGAAATGTCCCATCACAGTTTAGAATCTAGGACCACACACTGTTTTCCATGTCTGATTCTGGGGGGGCGACGTATTGTATTGGGAGCTAGAGAGGAGACTGCGCCAGGAGTGAGCAGAGTCGGCTGGCGACACGTTTTCAGAGGATCCATCTGCTGGGACTGGGAGGTTAAGAGAAATAGAGGGAAATCAGTTGTTATTAATCCTCAAGGTTAGTCACCCCTCTGCCTCTCCCCTCTGCCTGCACTCCATTTCCTTCCTTTTCTCCCTGTGAATTGTCCAAGGCAATAGCAGTCAAAATGAAGAACTGCCATCTCAGTGTTTCTCAAAGCATCTTGGCGCTGGGTGGTCCCGTGCTAACGAGACTGTGTTAGAAACTGTGAAGTCAGTCTGGCTATGGATTGGAGATGTGGTCTGGTGGGCCTGCGTTGAGCTGATAGTCACCATCATAGCTAAGCAGTAGGCAGTCTGGGTTACTGATGGGGGATGTGGTCCAGTGGACCTGCGTTGAACTGCCAGTCACCATCACAACTAAGCAGTAGGCAAGCATTTTACTCCTCCTTAAGGGACAAGGTAGCAAGAAGCCGGAGCCTAGAAAGTAAAAAAGGAAACAGATGCCCGGTTATCCCAGCAGACCAACTTCAGGAAAGCATTTCAACTTTATATTGGGATTGCTTTGGGTGTTGCCATAAAATGCCCCACTGGAGAAAGAACAGAGATGTGTAAAAGGATTGTTCAAAGATACTCAGTAACTCTCTTCATTTAGGGTTTAAAGAACTTTGAGCCATGTTCCTTGCTGGTGAGCTAAAAGAGTGTGAGAAGGTAGAAGGCCCCTGTGTGAGAACACTATGAGGACGCAGAATAACAGGTGAAGTCTTAGTTTAACATGGCCAGGCTTGAGGCACAGCCTGGAGAGAGGAATGCTGGCCTGTGAAGCTTCAGTTCTAGGCTCGTGGTGTCTGGTACCCACGGTTACCCCACTTTTTCCTTTGGTGACCTCCTTTAACCTCTACACTTTGGCCCTTCTGGAGCTGAGCCCCCTTTGAAGATGTATATGTGGAGGAGTTCTTTGGAAGGGATGTTTTGTTAACTACCTGGTAATGTTGGTCTGAAGAGGGCAGTGCAGGGAGAGTAGAAAAGTGGGGAAGGAAGCCATTCCTGTTGGGGAGTCAGGGTTCCTGAGTTTCCTCCTCAGAGGTGTGTGGCTTCCCAGTGACCAGTCACTAAACATCTTTGGGAATCTCAGTGTCTTCCACTTTCTTTCTTTCTTTGTTAAGGTGTTTATTTATGAGAGATAGAGAGAGAGACAGACAGACAGAGCACACACCCACATGCATGAACAGAGGAGGGGCAGCGAGAATCCCAAGCAGGCTCCATGTTGATGGCACAGCATGTGACTCCAGCCAGAATCAAGAGTCAGAAGCTTACCCACTGAGCCACACTTCACCTTTCTTTATTTAATAATAATTGCCCGACCTCAGAGGGTTGTTTGATGATCAAAAGGGAAATGTTTCATTGACTCTCGAACAATTATTGAGCAAATCCATAAAATCCTTAACTAGAGAGAATGGACAGTGTCTGGAACAGTAGAGTCTGGTGGAGGCATTGTGGTGTAGGCACTAAGTGATGGACTGGAGAGAGGCATCAGTTCAATGCCTGTATGAAGGGTCAGGAATGTCTGTAGGCATGCTCAGGCTGGTCTTGAAGGCTAAGTGTTTACAGAACTTTGCAAATGGCAGGGTGTCATTATGGGGGTTAGAGCTCTTTAGTCTGTCAGAGCTGCCTATAAACCCTGGCCCTGAGCTTCGAAGCTGTGCAGTCCTCAGAAGGGTACCCAGCTACTCTGAGCCTCAGTTTTCTCCTTGGTCGAACGGGCATGATCAAATTATGCTGAGGATTTCGTGATGTAAAGCACTGAACAGTGATTACTACAAATGGAAAGTATTATTAATGTCCCCTTTTAGGCTGAAGAGATGGTATTTGGGTGCCTTGGGCCAGTGCTTCTTAAATATCATTGGGCATAGGACTCACCCAGCGATTTTGCTAAAACATAGATTCTGATCCAGGAGGTCTGGCATGGGCCTGAGACAATGCTTTTCTCACTGGCTCCTAAGTTCTGGAAGTGGCACTTGTTTGGAGAACACACTTTGAGTTCTAGGCCTTAGGCCACTCACAGGGCTGAAGAGCTGTGCCTGGGGAGAGGATGGGAAGGGGAGGACCTCCTAGGCAGGTCTGGTCTGGTGCTGGGGCAGAGGGAGCTGGGACTTGCTCCCTAGAGGGTAATTGATCTAACTGCCTTCACGTGCCATAGGGCCAGGTCCCTGGAGGAAGTTCTTTCTAGCCAAATGCCCAAACGGTGCCACTCCCCCTGCAGCTGGTCTTAAGGGTGTAGAGATGAGTAAGCCATGGATGCTGTTACAGTGTGGTTGGGGGGTAGGGTGGGAAGAGGCATGGAAACGTGTGGCTTTTCACATGGTAAGATAAGCTTTCTATCCAGTTCATGGGTGATGGTGATGGGGGTCAGAGGGTTGGAAAAGAGAGGAGGACTTCCTGCTGGTCATTATATCTGACCTGGGTTTTGAAAGATGAACGAGGGCAGGCAAGAGTAGAAGAACATGAGGGATGGTATTCTAGGATTAAAGAATGCTTTAATCATGGTGTCATGAAAGCGTTTGGTGTGTTCAGGTCATTGAACTAAGAGCTGTTGGCAACATGAGTATGATGAGGAGGGCTTGGGCAGGGAGGCCAAGTATTGTTCCTGAGATGTGGTAGCCAGGATGGGCTGCGCTCTCACGCAGTAACAGATCCTCAAAGCTTAACCCAACCAAGGATAATTCTCACTTGGACTCGGTGCCCCTCACAGATCAGAGAGGGCCAGGTTGGCAAAGCCCTTCCATCTTGCAGACATGCCATTTGGAACATGTGGACTCTGTGGCCTCCAGTGCAGGAGGAGATGTTGGGAGAGTTGCCCTCTGACTCCTCTGTGCTGCCCTCTGGCACTGACACGTTGCACGGCATGCCACAGCTAATTGGTCAAAACACACTGCGAGGGGGCTGGGAAATGGTGGGGGGGTTGTCTGTGGATGGAAAGTTCAGGGAACTTCACTGTCTCTGCCACCATCCCTTATAATAGGCCTTAAGCCTCATTCTGAAGGCCGGAGTTCCTCAAATGGGAGTAATATGTGAAATCCTTTATAGGAAACAAAATGCCTTAGACTCCTAGTGGCGGCTCAAATTATTTTTATTATAGTGAGTTCATATATGGAATAGCATTAAATGGGTCTATCCTCTATGCTTAGAATTCTTATATGACTATGAAACCAAAGCAAATGTCTACATAAAATATCAACACAGCTACACAGCATGACAGTCGTGATGAGTTTAGTATGATGGATGAAGTTATTTTAGCTACAATGAAATCATTGATGCTGATTCTAAAAACAACCATTCAGGTCTTGCAATGTGTTAAGCTGTGTGCTGTGCCTTATGGGTTTGCCTGATGGCTCAGTTCTCCTTGGTTTTCTCTAGGTTAAGTCTGGTTTGTCATTTTCTCATTAGCTTGTGACAGAATCTTTCTTTTGACCAACTGTATCATAAATTCAGGAATGTGGAGAGGAGCCAAGATGCCAGAACAGCATGGAAGTCTTTTTTCTGTCTTGCATATATGAAATACAGTCATATCAACACTAAACCATCCTACACACCTAGAAAACTGATATGAGGAATAACACAACTATCTGCACAACCAGAACTACAGGACTCAGCAGGCATGCGGTGCAGAGAGGGCACTGGGGAAGAGGAAGACGCGGAGACCCAGGAGAAGTTTTTCCTTGAGGAGAGATGATGGAGAAGGGAGAAAGTATGGGTAAAGCACCCCTCAAAAAGCAGTTGGAGAGAAAGTGTAAAAAACTTGGAACCAGCCACGAGGACTGAACTAAAAAGGGAGAAAAGAGAAAGGAGAGGCTTTAAATTCCATTAAGACTCTATGAGAAGGGGCAGCGCAGAGTCTGAAACTCAGCAGCTCAAATACACCATGGTGCTCAGGTGGGAAGGGTGAATTTCCAGAAGAAGAGTAGGTACAGGAGGCCCTTGGGCCACACAAAATTTCCCATTGTCCCAGAAACACTGCTGCTGCACAATTGAGTGAACTTCTTCTGAGGCAGGCTGGCATCAAGGTCTTGCTAGCATTCCTGGGTGCAGCCAGCACCTGGCCTTGCTTCGTGAGATTTTCGCCCAGAGGACCTGAGTGGGTCAAAGCCTCAGTCCCTCAGAAATGATCAGGAGCGAGGTGCTATCTGGCAACCTGACGGTATGGTTAAGGACAGTGCAAAAGCAGGGAGTGTGCTGAAACAGAAGACTCAGGATGGGTGCATGATTCCTGGTCAGAGAGAGCACAGAATTCTGATACTAGTCTGGATACCTGGGTGACGCTATTTTCACCCCGCCCATGCATGCACATATACACCTACAGGCACCACAACAATCCACCCCAGTAAGCTACGCACTGCCATCAAGCGGAGAACAGAGCTGATACACTATGCCCTGCCCAACTGGGCCAACCTTGCCCTCAGATACACCACAAATCTCTCTGCCTGCTTAGTTTTAGGTGTATAAAGTACTTCATAGTTTGACTTCTAGGGGAAAACAATGTAAGATCATTCATATCTCAGTATATTCGCTGGCCCATCTATTCAATTTTCTTTATCTTTTTTGTATTCTTTCTTTTTCATTTCTTTCTTTTACTTGAATACAGAAATATAAAAAAACATTTGTTTTTATTTTCAGTTTTTACTAAAAATATTTCCCTTTATTGTTTTCAACAAGAAATTTACATTATTTAATCTATTACAAATTCTATTTTACATCCATCATTTCAGATTATTCTATTCTATCATATTCATTTTCTCAAGTTTTCAAACTTGTTTTGTTTTGTTTTTGTTTTGTTTTGTTTTGTTTTTTCCTTTACTTTTCTTTCCCCCTTTTTTTTTCTCTAATCATAAATGCTCCTTTCAATGACCAGACCAACCACGTCTAGGAACGATCATCACTTATTTGATTCTGTGTGTGTGTGTGTTGTTGTTATTGTTGTTAATTCTTTAATTTTAGTTTTTTCACTCTTTTCTCTAATAAATTAAACTCCTTTCAATAGCCAGACCATAGCACACTTAGGATCTAGCATTTATTTGTTTTTGTGTGTTTGTGTGTGTGTATGTATGTATGTGTGTGTTTAATTTTTTAATTTTAAAATTTCCCACTTTTTCTCTAATCAGTCAAGCTCCTTTCAATAACCAGACCAAAACAACCTAGGGCCTAGCATCATTTATTTGATATTTTGTGGGTGGATGAGTTCTCCTTGCTTTTTTAATTTTAATTTTTCCTTTATTCTCTAATCAATCAGGCCTCCTTTCAATTATGAGATCAAAGCATCCCTAAGATCTAGCATCATTTATTTGATTTTTTTCTTTGTGTGTGTTGTTTTCAATATTTTAAGTAAAAATATTTTAACTTATCAATTCCTATTCTTCCTTGAATTTGCCCCAAAAGAAAGAACAAGAAGCATCATCAGCCAGGGACTTAACCAACACAGATACAAGCAAGATGTCTGAACCAGAATATAGAATCACGATGCTATGAATACTAGCTGGGTTTGAAAATAGATTAGAATCAGTCTCCACAGAGATAAAAGAAGTAAAAGGTAGTCAGGATAAAACAAAAAATTCTACAACTGAGCTGCAATCTCAATAGATGTCACAGCATCAAGGATGGATGAGGCAGAGCAGTGAATCAGAAATATAGAGGACAAACTTAAGGAGAATAATGATGCAGAAAAAAAGAGGGAGAATAAAACAAAAGAGCAGGATTTAAGAATAAGAGAAGTCAGTGACTCTTTAAAATGGAGCAGCATCAGAATCATATGGGTCCCAGAAGATGAAGAGAGAGAAATAGGGGTAGAAGGGTTATGTGAGCAAATCAGAGCAGAAAACTTTTCCAACCTGGAGAAAGACACAGACATCACAATCCAGGAAGCACACAGGACTCCCACAAGATTCAACAAAAACTGACCATCAACAAGGCATATCATAGTCAAATTCACAAAATACTCAGGCAAGGAAAGAATTATTAAAGCAGCAAGGGGAAAACAATCCTTAACCTACCAAGGAAGACAAATCAGGTTTCCAGCAGACCTATCTACAGTAACATGGCAGGCTAGAAAGGAGTAGCAGAAAAATATGCAGCCCAAAATTCTTCATTTAGCAAGGCTGTCATTCAAAATAGAAGGAGAGATAAAAAGTCTCTTAGACACACAAAAATTAAAGGAGTTTGTGACCACTAAACCAGCCCTGCAAGAAATTATGGGGGAACCTCTATGGGCAGAAAAGAAAAAAAAAAAACACCAAAGGCAAAAAAGACTAGAAAGTACCAGAGAACCCTATCAGAAACTCCAACTGTACAAGAAACATAATGGCAATAAACTCGTATCTTTCAATACTCACTCTAAACGTCAATGGACTAAATGATCCCATCAAAAGACATAGGGTAACAGAATGGATAAGAAAATAAGACTCATCTATATGTTGTTTACAAGAGACCCACTTTAGACCTAAAGAAACCTTAAAGATTGAAAGTAAAGGGATGGAGAAGCATCTATCATGCTCATGGTCACCAAAGGAAAGGTGGAGTAGATATATCAGAAGACTTTAAAATAAAAACTTTAACAAGAGATGAAGCAGGGCATTATATCATAATTAAGGGGTCTATCCACCAAGAAGACATAACAATTGTAAAGACATATGCTCCAAATGTGAGGGAACCCAAATATATAAATTGGTTAATCACAATATAAAGAACCTCATTGATAATAATACCGTAAGAGTAGGGGACGTAACCATCCCACTTCCGGCAAAGGACAGATCATGTAAACAGAAAAGCAAAAAGGGAAACCATGGCTCTGAATGACACACTGTACCAGATGGACCTAACCAATATATTCAGAACATTTCATCCTAAGACAGCAGAATATACATTATTCTCCAGTGCACATGGAACATTCTCCAGAATAGGGAGACACAAATTAGCCCTCAACAAGTATAAAAAGATTGAGATCATACCATGCATATTTTCAGACCACAATGCTGTGAAACTCAAAATCAACCACAAGAAAAAATTTGGAAGGTAATAAATACTTGGAGACTAAAGAACACCCTACTAAAGGACGAATGGCCTAACCAAGATGTTAAGGAGGAACTTAAAAAGTACATGGAAGCCGATGAAAATGAGAACACCACAACCCAAATCTCTAGGATGCAGCAAAAGCAGTCAAAAGAGGGAAGTATATGGAATCCAGTCCTTCCTAAAGTGGGAAGAAAGGTCTCAGATACACAACCTAACCTTACACCTGAAAGAGCTGGAAAAAGAACAGCAAATAAAACCCCAAAACAGAAGAGTACAGGAAATAATAAAGATTAGAACAGAAACCAGTGCTATTGAAACCAAAAGAACAACAACAACAACCAAAAACAAACAATCATTAGCACAGATCAATGAAACCAGAAGCTGATTCTTTGAAAGAGTTACCAAAATTGAGAAGCCCGTAGCCAGTTTGATCAAAAACGAAAAGGAAAGAACCCAAATAAATAAAATCAAGAATGAAATAGAAGTGATCACAACCAACAGAGCAGAAATAAAAACAGCTTCTGAATATGATGAGCAATTATATGCCAATAACATGGGCAATCTGGAAGAAATGAACAAATTCCTAGAAACATATAAACTACCAAAACTGAAACAGGAAGAAATAGAACATTTGTACAGACCCATAAACAGTAAAGTAATCGAATTTGTAATAAAAAATCTCCCAACAAACAAGAGTTCAAGGCCAGATGGCTTGCAGGGGAATTCTACCAAATATTTGAGGAAGAGGTAAACCTATTCTCTTGAAGCTGTTCCAAAAAATAGAAATGGAAGGAAAACTTCCAAACTTTCTATGAAACCAGCACTAGCTTGATTCCAAAGCCAGACAAAGACCTCACTAAAAAAGGGAAAGTATAGACCAATCTCCCTGATGAACATGTATGCAAAAATCCTCAAAGAGATGTTAGCCAACTGGATCCAACAATATGAAAAAAAAATTATTCACCACGACCAAGTGGGATTTGTACCTGGGATGCAGGGCTGGTTCAATATCTGCAAAACAATCAATATCATTCATCACATCAATAGAAGAAAGGACAAGAGCCGCAAGATCCTCTCAATAGATGCAGTGAAAGCATTTAACAAACTACAGCATCTTTTCTTGATAAAAACCCTTAAGAAAGGAGTGATAGATGGATCATACATTTCGATAATAAAAGCCATATATGAAAGACTCAAAGCTAATATCATCCTTGATGGGGAAAGCTGAGAGCTTTCCCACTAAGGTCAGGAACAAGATAGGGATGTCCTCACTCATGACTGTTATTCAACACAGTGTTGGAAGTGTTAGCCTCAGCAATCAGGCAACACAAAGAAATAAAAGGCATTTATATCAGCCAGGAGGGGGTCAAACTTTCACTCTTTGCAGATGACATGATACTCTCTATAGGAAACCCCAAAGATTCCACCAAGAAACTTCTAGAACTGATTCAGGAATTCAGCAAAGTGGTAGGATATAAAATTAATGCACAGAAATCGGTTGCATTCCTATACACCAACAATGAAGTAACAGAAAGAGAAATCAAGGAATTGATCTCATTTACAATTGCACCAAAAACCATAAAATACCTAGGAATAAACATAACCAAAGAGGTGAAAACTCTATACACTGAAAACAATAGAAAACTGATGAAGGAAATTGAAGAAATCACACACACACACACAAAGGAAAAAAATATTCTGTGCTCCTGGATAGGAAGAACTTACATTGTTAAAATGTCAATACCACCCAACATAATCTACATATTCAATGCAATCCCTACCAAAACAACATCAGCATTCTTCACAGAGCTAGAACAAATAATCCTAAAATTTGTATGGATGCAGAAAAGTCCCCAAATAGCCAAAGCAATCTTGAAAAAGAAAACCAAAGCAGGAGACATCCCAATCCTAAACTTCAAGATGTATTACAAAGCTGTAATCATCAAGAGAGTATGGTACTGGCACAAGAACAGACACTCAGACCAATGGAACAGAACAGAGAACCCATAAATGGACCCACAAACATTTGGCCAACTTGTCTTTGACAAAGCAGGAAAGAATATTCAATGCAATAAAGACAGTCTCTTCAGCAAGTGGTGCAGGGAAAACTGGGTGGTGACATGCAGATAAATGAATCTGAGTCACTTTCTTACAGCATACACACACACACACACACACACACACACACACACACACACACAACTCAAAATGGATGAAAGACCCAAATGTTAGACAGAAAGCCATCAAAACCCTTCGGGAGAAATTAGGCACGAACCTCTTTGGCCTTGCCCACAGCAACTTCTTACTCAACATGTTGCTAGAGGCAAGGGAAACAAAAGCAAAAATGAACTAGTGGTATCTCATCAAAATAAAAACCTATGCACAGTGAAGGAAACAATCATTAAAACTAAAAGGCAACCCACGGAATGGGAGATGATATTTGCATACAACATATTAGATAAAGTGTTGGTATCCAAAATCTATAAAGAACTTATCAAGTTCAACACTCAAAAAGCAAATAATCTACTGAAAAAATGAGCTAAAGACTGAAAAGACATTTCTCCACAGAAGATTTCTCCAGATGGTCAACATACACATGAAACGATGCTCAACATCACTCATCGTCAGGGAAATATAAGTCAAAACCACAATGAGATACCACCTCACACCCGTCAGAATGGCCAGCATCAACACATCAGACAACAACAGATGCTGCCAAGGAGGTGGAGAAAGAAGATTTCTCTTGCACTGCTGGTGGGAATGCAAACTGGTGCAGCCACTCTGAAAACAGTGTGGAGGCTCCTCAAAAAATTAAAAATAGAACTGCCTTACAACCCAGCAATTGCACTACTAGGTATTTATACAAAGGACACAGGTGTGCTGTTTCCAAGGGAAACATCCCAATGTTTATAGCAGCACTATCAACAATAGCCAAAGAATGGAAAGAGCCTAAACATCCATCGATGGGCGAATGGATAAAGAAGATGTACTACACACACACACACACACACACACACACACACACACACACACACACACACACACACACACACACACACACACAATGGAGGGTTACTCAGTAATCAAAAAGAATGCAATCTTTACTATTTGCAACTATGTGGATGGAACTAGAGGGTATCATGGCTAGCAAATTTAGTCAGTCAGAGAAAGACAAATATATGATTTCACTCCTGTGAGGACTGTAAGATACAAAACAGATGAACATAAGGGAAGGGAAGAAAAAACAATATAAAATCAGGGAGGGGACAAAAACATAAGAGACACTTAAATATGGAGAACAAACAGAGGGTTACTGGAGAGGTTGTGGGGGGGGGAGTGGGATAAATGGGTAAAAGGCATTAAGAAACCTACTCGTGAAATCATTGTTGCACTATATACTAACTAACTTGGATGTAAATTGAAAAAATAAAAAAATATTTAAAAAATCACTGCAGGAATGTGTGTCATGAAATGATGGGGCAGCTCTGGGTCATGACACGGTTGTTCCCACGATCCAGAATATGTTCCTATTGATTTTCTGTAGATAAACTTCAAACATATTATCATTAGGCTATCATAAGGTTAAGCCTAATTTGAGATAACTTGCAACCCACCTAGAATGTGTCTGAGAATTCTCCAGAATTTGAGAAGCAAGTGGAAATACCTGTGGAGTGTTTAATGAAGGAGGATAGTGACCAGCTCTATGGTTCAGAGGCCTTGCTTGTCCCAGTGTGGGTAGGTGAGGGATAGGAAGGCAGGCCAGAGGCAGGTGGTTCAAGTCAGACGTGGGCAATAAGTAGTAGAGGTAATGGAGATGAGGTGCCAGTTTTGAGAGAGATTGGCAGGGGGAATCCACAGGCCTGGGAGAGTGGCTGGGGAAGGTGAGGGAAGGGAAGAGGGGTCAGACATAGCTCATCGTCATGGGTTCGGGGTGGCTGATGGTGCCACTGACCAGGGTGAGGACCACAGGTGTCTGTGGAAGGAACAGAGAGCTTCAGGCAAAGGCTGTGATCCCATATTCATCAAACTGCCTTTCCCAAATGACGTGAGCTTCCCTGAACCAATTTCTGAGCAACTGTAGCATTTTGGAGTGTCTAATTTTTCCTTTCCAGGACATTTAATAGGTGCTCATTTGGAGGACACGATGGCTTTGTTAGCCTTTCTATTGTGCCTGATGCTTCTGACCCGTCCAAGTGGGTTATGGCAACATTTTTTTGCCTACTTGGCACATACGTTTTGTCTTCTACATATTTGAAGAAAGTGAAAAAAGATTTTGAGAAAATTGTGGCTGGTTCTGAGAGCGAAGCTGTCATACCATTGAAGGTGAGATTAGTTATTGACTTCTGTTTTAAGAGCACCGACTCTGGATTTTAGGACACAGATACTCAAACTTCTCCAAGGAGAGAACGGATGTAGTGCAGGTTAAATGATCTCTAGGTAATTACAGTACAAGGAGTATGGAAACTTTGGAGAGGTAGAGAGCAGAGAACACAGCACCCAAACAAACAGGTAAAAATGTCACAAACTGAAAGCAGATCTCTGTGGCAGCCATAGTGAAGTTTTGTATTAATTTAGGTTATCAGCACAGAATAATTTAATATGTAACTTGCTGTTTCCTCTTTGCATGAATTATTATCCCTTGATGAAAGCACCTGGAGCCGGCTGCCAGAAGCGGCTCATTCCTGCTCATGGTAGACTTCTACTTGTCTAGTGGCCTCCACAGAACCATCACCTTCATGACATATCTTCTGAGGTTCCCCAGGGAGGATGTGTAGCCCTCCCCCTTCACTCCTCCCCCTGAATCTCTTTGGAACTTGGAACAAATGATCTGTAAGCAAGTGCTGACCCATCACCCATACAGACCACATGCTACTGGAGGACAGGCATTGTTTCTCTTCGTCTTGGGATCCCCGCCCCAAACTAGTGAAGCATTTTTCCTAAGAGCTGTCTCCAAACCCAGGAGCTACTCCAGGGCACGTATAAGAACCATCTTGTGGGGAGCCTGGGTGGCTCAGTCAGTTAAATGTCTGACTTTGGCTCAGGTCGTGATCCCCTAATGTTCGTGTTCAAGCCCCTGCCTCGGGCTATGTGCTGACAGCTGGGAGCCTGGAACCTGCTTCAGATTCTGTGTCTCCCTCTCTCTTTGCTCCTCCCCCGTTCACACTCTGTCTCTCTGTCTCTCTAAAATAAGTAGACATTTTTAAATTTTTAAGAAAAGAACCATCTTGAGGCCTCAGGGCTGGGAAGAGGAGCGGAAGTCCCAGCCACAGTTTGGTTTTTGGAATGCCTCTTTCGGGAATGGGTTGGGTGAAGCTGGTTGCTCAGTCTCGTTCAGATGCTGTGTTTATTTCCCATGGGCTGTAACCAGAAGCCTTGGGTCTCTACATCTGTGGCAGTCCATTTTCAGGCTTCCCAGATATCCATCCCCTTCATTACCAGATGTCATCAGCTCTCCCCTCCTCAGTCTCCATTCTTATGGGTTCCCCTCCAACCCACGACAGCCCTGTTCAAGGGCTTTCTCTGGCTATAGGGGAAGGGTTCACCCTTTCTTGGAGGCAGCCAGAAGCACTGGGGAGTTAATGCCCCTGGGATTAGACCTCAACCCCTAATGGAGGGGAATGGGTGGGTAAATACCAGTTACCTTGCCCCTTTGGTGAGACAACCCTTGGCCATATTCTAACCATTCTTTCAGAAGATTCCGCTCAAGAGATGAGCCCAGGATGCCCACAGCAGTGACCAGCTCACCCGTGCCACTGTGCTGCCTCAGTTCTTCCATCTCCTACACTGCTTTTCCAGGATCACCTCCCAATTCAACTCAAACCCCTACCCTAGACTTTGCTTTTGGGAGAGTCGAACAAAGGCTCTTTTGGTTTGACTGGGGCCTTCAGACTGTGGGTGGCAATGCTGTCTGTGTCACTTCTGACACAAAGCATATAAGAGCCAGGACACTCAGATTGTGCCCATTCCGCTGCTGCGGCCACCTTGGATGGTCCGAGATGTAGGAGGGCTGCTTAGTCCATGTGGAATTCATATGGGCAAGAACCCTTATTATGGTAGCTGCTGAGTTTGGCATTTCTCTGTTGGGGCCCCTGCCTCCCTGTCACGTGGCACCAGCACTGTCCCATTGGGGGCAAACACTGAAGTCAGTCCATCCTCTGTTTCCCCATCCTGTACTGATTCAGGAGAAATTGGGATCTGTCACTTGTGCTTCCAAAGTGCCAACTTATTCCCTTTCAGTGGCTAGATGAATGCTAAAGTACAATTTATTTATGTTTTCATATGGCTTTTAAGTTATCTGGAATTTATTTTGGAATATACTGGAGAAATAAAATTTAGGGGCCTGGGTGGCTCAGTTAGTTAAATGTCCAACTCTTGGTTTCTGAGTCATGATTTCAGGATTTGTGAGATTGAGCCTCACATTGGGCTCCATGTTGATGGCAGGTTTAGGGGCCTGGGTGGCTCAGTTAGTTAAATGTCCAACTCTTGGTTTCTGAGTCATGATTTCAGGATTTGTGAGATTGAGCCTCACATTGGGCTCCATGTTGATGGCAGGTTCCATGCTGACTGCATGGACTCTTTCTCTCTGTCTCTGTCTCTGTCTCTCTCTCTCTCCCTACACAATTCTCTCACTCTCTCTCGAAATAAAATAAATAAACTTTAAAAAGTACAAATGTATGCATTTATTTTCATTTTGAATTAGAGAAATAGCACACAAGTGGAGGAGGGGGAGATAGAGAGAGGAAGACACAGAATCTGAAGTAGGGTCCAGGCTCCAATCCGTCAGCACAGAACCATATGCGGGGCTCAGACCCACAAACTGTGAGATCATGACTCAGCCGAAGTTGGATGCTCAACTGGCTGAGCCACCCGAGTGGCCCCAAATTTATTTTACTTTCAGTTATCAAGCAATTGTTCAAATATTGAATAAAAATGATTGTTTACCTTCCTGATAAGATTATAGTGATCTAGTATTATACAGTAAATGCTCTTTCAAGTGATATTTATTTTGAGGATACAATTTTCTTTTCCCTAAAATACAGCTATTCATGTTTAAGTACCAAGATCTTATAATTGTAGCCTTGTGATATATTTTGCTATCTTTATTACTCATTTTCACCTTTCTCCTGTTCTCTCTCAAAAATTGCACAAGCACTCAAACCTACAAATTATGATTAAAAAGAAATGATATGTTTAATTGACTAGCACTTCACATTCTGGAATGGATAGTCATTTAAATAGGTGTTTTATTTCCTCTCTGAGTGTCGTAGTTTACTTACGTTAATTATATACACTGCTAGCTAAGGTTATTCCTAGAAATTCTCTATAGGTTGACATTATATATGTTATTATTTTTTATTTTTAATTTTAAACAGTGCAAGACGTAGAGAGAGAGAGAGAGAGAGAGAGAGAGAGAGAGAGAGAATCTTAAGCAGCCTCCATTCTCAGCATGGAGGTCAATGAGGGGCTGGGTCCTACCAGAGATCCAGAGATCATGACCTGGGATCAGGACCAGAACCAAAATCAAGAATCGGATGCTTAACCTACAGAGCCACTCCTACACCATTCTGTTATTACTTTTTAAACTGGTATATTTTCCAGCTGGTTATGACTGTTCTATAGGAAAGCTTAATATAAATATAATTTATATAAATATGTATAAGTTTGAAAAATAAGGCTATACTGGCCTTATAGCTGACCAATTTCTAATTATATTTTTAACTAAAAACACAAAATCTATTTCATGAGTTTCTGTGGGCTCTAATTGCCTTTACAAATGGCCTAGAGTAAATAAATAGATATATTCTTAAGTTGAAAGAAATTCAGAGAAGACGGTGAAAAGGAACAGAGAGAAAAGGTATACTAAGAATTGGGCATGTGGTAGGAATCAGGATCTCACTGCACCACTCCCATCCCCACCAGTCCATGTGCAGAGTTACAGATGCTGTAAAAACAGTTAGCTAGGATTCATTGTGTGTTTTGTATTTGAGACATAATCTCTCATGAATTTAAAATTTGCTGATCATTGCCTCCGACGGTCACTAGACATCACTAGTTCCAACGTCACAGTCCTCCCTTAGATGATTGACACTTGTTAGTAACAGCAAGTTTATATTGTGGGTTTCGATAAAAAGATAATGTCAGAGGGCACTAGCTCTTCAGTGATGGTAAAGACTGGCCTAGTATGTCCATCGTTTATGTAAACCAGATAAAAGGGTCACCACAGATCTGGTCAGGATCTCACCTTCTGTTGGAGAAAAACAAAACCATTGGACTTAGTAATTCATTTATTTTATTTTTAAAGTGCTTTCTTTTCATTTTTTAGAGAAAGAGAGAGAGACAGAGAGAGACAGAGAGACAGAGACAGAGACAGAGAGAGGAGAGAGAGAGAGAAAGAGAAAGAGAGAGAGAGAGAGAGAGAGAGAGAGAGAGAGAGGGAGAGGGAGAGAGAGAGAATGATCTGGAGAAGAGGCAGAGGGAGGCACAGAATCAGAAGCAGGCTCCAGGCTCTGAGCTGTCAGCATAGAGCCCGATGCGGGGCTTGAACATGTGAACCATGAGACCATGACCTGAGATGAAGTCGAATGCTTATCTGACTGAGCCAACAAGGTACCCTGAACTCAGTAATTTAAAAAGAACAAAAGAGAAATAAAGCAGTTGTGTTCATTAGATTGAAGCTCCTTTTTCTTTTTGGAACTTGCAGTCAACTGCTGCCCAAGGCTTCCAGACCTCTCTGGTAATCTAATTTTGAGGAACCTCCTGAGAGAGGTTATAAGTCTTCTAGGTGCTGTCTATCTGAACCTTATAGTGTTTTCTCTTTAATTCCATTAGTAGTAATGTAGAATTCAAAGGAGTTGATTGTTTTCTACAAGAACAGCATAACTGAAGATGTTTTACTAGTTTCGAAGCTGGTATTTTCCAAAGATGTCCTGCAGTGTGAAAGGGAAACAGGAGTCCACACTCACATTAAGAAGAAATAGAGAATAAATTTAAAAATCTGAGAACCAGTTGAAAAACCCCTCGGGTTCCCACATTCCCAGCAACACTTGTTAGCTATTTGCTCTGCCCCCACCCCCGCCCTTGCTTTCTCAGCATCATGAAGCAAAGACAGCAGCAGTCTCCTGGTACTCTTTCTTAGTTTGCTTTCTTCAGCATGTGTACAAAGCAGCTGACTTTCTTAAGATGTTTTCTTAGAAAGGAAAGTGAAGTGTCCTTGTAGAGGTGGAGGGGAGGTGGGTAAGGAGACAGACCGATGTCTGCCCTTCCCCTCTCCCCCCTCCTCTGCATGTTTCCGTGACCATAAACACATTGTGTGGGCTTTTAAGTAGTCTTAACTGAGGATGTTAACAAACAAAAAACATACATGATGGGTTTTGATTCTATTGGGAGGAGGGAGTGGAGTTTTAAATACCTGCCCATTCCAGGGGGAAAAAAAGGAAAGTCTTATATTTTCCATGCTGCCTTGAATAACTGTCAGAATCTTTCATTAGTTTCTGGCTAACCAGCTTCCTCCATCTGGAGACTGGCATTGTGTTTTCTTTTCTTTTCCTTTTTTCTTTTTATTTTTTTGTATATATTTATTTATTTATTGAGAGATAGAGGGAAACAGAGCATGAATGGGGAGAGTCAGAGAGAGAAGGAGACACAGAATCTGAAGCAGGCACCAAGCTCTGAGCCAGCATTCAGCACAGAGCCTGATACGGGGCTTGAACCCACCAGCCATGAGATCGTGACCCGAGCCAAAGTTGGATGCTTAACCGACTGAGCCACTAAGGAGCCCCTGGCATTGTGTTTTCTAAACCTAAAATTAACTACCATCCGCTAAAATTCCAACTAGTAACAATATTCCTTTTTATAGGTTAAGCAACTTTTTCTCAAAGGTTCTTACAGGTCTTGTCCTACCCTCGAAAATAATCAGTTTTTAGTATAAAAGTTAGATATTGAGAAATCACCGATGACCACTGCAAATGAGTGTTTCATTCACTCACATTTATTTACTGAGTGTCTCCTATGCCACCTGCCATTGGCACATTAATTTTAACTAGTTTGAATTGAAATTGCAAAGAGCCCCATGTAGCTGGTGGCTACTGTGTTAGTCCATGAGGAACTGAGGACTGGGAGACAGACGTTAGAGGTCATGTGGGTACTAAGCTCGGAACGGAGGAAGGAGCAGGAGGGCTGGTGAGTGAGGGCAATGGAGCAGGTTGAGGGTCTTCATGGAAGGCCTCTTGGAGTAATAATATTAAATGATCGATTGCAGACCTGAACGAAAGTAGGAAGGGTGATGTGTGTGCAAGAAATAGTTTGAAGACACTCTAGGAATCTCTGGCATAGAAGGTCTATTGGAAAAATAATATTAAATGATCCACTGCAGACCTGAACGAAAGTAGGAAGGATGATAGTTTGAAGCCACTCTAGGCATCTGTGGCATAGAAGGCCTTTTGGAGAAATAATGTTAAATGACTGATTGCAGACCTGAACAAAGTTAGAAAGGATGATGTGTGTGAGAGAAATAGTTTGAAGACACTCTAGGCATCTCCTTTTGTTTTTAATGAAACATGAAAAATGGAATGCCTTCTACGTATGAGTTTGTAAAAACCATGCCACAAAACCCTCAGTGCTCATTCTTATTTTGAGATTTAAAGGACTTTCATTATTTCTTTAGGTGATATTGTGGGCCCATGTTTCCTAGAAGTAGGATCCCTGTGCATATGATTTTGAGGGGAGAGCTACCAGGGGAAGGGAGGTAGGGGAGCATGGGCAGTAAGGGACACGACTATGCAAGGATGTGGTCTCAGCTGGAGACAGCCTCAGCCTGAGCCCACGGGAATTCTGGAGCATGCACTGCACACAGACCTGGTCCCCCCTGGGTGACCAGTTGGTCTTTGGTACCCTTCCCTGTCCCCATCAGTCATTGATCATGGGTTGCACTTGAAAAGGTGGAGGTGGGTGTGTAATCTCCTGGGTGAGGGACTCTAGTCAACAGAGGGCAATTCCAGGAACTAGAGCAGTGGTGGTCCTTTAACAGCCAACGTCCATAAGAGTTGGTGGGTGAGGACCACCGCCTTATAGGGGGATAGAGTTGGGCACCTGTGGCATCCATGACTGTGCTGGTCCTAGAGTATGTGGATGGATGACTGGATATCTTTAGATAGATTTGGGGGCAGAAACAGATGGAAACCACAGGATTGCTTTGGTCACCCAGGACATTCCAATGACTATGAATTTAGCTGATAGGTTGATTTCATTCACATGATTGTGATCTGTTGGGTCCTTTCATGCAATCCCTATGTATTGCTAGCCCACCACCTCCCTGGCGTTGAGTCTGTGTGCTTGGAGTCTTGCCAAGCAAGGTCCATTTATTTAGTAGACACTGTCCTTGCCAATGGTATATTTTTGGCAAATGCCAAGAGAGAGCTTCACAAGGGATCCTGAATAAGCCTAACCACAGAAGCTGCCAAAGTTTACTCATATCAAGGGTCTGAAGGCAGCAATCTTAGCTAACGCATTTGTAAATGATGCTCTCAAAAGTCCCAGATAGAGCATTTGGGCTGCTTGAGGGAACTGTATACATTTCTTCCCCCGGAGGTTGGCTTCTTAGCGGACGAGCTGACTTGCCACCGTCATCAGTGTGATTTAAGCACGATGTACGGAGTGCTTACCATAGGCAGGTGACCTTATGTCTGTCACCTTGTTACAGTCTTTAAAGCCATCCTGGGAGGTTTGGCTGGTGGTGGCCATGCACTCCCATGGCAGTGAGGATCACGAGATACTCTGCCAGCAGACATGAAGGCGAGATCCCTCTTGGCTCTAGCACTCGGGGTGGGCACTGGGGCCCTCTTTATGGAGTTTGCTGGAGGCCTGTTTAGTCAGGGGCTTGGCATGGTGACTTTCCTACTTTTAGACTAGAAGCTAACCAAACCCAGGTTGAATACCCTAAAGGAAGAAAAGTGTGTACCTTACTCTGCTTCATTCTTCTTTGTTTAGAATCCTAATAAACGTGGAAGTTGTGTTTTTAGATCATCCTTTCTACAGGGATGTCAGCTAAAAGCTCACTGCTTTACCGCCTGCTGCAGGAACACTGTGTGACTTTATTTCGCCCAGTTAGGATCCAGGCTGCATTAATAATGAGGGCACAATTAAACTGAGGCTACTTTGCTTAGGTACTGATGCGTGTTGATGAGTTGGTGGTCTGCTCTGTTTCCTCTCGTTAGTCCCAAGAGGCGTGTTTTATTCCACGTTTACAAACAGCAACCCTAAATTTGTCTGAAGCTTTTGATTGTTTTAGTTCTTACTAACTGGTTGTGTGGCCTTGGGCCCATTGCTTTCCTTCTGTTGTCTACACTTATATCCAAAAATTGAGGATACTGGCCTTTAGTTCTAACATACAAAGATTCTCACCCTCACAGACTTTGCTCCCACATGTCCTTAGGATCCCCTTTGCATCCTTCTTAGAATGGATCCAAGGCGTTGCTTTTGTTTACAAGGGATGCATATTTCAACATAAGCAGTTTCAGAGAATTTTTACCAGGAAGCCCAATCAATCATGTGATGGCCGTGTGCTGAATATTTATGGAAAGTTATTCCACAGTGTGATATATCTGAACCTCAGACAACAGTACCATGGAGCTACTCAGGTTATTATTTCTTCCTGAGAGAACTTTGGCAAGATGAATCTTGCATGGAAGCCATCCAGTTTATTAAGTTGTCTTATTTGTTGGCATAAATACTTATGTTTATTTTAAAAATTTTTTAACTTTATAGTATATTGTCAGGTTGGTTTCCATATAACACCCACTGCTCTTCCCTACAAGTGACTTCCACCATTACCATCACCCCGCTTCCCCTTCCCCCCTCCCCCTTCCGCCCTCAGTTTGTTTTCAGTATTCAAGAGTCTCTCGTGCTTTGTCTCCTTCCCTCTCCCTCTTTATCCTCCTTCCCCTCCCCATGGTCCTCTGTTAGGTTTCTCCTGTTAGACCTATGAGTGAAAACATATGGTATCTGTCCTTTTCAGCCTCACTTATTTCACTTAGCGTGACACCCTCGAGGTCCATCCACTTTTCTATGAATGGCCTGATTTCATTCTTTCTCATTACCATGTAGTATTCCATTCTATAGATAAACCACGTCTTCTTAATCCATTCATCTGTTGATGGACATTTAGGCTTTTTCCATGATTTGGCTATTGTTGAAAGTGCCACTACGAACATTGGGGTACATGTGCCCCTATGCATCAGCATTTCTGTATCCCTTGGATAAATCCCCAGAAGTGCTATTGCTGGGTCATAAGGGAGTTCTATTAGTTTTTTGAGGAACCTCCACACTGTTTTCCAGAGTGGCTGTACCAGTTTACATTCCCACCAACAGTGAAGGAGGGTGCCCATTTCTCCACATCCTCGCCAGCATCTGTAGACTCT
>JAQQST010000022.1:1366056-1404894 GCA_028646485.1 Cryptoprocta ferox | reverse complement strand
CTGGCTTTGTGTCCATCTGCAAGTACTTGAGAATGGAACTCCAGTGTCCAGCCCTGTGGATGCTGACTTTGTCACCTGCCCTGCTTTGGCCAATGGTGTGTGGGTATTTGATATATTCCAGGTCAAAGCAGATATGCTAATTCTACTATGGAAGTTTTCCTGCTCCCTGTGGCCTCTGCCCTCCACCATTAGAACAGCATGTCCCCAGGTGACCTCAGGTCCCTGAATTAGAGATGTACAGAGACCTGATTCCTACCATTAGCCAGGAGCTATGTCTAGCCAATCCCAGCAGAGCCTGAAAGAACCCTAGCCAGCTCACAGTCCCCGGAAAAAGCCAATAATGCTTGTCCCTGGGAGCGAGTGAGTTTGGGCATTGGATGTTACTCAGCACAGTACCACCTGACGCCTGCCTGATACCATCAGGTCTGTCAGAATCAAGAGTCAGTGTTGTTCCGCTGCACCATCCTGCTTCTTGGAATTTAGCTTTAAAAACCATAAAAACCTTATAATAAAAAATTGTTATTAATTTCCTCAAATTCCTCATTCCATTTATAACCACCGCTAAGCAATTTTTTTTAATCTCTTTTTTCTTTCCTTAGAGTCACAGAAAAGAACCAAGCAAAATAATCAATATCTCAGCTCCATTAATTTTTAGGGCACCATAAATTAAAGAGCAATTGCAATGCATTCAATTTCTGCAGGAAAATAAAACTCCATGATTGTTCTTTAGTCTAATTACATGGAGGGCTAAGTAGTGCTATTAATATCCAGAACCACATGCTGGCCCAGAGGGTGCCAGGAGCAAAGATAGAGCCCAGGAGGCCAGAGACTTCAGGGAGGCCAGTAGGTGAGGACCAGACCTCAATAAGGCGGCCAGGTCCTGTAGAGACCCATGGGTCAACAAGCTAGAAGTCTGTATTTGGAGGTCCTTGACTTGGAAGATACCTAATGGAAGAAGTCCATCATTCATTCACTGATTGATCAATCAACCAACAGGCATCCATCACCCATCCACACACCTCCACCATCAATGACCTTAAATCCCACCCATCACCCACCCACCAACACATCTATCCATCCACCTCCATCAGAGACGCCCAAATCTTCCCATCACCTACCTACTTATCAATCCATCCATCCACCTAAATCAATGACCCCCAAACCACACATCACCCACCCACCCATCCATCCATCAACCTCCATCAATGATCCCAATGCCACCAATCACCCACCCATTCATCCTTCCATCCTTTTCCATCAATGACCCCCACCCACTATGACTACCCACCCATCTATCCATCTATCCACCTCCATCAATGTCTTCCAACCCCACCCATCACCCCCTCACCTATCAGTCCATCCACATCCATCAACAACTCTCAACCCCACACATCAATCAACCACCCATTCATTCATCCACCATCATCAATGACCCTCCACTCCCACCCATCACCCACACACCCATTTAATCCATCCAACTCCATGATTGACACCCAACCCAGCCATCACATATCCAGGCACACATCCATTTATTCATCCACCTCCACTATAAATGACCCCCAAACCTACCCATCACACATGCACCCATCCGTCCATTCACCTCCATCGATGACTCAAATCTCACCCATCACCCACAACCCATCCACCCATACAACTCCATCAATGACCCCCACCCCCAAAGATCACCCACCCACCCATTCATCCATCCACCTCCATCAATATCTCCCATCTCCACCCATTACCCACCCACCCATCTATCCATATACCTCCATTTATAACCCCAACCCCACCCAAAACCCACCATGCATCCATCCATCCACCTCCATCAATGAATCCCAAAAGCACTCATCACCCACCCACCCATCCATACATTTCCAGAAATGGTCCCAAACCCCATCTATCACACACCTACCCATCCATCAACCCACCTCCATCAATGACCCCAACCCCACTGATCACCCTCGCTCTCATCCATCCATCCACCTCCATCATGGCCCCCAACCCCACCCATCACCCTCTTACCCATCTCTACATCCAACTCCATTGATGACCCCCAACCTCACTCATCACCCACCCATCTGTCCATACATCCACCTTAATCAATGGCGCTAAACCTCACCCATCACCCAACCACAGATCCATCCATCAACCTCTGTCAATAAACCCCTACCCCAACCATCACCTACCCATCCGACCATCCATCCATCCATCCATCCACCTTCATCAATGTCTCAAACCCCACCCATCAACCATGCACCCATCCCTCCATCTACCTCCATCAATGACCCCCAACCCTACCCACAAACAACCTATGCATCCATCCATCCATCCACCTCCATCAATGTCCCCCAATCCCACAATTCACCCACCCAGTCAACAATCCATCCATCCACCTCCATCAATGATCCCCAACACCCCACCCATCACCCTCCCACCATCCATCCATCTTCTTCAATCAATGAACCCCTACCCCACTGATCACCCTCCCGCCCATCGATCCATCAATCAATCGATCGAAACATCCATCCATTCATCCATCCATCCATCCATCCATCCATCCATCCATCCATCCATCCATCTCCATCAATAACCCCCAACCCCACATATCACCCACACACCCATCCATCCATCCACCTCCACTATCAATGAATCGCAACCCCACAGTTACCCACCCACCCATCCATCCATCCACCTCCATCAGTGCCCCGCAAACCCACCTACCTGCACCATCAATGACCCCCAACTCCACCCACCACCAATCCCTCTATCTATATCGATCAATGAACCACAACCCGCCCTTTACCCGCCCACCCATCCATCCACCCACCTCCATCAATGACTCAAATTCCATCTATCAACCATCCGTGCATCCATCCATACACCTCCATCAATAACCCCCAAACCCATTCATCACCCACCTATCCATCCATCCATCCATCCATCCATCCATCCATCCATCCATCCATCCATCCACCTCTATCCATGACCCCCCCTCACCCATCACACACTCAACCATCTATCAATTCACCTCCATCAAACACCCCCATACCACCATCACCCATCATACATCAATCTATCCACCTCCATCAGTGACCAAAAAAACACCCATCAGCCACCCATCAATCCATCCATCAACCTTCACCATCAATGACCCAGAACTCCACCCGTCACCCACCCACCCACACACCCACGTATCCAACTCCACCATCAATGAGTCCCAACCCCAAATATCAGTCACCCACCGATCCATCCATCCACCTACATCAATGTCCCCCAACACACTCATTGCCCACTTATCCATATATCCATTCACCTCCATCAATGTCCACCAACCCCACCCATTATCTATGCATCCATCCATCCATTCACTTCCATCAATGACGGGGAACTGGTTTCCCAGACACCACTGATCATCAACTGTGGGGGACTGGTGTCCCTTGGCACCATGGTCATCAAACATGGGGAACTGGTGTCCCCAGGCACCACTGATCATTAAAGGTGGGCACTGGTGACAACAGGCAACACTGATCATCAAAGGTGGAGAACTGGCATAGCCAGGCACCACTGGTCATGAAAGCAGGGAACTGGTGTCCCTGAGAAACACTGATTAACAAAGGTGGGGGACTGATGTCTCTGGGCACCACTGACCATCAAAGGTGGGCACTGGTTTCCTCAGGAACCACTGATCAACAAATTTGGGGAACTTGTGTCCCCAGGCATGACTGATCATCGAAGACAGGACCTGTTGTCTACGACACCACTGATCATCAAAGATGGGCACTGGTAACCACAGGCACCACTTATCATCAAAGGTAGGCACTGATGTCCTCAGACAACACTGATTATCAGTAGTGGGGGACTGGTGTACCCAGGCACCATTGATCATCAAAGATTGATGCTGGTTTCCCCAGGCACCATGAAACATCAAAGCTGGGGGAGTGGTGTCCCCTGGCACTGCTCAGCATAAAGGGTGAGTACTGGTGACCCTGGGCACCACTGATCATCAAAAGTGGGCACTGCAGACCCCAGGGACCACTGATAATCTAACATGGGGGAATGGTGTCCTGGGGCACACCTTATTATCAAGGGTGGGGGACTCTTGTCCCCATGCACCTATGATATTCAAAGGTGGGAAATGGTATCTGTAGGCACCACTGATCATCAAAGGTAGGAATTTGTTTCCCAGGGCATCACTGATCATCAAAAGTGGGGACCAGTGTCTGCAGGCACTACTTATAATCAAAGGTGAGCACTGATGTACCCAGGCAACACTGATTATCAGTGGTGGGGGACTGGTGTCCTGAGACACCACTGATCATAAAAAGATGGGACAGTGGTGTCCCCTGGCATCACTGATCATAGAAGGTGGGCACAGGTGTCCCTGGGTACCAATGATCATCAAGAGTTGGCACGGATGACTTCAGGGATCACTGATAATCTAACGTGGGGGAATGATGTCCCTGGTAATGCATTATCATCAAAGTTGGGGGACTCATGTCCCATGAGAACTTCTGATCATCAAAGGTGGGTACTTGTGTCTGAAGGCACAACTGATCATCAAAGGTGGGGACTGGTGTTCCCAGGCACCCCTGACCATCAAAGGTGGGCAATGGGATCCCTGGTCCCACTGATCATCAAAGCTTGGGAAATGGTGTTCCCCAGCAACACTAATCATCAAAGTGAGGGACTGGTGTCCCTGGGTACCACTGATAATCATGGGTGGGCACTGGATTCCCCAGGCATCACTGATCATTAAATGTGGTGGAATGGTGTCCATGGGCACCACTGACCTTCAAAGGTGGACACTGAGGTCCCCAGGCACAATTGATCATCAAAGGTAGGGAACTGGTACACTGGGAACCATTGATTTTCACAGGAGAGCACTGGTATCCCCAGGAACCATTGATCATCAAAGGTGTGGGACTGGTATCCTCAGGCACCATGGATTCTCCAGTCACCATTGATCATCAAAGGCAGGGACTAGTCTATGGGACCCCGTGATCATCAAAGGTGGGGGACTGGTGTTCCCGGGCACCCATGATAATTAAAGATGGCCACTGGTGTCCCCAGGCACAACTGATCATCAATGGTGGGGGATTGGTTTCCCCGGGGCATCACTGATCATAAAAGTTGGGGAATTCCTCTCCAAAGGCACCAGTGATCATCATAGTTAGGGAACTTGTGTCCCCTGGCACCACTGATCATCAAAGGTAGGGCACTGGTGTCCCCAGTCACCACTGACCTTCGAAGGTGGGTATTGGTGTCACTGGGCACCACTTATCATTAAAGTTCCATGGGCACCACTGATCATCAAAAGTTGGGGAATGGTTTCCCTGGGTACCACTGATCTTGAAAAGTGGGCACTGATTTCACTGCACATTACTGAGAATTAAAGGTGGGGGTCTTGTCTCCCCAGGCACAACTGTTCATTAAAGGTGGGCACTGGTGTCCCCAGGCACCACTGATCAATAAAGTTGGACACTGGTTCCCCAGGCATCACTGATAATCAAAGGTGGTGGAATGGTGTCTCAAAGCACTGTTGATCATCTAAGGTGGGGGACTGGTAACCCCGGGAACCACAGATCATCTAAGGTGTGAGATTGGTTTCCCGGGGCACCACTGATCATCAAAGATGGCAGACTGGTGTCCCTGGGCACCACTGATCATCAAAGGCACTGCACTGGTATCCCTGGGTTACAATGATCATTAAATGTGGGGGACTTTGTCCTTGGGCAATACTGATCACTGGGGACCCCAGGCAGCACTGATATTCAAAGGTGGATGAAAGGGGTCCATGGGCACCATTGATCATTGAAAATCGAGGAATGGTTTTTACTCAGGCAACACTGATCATCAATGGTGGTTAATGGTGTCCCCAGAAATGCTTGATCATCAAGATGGGGGACTAGGTTCCCATGGCTCCACTGACAATCAAATGAGAAGGATTGGTGTCCACAAGCACCACTGATCATCAGAAGTGGGCACTGGTTTCACTAGGCATCACTAATCCTCAAGGTGGGGACTGGTCTCCCCAGTCAACACTGATAATCAAAGATGGGCACTGGTTTCACTGGGCACCACTGATCATCAAAAGTGAACACTGGTATCCCCAGGCACAGCAGATCAATAAAGATAGGAACTGGTTTTCCCAGGCACCACTGATCATCAAACATGGAGGACTGTTGTCCCCAGGGATCACTGATAAACAAAAGTGGGGAACAGTTATCCCCATGTACCATTGATTTTTAAAGGTGGAGGAATAGTGTTCTTGGGTCCCACTGCAGTCCTGGGACATCATTGATATTCAAAGATGGGGGACAGGAGTCCTGGGGCAACACTCATCATTAAAGATGGGGGACTGGTGACGTGGGGCACAACTGATCATTAAATATGGAGGACTGGTGTCCAGGGGCATCACTGATCACAAAATGTGGGGGGCTCGTGTCCTGGGGCACCACTGATCATCCAGGTGGAGCACTACTCTCCATGGGCACCACTGATAATCAGAGGATGGGGACCAGTGTCCTGGGGTATCACTGATCATCAAAGGTGGGGGACTGGTGTCCTGGGACAATAATGATCATCAGATGTTGGAGGAACGGTGTTCTGGGGTACTACTGATCATCAAATGTGGGGACTGCTGTCCTCCGCAACCCTTATTATCAAAGATGAGGGACTGGTGTCCTGGGGTACTACTGATCATCAAAGGTGGCAACTGGAGTCCCAGGGCACAACTGATCATCAAATGTGGAAACTACTATTCCCTTGCACAACTGTACAATACAGTGGTGACTGGTGTCCCCAGGCATCACTGATCATCAACGTTGGACACTGGTTTCCTCAGGCACCACTCATCATCAAATGTGGGCACTGGTGTCCCTGGGCACCACTGATCATCAATCGTGGGCAGTGGTGTCCCCAGGAACCACTGATCACCAAACGTAGAGGACATAGTCCCTGGGCACCTCTGATCATCACAGGTGGAGGATTGGTGTCCCCGGGTACCACTGATCATCAAAGGTGGGGGAATGGTGTCCTGGGGTACCACTGATCATCAAAGTTTGGGCCTGGAGTCCCTGGGCAGCACTGATCATCAATGGTGGGGGACTGTTGTTCTAGGGCACCACTGATTATCAAATGTGGTCACTGCTGTCCTCAGGCACCACTGATCATCAAAGGGGGAGGACTGGTGTCCTAGGGCACCACTGATCATCAAAGGTGGGCACTGGTGTCCCTGGGCACCATTTTTCAATACATGTGGTCAGTGGTGTTCCCAGGCACCACTGACTATCAAAGGTGGGCACTGGTGTTCCTGGGCACTATTGATCATCAAAGGTGGTCTGATTTCACAAGACACCAGTGATCATCAGAGTGAGTACTGGTGTCCCCAGGCACCACTTATCATAAAAGGTGGGCTCTGGCATCCCTGGACACCACTCATCATCAAAGACGGGAACTGTTGTCCCTGGGCACCAGTGATCATCAAACGTGGTCACTCCTGTCCTCAGGCACCACTGATCATCAAAGATTAGCACTGGTGACCCCGAGCACCACTGATCATCAAAGTTGGGGACTGGTGTCCCCAGGCACAACTCATAAGTAAATGTGTGCACTGGTGTCTCAGGGCACCACTGAACATCAAAAGTGGGCACTGGTGTCCCCAAGCTCCACTGATCATCAAAGGTGGGGAACTGGTGTACTGGGGCACCACTGATCATCAGAGGTGGGAAATTGTGTCCCCTTGCATCACTTATCATCAAAGTTAGCACTGGTTTCACCAGGCACCACTGATCATCAAAGATGGGCATTCATGTCCCTGGGCACCACTGATAAAAGTTTGGTACTGGTGTCCCCAGGCATCTCTGATAATAAAAGGTGGGGACTGGTATCTCCAGGAAATACTGATCATTAAAGGTGGGCACTGGTTTTCTCAAGCACTACTGATCATCATGTTGGACACTGGTGTTCCCAGGCACCACTTATCACCAACTGAGGGCTCTCGTGTCCCCTGGCACCACAGATCATCGAAGGTGGAAGACTGGTGTCCTGGGGTACCACTGATCATTCAGGTAGGCTGCCGGTGTCCTGAGGTACCAGTAGTTCTCAAAGGTGTGGGACTTGTGTCCTGGGGCACCACTGATCATCCAAAGTAGGGCACAGGTGTCAATGGGCACCACTATTCATCAAAGTTTGGGGACTGTTGTTCTGGGGCACTATTGATCATCCAAGGTGGTAGACTGCTGTCCTAGGACACCACTTGATAATCAAAGGGGGACAGCACCGGTAATCATCAAAGGTGGGGGATTGAATGTCCTGGGGCACCACTGATAATCAAAGGTGGGGCATTGGTGTCCTGGAGTCCCACTGATCATCAAAGTGGGGTGGGTGTCTTGGGCTACCACTGATCATCAAAGGTGGGAACTTGTGTCCAGTGGTACCATTGATCATCAAAGGTGGGGGACAGGGGTATTGTGCACCACTGATCATTACAGGTGGGGTACTGGTGTGCTGGAGCACCACTGATCATCAAAAGTAGAGGACTGGTTTACTGGGATATTACTGATCAACAAAGTTGGGAGACTGCTGTCCTGGGGCATCACTGATCATCAAAGCTGGGAGACTGGGGACCAGGCATACCACTGATGACCAAAGTGGAGGACTATTGTCCTGGGTCACCACTGATCATCAGAGGTGGGGGACTAGTGTCCTGATGCACTAATAATCATCAAAGGTGGAGGAATTGTGTCCTGGGGCAACACTTGTCATCAAAGGTGGGGAATTGTACTGGGGATCACTGATAATCGAAGGTGGGGGACTTATTTCTTCGTGTATCACTGATCATCAAAGCTGGAGGACTGGTATCCTTGGCAACCACTGATCATCAAAGTTGGGGGATGGTGTCCCGTGGCACCATTGATCATCAAAGGTAGGGGACTGGTGTACTGGTGCACCACTTATCATCAAGGTGGAGAACTGGTGTCCTCGGGTACCACTGATCATCAAAGGTGGGTGACAGGTGTCCTGGGGTCACACTGATCATCAAAGGTGAGGGACTGGTGTCCTGGGTACCACTAATCATCAAAGTTGGGGCTCTGTTGTTCTGAGGCACCACTGATTATCAAAGGTTTGGGAATGGTGTTCCCAGTTACCACTGATCATCAAAGATGGGCACTGGTGTCCCTGGGCATCACTGCTAATGGTGGGCACTGGTGTCCCTGGGTACCATTGATCATCAAATTTGTGGCACTGGTGCCACCTGGCAACACTGATCAATGAGGGAAACTGGTTTCCCCAAGGTCCAATGATCATCAAATGTGGGGGACTGGTGTCCCGGGCACCACTGATCATTAAACGTTGGCATTGGTATCCCAACACATCCCTGATCATCTGTGATGGGGGATTGGTTTCCGTGGGCACCACTATTCATCAATGTTAGGGGGCTGCTTTCCTGTTCACCATGGTAATCAAATGTGGAGTACTGGTGTCTTGGGGCATCACAGATCATCAAAGTTGGGGGACTCATATCCAAGGACACCACTGATCATCAGTGTTGGGGGAGTATTATCATCACAGGTGGGACTGTGGTCCCAGAGCACCACTGATCTTCTACACTGGGGGACTTGTGTCCCTTGGAACCACTTATCATCATACATGGGAGACTCTTGTATCTGTGCACCCATGATCATCAAAAGTGTGGTACTGGTGTTCCCAGGCAATACTAATTAATAAAGTTGGGCACTGGTTTCCCAGGCATCACTGAACATCAAAGGTGGAGGACTGATGTCCCCAAGCAACATTGATCCTCAAAGTGGAGGGGGGGGGACCGATGTCCCCAGGAACCACTGATCATCCATAGTGTATAACTCATTTCCCAATTAACCACTGACTATCAAATGTGGGAGACTGGCGTCTCCGTGCACCCATGATCATCAAAGATGTAGTACTGGTGTCCAGAGGCATAACTATTCATCAGTAATTGGGGACTTGTTTCCCCAGGCACCAATGATCATCAGAATTGGGACTGGTGACCCAAGGCCCCAATGATTACCAAAGGTAGGGGACTGGTGTCCCCAGGCACCAGTGATCATTAAAGTAGTACATTGGTGTCCCCAGGAAACCTTGATCATCAAAGGTAGGCACTGGGGTCTCCAGGCACCACTGATCATAAAGGTGGTGGACTGGTCTCCCCAGACAGCACTGATTATCAAATGTGTCAGAATTTTGTTCCCAGACCACTGATCATCAAAGGTGGGAACTGGTGTCCCTGTGTACCCATGATCATCCAAGGTGGGTACTGGTGTCCCTAGTACCCCTTGATCATTAAAGGTTGAGGAATGGCTTACCTGGGCACCACTGATTCCCCAAACTAGGGGAATGGTTTACCCAGGCACCACAGATCATCCAAGATGGGGCAATGGTGTCCCTGGGTACCACTGATCATTAAAGGTGGGGAAATGTTTTACCTTGGCACCACTGATAGTCAAAGGTGGACACTGGTGTCCCCAGGAACTCTTGATCATCATAGGTGGGAGATCAGTGTCCCTAAGTACCACTGATCATGAAAGGTGGGCATTGGTTTCACTGGGCATCACTGATCATTAAAGGTGTAGGATGGGTCTCCCTAGCACCACTGATCATCAAAGGAGAGCACTGATGTCCCCAGTCGTCACTGATCATCCAAGGTGAGGCACCTGTGTCCCCGGCACCACTGAGCATTACAGGTGGTGGACCGGTGTCCCTGGGAAGCATTAATCATCCAAGGTGGGTACTGATGTCCCTAGGAACATCAATGGTGTGTTGGTCACCACATCACATCACCACAATGGTGGACATCATTGGTCATCAATGGTGTGGAAGTGGTGTCCCCGGGTGCCACTGATTATCAATGGTGGGAATAATGTTCCCTGTCCCCACTGATCATCAATGGTTGGTCCTCATGTCTCTGGGCACCACTTATCATCAAAGGTGGGCACTGGTGTCTCCAGGCACCACTGATCATCCAAGGTTGGAGATTTGTGTCCCAGATACCACTGATCATCACTGGTTGGGGACCGATGTACCTGGGGATGGATGCTGTGAGGGATTGTGCCATCTTTCATGCCTTCTTTTTGTCTTCTTAGTCTTGTGCTATTAGTCACCAGTGAGTCCTGTGGCTTCTACTCTGTAGAATCAGGGAGTCGCCCTGGGTTCAGAATGGATCCTCTCATGTGGTAGGTGAACACACAGTGATAATGGGAGAGATGAGTACTCTCCTTCAATTCCTTCTTATTTTTACACCGCAAATGAATGATGATTTAATTAAAGTTCTTGGGGAACGAACTCTGGAGATTTCCCACGGGTGGTCAATGGTCACATGGAGACTGATGTGAACTGAGTCCATCAGTGTTGGTGTTTCCAGATGGAGAATTTGGATAAGCACCTGGCACGCAGGCTGCCAGGATCCCCCACCACAGCACTCAAGGTGGAGGCTGGCCACAGGCCCTTGCAAAGGCATAGACCAGAGGAAGTGGGGGGCAATCAGGAGGAGTGGGGAGGATCCAGCCTCCTCCTATCACGCAGGACACAAGGACATGCACAATAGGTGGCAGGCCAAGTTTTAGAGCCTCAGATGGCTTGGTGCCAGCCAGCATAGCACACTTTCTGATTCTGGAATTGGTACAACAGTGTCATGCCCCTCTCCTTGGAGTCTCAAGTGATGGGGGCTTCCTACTTGAAGAACCCATGAGTGCTTCTCTTTATAAAAAAGCTCAACCCTCCAAGGCACAGCAAAAAGGACTCTGGAATCTGGCACACCTACACTGAATTCTGGCCATGCACATACAGCAGTGTGTGACCTTGAACCAGTTCAGTGGTCTTAGGAGCCTAGCTCCCACCTTTGAGAAGGAGGAGGACACCTTCCACCCTCCTCCCTCCCCTCTCTGGTCTCTCACTTCTACCAAGCCTCAGGTGGAGTGATAGGAGGGGTCCCGTCAGCCTGGGAAGGAGCACCATGATCCCTGCCCCTCCTTGATGGCTGCTTTGTAGGCACGCCCCCTCCTGGGAGCCAATCTAGGTGAGGGGCTGCACCGTGGGGCAGGATGTGGGAATTTCTGTGCCCTACTTGGACCAGGGTGACATTAAAATACCACACCATCCCTGATTCACTAATAACACAGATCGCTGTGATCGTGTGCAAATGTAACAGGGTGTAGAACCCACCAAACCAAACCAGTGAATCATCAATGACAGCGGTCGTGGTGGTAACAACAAAAGCAGCACTAACAGTAATAGGAATACCATGAGGGAAGGGAGGTGCTCGCTCAGGGTATACCCTGCTCTGAGCACTTTGTGTGCGTTTACTCCCTGGCTCCTCCTGAGCCATTTTCCTCTCATTTCCTGAGACGTGAGAACCTTGTCCAGAGGTCTGTCAGCTCAGAGGAGGCCAAACAGTGATGGGGAGGCTCTAGGCCCCCAGCCAGGCAGGCGTTCTCTGATATTATTTATTGATTGGTTTTCTGTATAAGATTTTGTTTGGCAAAAGTGTTTGATGTTAAAAAACATATTTTACCACCTTTGATTTTATCCAACCACCATCCCCCTAAGACACACACACACACACACACACACACACACACACACACACAAACACACACACAAACCCTGCATTTTGCAATTGAGCAAGAGTGTCAAAGGGAGGCTTCTGGAGACCCAAGGAGAAATTCCCTCTGCTCCTGTTCCTCCTGTGTTCGGAATCAGCCCATGGGCCATGTCTACCTCCCTTCCAGGCCTGGCTGCACTGCCCTGGATGCACCTGATAGAAAAGGGGTCTGAGGCTTATGGAGGACATGGAGCCCCTCATGATGCAGCCAGAGCTGGGTGAGACCCAGATCTGTGTTCCTGTCTTATTCATAGCCTGCCACTTCCCCTCTCTGCCTCTTGGTGGTGAATTAACTATGGGGGTGGCAGACAGGAAGAAATTGTTCTTTTTTAAGAAATTCTTAATTGTAAGAAAAGGATAAATAACTCTGCTGGGCCTTTCTGCAGGCCAACCTACAGAAACCAAGACAAGCCTAGCTTTGTCAACAGCATCTAGCACCTCTAACAGCACCTGTAACAAACACCTGCCTTGAGGATGTTTTTGTCACATAGCTGACACTGTGGTGTGTACCAGCCCCCTAGACTGTGGGTGTTGGACACCATCTCACAGCCAGCCGTTTCCCCAGAAAATTTCCCTAGGCTGACAGGAGCCTCTCATCTGGGAAGTTATATCCTCCCCTGGCGGTCTATAGACAGTGCTTGGTGATGAGGGGTGGGAAGCCTGACTACCTTGCTTCAAAGGGAAAATCTTGTTTGCGCTCCTGAGCTTGCTGTATATCAGGCTTAGATCTGACTCTGCCTGAGTGTACGTTCTTCCTCAGTTGCTTCTTCCCTCAGGTTACTCCTGAATGTTTACCCTCAGTACTTGTGTACAAACATACATATGGATGTGCTTTAAATCACACAAATGCAACATACATCAGCACATGTGTGTTCATGTGTGCCCAAACACATCTGGATGTGCTTTAAAGCACACATATGTACACACAGATGCACACATACACCAGCACACATGTGTTCATGAGTGCACAAACACATCAAAATGTGCTGTAAATCACACATATATACACATGGATGTACACATACAATGCACACACAAACATCTGGATGTACTTTAAATCACACATATGTACACATGGATGCACACATACATCAGCACATGTGTGTGACACATCTGGATGTGCTTTAAATCACACATATGTACACACAATGCACACATACATCAGCCGATTTGTGTACATGCATACGTACACACATATACAGTCCTAAAATCATCCCTGAACACCAGGGTATTATGAGGGATACGTGTCAGTTTGATCCTTGTTCTTCATGGAACCTCTACACCCCCTTAGGAGGGCAGCAAGGAATCCACAGACTTGGTGGTTGGTGCACAAGTACAGACATAATCCAGTCTAAAGCCATTATTTTACTGTCTGGGACACTAGCATCCAAGAAGGAAGAGTGACTTTTCCACCTGTCCACAGCCACTGGGTGCTGAGCTGGGACCCCTGGGTGCCTAACACTGATGCCAGGATGGGTGACTCTCTCCATAGGAGACTTTCCCTCCGTCTCTGAGAAGGGACTGAAGGGACTTGGCCAGTTCAAGTGAGGTTTCATTGGTCAGAGGCTTCTGGGCTATTTTAAGAGAAGTAACTGCTGGGAGGGCATTAGAATGTGGGGTGGCTCAGAGCAGGCTGCTGACCAGGCATAAGGACGGTGTGGTTGGGACTTAGTGGCTCAGAACTTGATGTGAGGTCAGGAGTGACCTCCAGGTTTTCAGCCTGACTGGGATGTTACCTCCCCCTGGAGAGTTCTGAGTGCAGCATGACATGTCTGAGATGCCCCTTAGTCATGATACCCAGGTATATTGGGCACAGCAGGAGCCCTGAGTGTGGAGTCAGTGTTGGCAGGTTAACTCGTGTATGTCCGTGGTATATGACAGTGTGGGACTGGGGAGGGTCATGAAGAGAGGGGGAAACTAGAGGGATTGGTGAACATCCCACCCCTTGACTATAAAACCTAGAGGGGAGTCTGAGCCAAGAAGGTGAGGCAGAAGAGAAGGCCAGTGGGAGGCAAAGAGTAAAAATGATTCTCCCCCTATATAGGTGAGGAAACTGAACTCAAAAGATAGACTTATCACCACACAGCTAGCAAGGGTGGAGCCAGATTTTGAGCTCAAGGTTCTTGAGGCAGAAGAGAAAGTGAGGCAGAAGAGAAGGCCAGTGGGAGGCAAAGAGTAAAAATCATTCTCCCCCTATATAGGTGAGGAAACTGAACTCAAAACATAGACTTATCACCACACAGCTAGCAAGGGTGGAGCCAGATTTTGAGCTCAAGGTTCTTGATCTTGAACTTTGAACTAAAAGTGTTGCTTAGAATGCCCTTCCCTCTTAACATGGTCAACATCTCTGCATCCTTCAAAGATCAATCCAAATGTCCCCTCTTCTATGAAACTCTTCCTCTTCCATTATGGTGAGTAATCCCTCATCACAGTTCCATGGAAGTTTACACACACCTCCACTTTGAACTTATTCTGCCACAGGAGAGTGGTTTGTGATCTAACTGGGCTGTGAAAAACTTGAGGTGAGGGAATCCATTCTATTCCCAACCCAGCCCAATGCTTGCCCTGAAACTCAACATATGAGGAGCTGTATAAGGGCCTGTTGAATGGAAAAATAAATGATGGATGGATGGACGGATGGCTGGCTGGCTGGCTGGCTGGATGGATGGATGGATGGATGGATAGATGGATGGATAGAATTATGTATGTATATATGTCGATATGGATGGGTATATGGATGGGTGAGCAGGTGTATGAATGTATGAGGTAATTAATAGGTAAATAAACAGATACATGTCACCACTAGGTGATTGGATAGATGGATGTCTGGTAGGTATGGTGCAAAGATCATAAGATTTGTGGTCAAAATATTCAGAATTTGGTCCTGGTCTCACACCTTTGAGCTACCTGGCAGGCATCACAAGGTCCCTATTGCTGGGCCCTGGGCTCATTGCCTTTAGGGGTGACCATGTGTCTACCTGATGGATCTCTGCGAGGCTCACAGAGGCCATGAGAATAGATCAGGGAGCACATGGGTTGCATAAATGTAAGGCAGCCCCAAGGGAGCCGGGCACAAAATGCACTGCTGTGGAGTTCTCTTTGCCAGAAATCACCCTAAAATATACACAGAGGGAACATAATTTCCACATGGTTGGCTTTAAAACCAAGTAATTAAGTAGTTTAGAGTCCGTTTTTAAAACAAGCTCTTTAAGTTATGAGTATAAAGCAGTGTCTCTATAATAGCCAAGTTGTCCTGCTTTGTGATTTCTATTGCAATGGATTTTATAATTAGGCCAAGAAAAAATCTACCCAGGGCTGAAGGTACTTTCTCTAACTAATTTTTTGGCCTAGTGGGATCTGTCCAGCCCAGAGAGATGGAGCTTCCTCAGTACATGGCCTAGGCAGGAACCTTGCTGTTGCTCCTGGGGTGGTGGCTGACTGGCACTGTGGAGGGCAGCCAGCTAGAATGAAGGAATACCAGGGGCTCAGGCTTTGTGTGTGCGTGTGTGTGTGTGCGCACGCACGCGCGCGTGCGCGCGCATGTAGGTGTGCATGGACTATGCCCAGTCTGGATGGAGAGAGTCAAGGAAGTCTCTGGATGAAAGCTTTCTCTGGCTGGGGGTATTGTGGGGCAGTGACCCTGGGGTCACCCAGAACACCCAACCTCACTCTGGAGTCTGGGGTCTGGCCGAAGGGAAGGTTGACAGAAAATACAGGTCACCTGCTTAAATTTGAATTTATGATAAACAAATAACCTTTTAGTATAGGTATTTCCCCAAAATTGTGTACTTTAAATTTTTTTTAAAAATATTTATTTTGGGGAGACAGAGAGACAGAGTGCAAGCAGGGGAGAGGCAGAGAGAGAGGAAGATACAGAATCTGAGATAGACTCCAGGCTCTGAATTGTCAGCACAGAGCTCACTGGGGGGCTCAAACCCAGGAAGCGTGGGATTATGACCTGAGCCAAAGTCAAGCACTTAACTGACTGAGCCACCAGGTGCCCCCAAAATTGTGTACTTTTCTGTATGTGTGAAATATTTGTGATCTACTGAAAATAATTTGTTGGTTATATGAAGTTTAAATTTAACTTAGTGTGTGTGTGTGTGTGTGTGTGTGTGTGTGTGTGTGTTTGTGTGCGTGTGCACACACGCTCAATATGACAACCTTGTAAAGGACTTGAGCCACTGGAGTGGATGATACAGGCCTGCTGGTCACCTCTCGCCAGCCCTGAGGCCAGGAGTGGCCCTTCATTCCCTACAGTGAGTGATAGGCACTTGATGGGGGTAATTTTAGGGATCTGTGGCACCTAAGAGGAATCACTGAACCTCCCAAGTTTAGTTAAGAAGAGCTTCCTGGAGGAGGTGTCCTTGAAGGATGAATGAGTTAGTTGGGGAACGTTATTTTGGGGCAAAGTTATCTCAGGTACTGAAAAAGTAACATCGGGGCACAAGGACACTTGATTAGTATGTCAGGTGTGTGGGAGGGATGTAACACCCTCCCTGTGAGATTGCCAGGATGCGATAAGGGTGTTGTTGCCTGACTAAGGACATTATGCACATTTAAAAAGGTAGAAGGATGTGCCTTACAGAATGTTTGGATCCTTTATACCAGGAAAAAGAGTCCCCTTCATCCAGGGCAAGGCAGCCCACTTCAGAGTTTATACTCTGGCAAGTAAATTTTAGCCCTCTCACCCTCAGCAAAGTGTCCTTGTGCAGTGAACAGCCTGCCCAATGTGTGTATGCGGTGGCTCTGATTTTAAGTTCCAAATGGTGGGTTTTTGCCTCTCTTGCTCACTGCTATGGCCCCAGAACCTAGAGCAGTGTCATATTAATTTCTGATATATCAGTATTGAGTGGGGAGGGTGGGAGGATGGATGCATGGATGGATGGATGGTGGTGGATGAATGGATGGGTGAGATGGTGAATGGAGAGAGGGATTGGTGAGTGATAGATGGGTAGATGTATAGATGAATGGATGAATAGACTGGTGGGGGATGAATTGGTAGGTGATGGATGGGTGGATGCAGAGGGATGGGTGGTTGAGTAGATGGGTGAATTCCAAGTTTCAGGATTGTAGGGTCCAGATCCACCATGCAGGGCCTCATGTCTGGGTGCTGAGTAGCAGCCTGCACTAAGAAATCAAGGAACGAGTATAAAATTGGAGGGACTCCCATTTTCCAGTACCTGGGGTATCTTCACAAGCAGTTTTCCTGAGGGTCATTCCTGTAAAATTACATGGGATGCTTGTGTTCCTTGGGTCTTCAGAGGCCTCCTTCTCTGAGGCTACCCTCAGAGTTTTGCATATATTGGGGCTGGATGATCCCTTAGTTGGAGGACATGACTTCCCACCTTCCTGTGAGTGGGGACATATGGCCTCTAAGAGATAGCACAGAGATTAGTGGACTCAGGAGCCCCACTGAGCAGCTGTCCACTGCCTTTGTCCTCAATCATCTCTGCTCTGTCTTATTTCTTGGGTTACTTAGGTCACCTTAGAAGTCCCCTTGAATCTTTTTGGATGCAGGGACAGAGTATTAATTCAGGCATTTTCATCCTTCAAGTGATATAAATATCTATTGTGAAGGCAGCTGGCCAAGCCTGGGATTCCCAGTGCTTGTTCGTTCACTTGACAAGTATTCCTTCTGCCCAGAATGATAGGCTCCTCTTCCGAGGGCAGTGGCCCCAGCATCCCCAGGCCTGGCCAGCCCTGGGACCTGCCCTCCTGCTCCTGGTTGACAGAACCCATGGCTTCTCTCTAGGAGGAAGGGCCCTGCCTTTGGGTACAGGGAGTTCTGGACTGAGAGCCCACATGGCTGGCCTTGGTCCTAGCCCAGCTTGGAGAACAGCCCCCACCCCCACTCCCTTTCCTCCCCTCACCCATGCTCTTCCTCCTGCTTCCCCTCCCCTGTCTCCCCCTCCCTCCCCCACCCCTAGAGTTATAGCTATCTTCTCTTGCAGGTGCCTACTGTGGGGCAGTATTATCTCCCTCGTCCTGACGGCTACCCATGGGGCAGGATTAAACGGTATAATGGATGTGAAGGTACACAGCAAATTGGAAATCACTATAGTGATATGAAGGGTTATTACTAATCACGCTTTCTTCCAGTGCACCAGGTCCTTCATGGAGAGCTGAGGTGTGAAACAGTGGTGGGGGGAGTGGTGGGAGTTTGGGTCCTGCAGGGACCTGAACACACGTCACGGTCGTGGGAAGGAGGAGAGGACAGCACAGAGGGCCTGGGTCTCAGGAGCACCTTGGGCTGCAGACAACAGCCTCCTTCCTGCCCGTGTGCACCTGCTGTGGGCCCACGGTTCCGGATATGGAGATGAGCCACCAGCTTACTGGCCTCCACACTGACACAGGCAGGGTGGGGGCGGGCAGGGCAGAAGGAGGATGTGGAAGACATGGCTCTGGGACCCTAGAAATTTGCAGGAGGAAGGGCATCTCACCCTTGCCTGGGAGAGATGCCCCATCCAGTCTCCACACCATCTCCACCTCCAGGCCTGAGCCACTTTACCTTCACCCCAAGACTTCTGAGAAACCACACACACACACACACACACACACACAGACACACACACACACACACACACATGCACACACACACACACACACCACGCATACCACATACACACACACCAAATACACACATACACATAGGATGTATACACACCACACCACACACACTACACACACAGACACCACAAACACCACATACACACTATACACACCACAGCACACACACACACTACATACAAACTACACACGCCACACCACATACACAATATACACAGACCAAATACACACATACACATACTATACACACACACCACACCACACACACTACACACACATGCATGGAGGGTTGAGGCAGTGGGTTGAGGGCATATTCGTGTCCTGTAAGGGCCCCTTCCCAAGTAACCTCCACCAACACAGCTAACTGTGTCCTCTGAGCACAGTTGTTGTTCTGCACCTCCAGGGATGGGACGATTCCGAGAAGTCCCCACCATGGAACTTGAGTGAGTGCATCTTGCCATAATTAGCCCAGGGCCCCAAGGAGGCAGTCTGGGGAGAGGGCATTAGTGGGCTAATTATCAGCGTCAGATTGGAAACCAGGCCCGCAGATGATTATGGTCACAGATTTACTGTATCTCTTCACCTTGAGCACAATTGCCAAGTAATGAAGGAAAATAAGGTGTCAAGTCTCATTATCCAAAAATAAAATTCAAAATGAGACACAGACAGTGCTGTGTTCAAGCCAATGGCATCAGTCCAAACAGGCTGGTGGGGGGGGGGCACTGACCACTGATGGTAGGACATGTCCCACAAGGGTGCCCAGCAAAGCCCTTAAGCCAGCTCATCCCATCTACCTCCCCAAGCTTGTCCTGAGTGGATAGGGTGGTGACACGACTGCTCTGGAGTCCATGTCCAACCTCAGAGCTACTCTGGCCCTGACACCCCCATTCTGGTCATGTATATGCTGCCCTGGGCCAACAACACACAGCATGACATGGTCCCTGCCCTCCAGAAGCTCAGGGTAAAGAAGAAGAAAAGCCCTTGCTTGATTGGGGCGCCTGGGGGGGCTCAGTCAGTTAACCGTCTGAGTCTTGATTTCAGCTCAGGTCATGATCTCATGGTTTGTGAGTTCAAGCCCCAACTGAGGCTCAGCACTGAGTGCAGAGCCTCCTTGGGATTCTCTCTCTCTCTCTCTCTCTCTCTCTCTCTCTCTTTTTCCCTGCTGCTCCCCTACTTGCTCTCTCTCTCTCAAAATAAATAAATAAATAAATATTTTAAAAACAGAAGCCCTTGATGAGAAAGTGGGGAAAGCATGTGGTTTAAGAAGCAGACACAGCGGTGTGGAGTGGAGTCTGGGGGAGGAGATCTAAGTCTGCAGGGCAATATCGGAGGGCTTTCTGGATGTGATGACATCTGAGTTCAATGTGGAAGGCTAGGACCTCACCAGGGGGGTTGGGGAGAGGGCAGGTTGGGCAGGCAGGTGTGACTGGGGTCTTGCCAGTGTAAATGTGCACTGGGCATGTGGTAGGCACATGCAGCGCTGGAGGGACCCATTGCGCAGGCTTCATGCCAACCATCACAGTTTACAAGAATATCAGAGTGGGGGTCCATTAGGCCATAGACTTTTATTTTTCCAAGAGACGTTGTTAAAAATAAAAAATTACTATCCTTAACTACCATTTCACAGAAGAAAGGACATTTTAGCACCCCAAAGTAGGAAGGACCTACCTTCATATAAAATACAGATTGTGCTGGAAGTGGCCATTGGGTGATCTCAAAGCAGGCTTCTGCCCAAGTATGGCCAAAGGGGAGGCTAAGAAGGGACAGTGCCCCTAGACTTGAGACAGGGTGGGGATGTGGTCAGCAGAATGAATGAAGACATTGTGTCAACATGAAGGGTTTGCTAAAATTTTCTCCCTCTAAAAGACGTGCGTCAATGACTCTGTATTAGTCAGGTTTGATCTGCAAGGGCAGTATGCTACATAATAAACAGGACCCAGTCTCAATGGCTTACAATGACAACTTTTTTTGTCACCCACAAGTGTTGCAGGTCAGTTAGGGTCACGCTGCTTGGGTCTATGGGCCAAGTTCAGACCTGCTCCATGTGTCTCTCATCTTTGACCCACTCTCTTTGGGTCAAATGGCCAGGCACAAGAGGCCACACCAAGCAGGCAGATACATCTAAAGTCTCTGTGCCCATCATATCCACTCACATTCCATTGGCCAAAACAAGTCATATGCATGGGTTAAGGAAGTATACTTCTCCCACAGAAGTGGGGCGAAGCCAGGACAAAAGGGAGGAGGGAAAGGTAGAGTTGTGAATGAACTATACAATGTATTACACACCCACATTTTAGAAATATTGCCTTTAGGAGCTCCTGGGTGGCTCAGTCATTTAAGCATCCAAATTGGACTCAGGTCATGATCTTACAGTTGGTGACTGGGAGCCTTGCATCAGGCTCTGCACTGGGGGTGCAGGAGCCTGCTTGGGAGTCTCTCCCTTCCTCTCTCTCTGCTCCTTCCCCATTTGTGTGCTCTCTGTCTCAAAGTAAATAAATAAAATCTAGAAAAAATAACAGAAGCCTTTAAAAACAAAAGGAATACTGCTTTTAAGGAAAGGGATCATTTACACTCCCATTACCCCCTTAAAAATGTGTAGAGCCTCAAATCCAAGTGGTAACTAGGTCTATGCATTTTATTCTCTTTTCTCATTTCTGAAATCTCCATCAGAATTACCAAGGGCAAAAATCTTAAATCACAACAAGAAGCCAAACCTAAATCCTAAACGCTGGGATTCTGGACAAAGGGGTCCCTCAGAGAAGTGTTGGCCTCCCCACCTTCTGCGACACAGACTTCCAATAAAGGCCCAACTGGACAGGTGAGGGATGGATTCTGGGAGGCTAGACCTCACCCCAGCTCTAAACCACAGTGGCTGGAGATAGGGGTGGGTGGTGGTACAGTAGGCCAAAAGCAGTATTCATCAGGAATGGCCTTTAACCTGCTGCCAAGCCCTGAGGGGACAGGGCCACAAGGTGAGCTCCCTGTGCACCACGGATGTGAGCAGCAAGCTCCCCCGTGGATGATTCCTGCTGAGAATGTGGCCCCCTGAAGGCCAGTGAGGGGAACTTGACCTTGGCAACTTTGGTCTGCCTAAGAGGACATAGTGGGGCAACACCCAACAAAAAGGAAGCACTCCCACGGTGAGATGGCTCCCTCTGTGGAGAGGAAGATCTACAAGGGACCCTCACCCAGTGTGCAAGATTATACAAACAAGACCAGTCTGATCTGTGCTGACAAGCAACTGGAAAAATGACCTGAAGGGACAGGGATGGGGGAGGGGCAACAAAGGGTGAAAGGGTGGGGGAGGTACAGGCTTCTGGTTATGGAGTAAGTCACAGGGATGAAAGGTGCAAAATAGGGGATATAGTCAGTGGTCCTGTAACCCCAATGCATGGTGACAGTTGGGAGTTAACACCGGTGATAATGTACAGACTTATCCAATCATTACATTGTATGTCTGAGCCTAATGTAACATTGTGTGTCAACTGCACTTCAATTAGAAGAAAATCACTGGATATACAGAATGACTCCACTGTTAAGAAGTAGTGGCCTATAGTAATTAAAAAATGGTACATGGGTTAACAGGTTAATGAAACTGAATATAGTCTAGATACATTGATTGATTGAATGCATCACAAAAATTTTTTTAAAAATTTAATGGATAAGTCAAAAAGATGTGTCAGGGCAGCTGGCTAGCCAGTGGGGCAGCGAATAAAACTTAATTCCCAACCTAACTCTCGCACCAAAACAAATTCTGGATGGATGAAATATTTATAGTTTAACTGTTTAATGAAGATATAGATAGGAAACAGTTTTTAATATTTAATCTTGGTGTTGGGGCAGTGGGGTGGGCTCTCCAGGCAATATATCAGCATCAGAACCCAAAACAGACAAGATCACATGAATCTGGGAGTCAGAGCACCAGAGGCCCATCATGTCTGTGAAAGGGAGGCTCACCCAGGTTGGGGGGGGATCCTAAGCACGGGACAGCAAGCAGGGGACGCCACTTAGGGACAGCCCTAAAAGAGCTGGTTCTCTCCTGCCCAGCCCGCACTGCCCTCTTCGAACCCCCGCCCCAACTCCTCTTCTGGAAGAGGGAGTCCTGGTGCCTTGCTACCCGCACCTCCCGCCCCCCCGCCACACCCACCCCACCGTCGCATAAGGGCGGACACCTGACCTGAGTAGCCAATCCGAATTCCTTTCCCAGGAATTTGGAAAGTGGTCCTTGTGAGTGAGTCCGCCAGTCTGGGGAGACGCTCTCTAGGTCGCGGAGACCCCAGATGGAGAGTGGACACCACGCACCCACCACTGTGAGCCCGCTGGCCCCAGAACCAGGTGAGAAGTAGGCTTATATGCCGGGGAGCGGAGGCCGCCCAGCCGAGGCTCAGCTGAGAGCTCCCAGGCTCCAGGGAGGTAACAAGGCTGCAGAGCTTGACATGGGGCTCGAACTCACGAGCCATGAGATCATGACCTGAGCAGAAAACAAGAGCTGGATGCTTACCCGACTGAGTCACCCAGGTGCCTCTACATGTGTCTTGACATATTAAGTGATGGCTTGTCCTCCCTGCCTTTCCCCTCCCTCTTATGAGCTCAAGCTGGTTTTCAACGCACATGGCAAGACAGAAGTGACAAGTAAACTGGAAGATCTCTGGTTTTGTTTCCAAAATCCACGGTCAGCAGTAGGGTGAGGCATCATCCTCGACTGCAAAATTTAAGGAGCCACCAAAAAAAACAAAAACCCTTAGAATTCAGGATAAATAATATTTTAATGCAGTTGTTTAAAAAATCAAAATGAATATCCTAAAATATCTGCAATGTTTAAGGTGCACCCTTAAATTTAGCAGCTGAGATGGATCCCCATTCACTTCACCTTAATCCCAGCCCTGTCCAGGAGAGAATCTGGAAGATCTATGGAGGGTGTAAGGGAGGAAAAAGGAGGTTACAGAGAGAAAAGGAGAAAGTCCCACCCCCTACCATTCAAAGTGATCCTTCCTGGCTTGAGGAAATAGAATCCTACAGGCTCCAGAAGTCTGAGGGTTCTGAGCGGAAGGCTGTTGGGGGGTCAGGACCCTAAAGAAGAAGATTTTGGACTGTTGGACTGACCACTGAAGCCTGCCACCCTTGACGTGGCATTTCACAAGCCTCCAGGACTGTGATCAAATGTGTAATGAATGGCTGAGGTCCCTGCCCACTGTACCCCCAGCCAGCAGAATGGGGGTACACAGTGGAAATATTCAACTGACAAAATAAAATTATGCAGTAACCTTTGCATATCCTTGATTCCAGACTAATATTCGTACCTGCTATATTCAGATAGGGAAACTGAGGTCAAAAGATTAATTAAGCAACTTTCATTAATCTCAGGTTAAAAAAAGATTGCATGAACCTATATTTGATGGAGAAACATATCAATTTCAACATATCAATATAAAATGACTTCCTTAGTTTTAGAAAGAATGCTTATTAAAATATTTCCTGTTTCCAGAGTTACCTCCATGAGGCTCCTGCATTAATCTCTCTGTCAAAGTCCAGGGAGCCTTGGTGACAGCTGGTGTGAAAAGAGAGAAATCTAAGAACCATCTGTCTTCCCCCACCCCCGCTCTCTCCTACCAAAATTTGTTTGGAAAGTTGGAGCAGAGAATTTATACACATGCTTCCTTCTTATCAGATCAAGGGAGGGCCTGGGATCCCTCAAGTGAAATATACTTTCAGGCCTGTTGACAATAAGTTGCACAGATACCACAACAGACAGAGCATCATTTCCCTCTGTGCTGCACAGTTTTTATACTAAGTGCAGCTGGGTTTCTCAATGTAATTTTTCTTAAGGTCAAATAGTCTTCTCCAAGTAAATTTGGTGATATGAAACTTGTCAGAGCAAATCTAGATGCATCTTTATGTTCTCATATTATTCAATTCCCAGAGTCTATCAGGAAGATAGACAAGGAGAAAAAATATATACCATTAACAACAAAAGAAATTTCTGATGCTACTCTGTATGGTATTTGTGTAAAACAGAAAGAATATAACCCACGGGAAAGAGAGAAATCTCCACTATTTATTACAGGACCACTCCTTTCTTGAGAACAATTACAGTTTTCACTGCAATTGGTTTCCAGATTCTAGGACACCATCACGGTGGGACACACCCTAAGTTTAATCAACTTTCAAGGTGTAAATGGAACCTATATTTAGGGCTCATCAATAGGTAGAATACACTCCAATCAAAGAAACGTTATGATACAGGAAAGTATCCATTTTCGAATGAAAAAGAACGGCTCTGGAGATTCTATATCAGAGTAACTCAGCTCTTAGTATTTGCCATTAGAGGGATGGCCATGGTGACCCCACCCTCACACCGAAGGCAAGGTCATAAAATGTGGGATCAAAATATAGAAAAGGGGAGAGGTCTGCTTTCCCAGTTCTCTAAGCAAGATGGCACGGAGACAGTCCTAATCCCATGGCTTCCACACTTATGGGATCAGATCCCAGCTCTGCTGCTTACCACCTGTGTGACATGGGTCCTCCATTTCCTCATCAGTAAATCAGGGATTTCTTCATTCATGCAACAAGTATTTATTATTAGCCTAAACTTTTCTGGGCAGTGTTCTAGACACAGATGATACCTAAGGGTTCCTAAGGGAACAAAACAGAGAAGGTCCCTGTGTTGGGCTCTGCGTGGAGCATGAAGTCTGCTTGGGATTCTTGCTCTGCTCCCTCCCCTGCTCCTCCTCCATTCATGCACTCCTCTCTCTCAAGATAAACAAATAAGCATTCAAAAAAGAGCAAGAGCCCCTCTTTTACTCCTAAATGCAAATGGCACACCACCCTAAACCATTTTAGAATGGAGCAAGTCCTCACAGTCTGCTTCTAGGCTGAGATGGCTGGATTCTCTGTCAGTGCCTGTGACTGCGTCAGTTGGCCAAGAACCTCTCTCTCAATAGCAAAGTGCCCTGCCAGGCCCCTCCTACCTACCTACTCATCTATAAAAGCTGTCACTACATGGCTCACCTCTGGGGATCCCATGTGCCTCTGACTCCACACATCAGTCGAAATATGCTGCTAAGCCTACTGAATGACTAGTCCCAGCAGGAGGACAATATAACAGCAACCGAGATCATGCCCCAAATGCCCCAAGTTCCGCTGTAATGCTGTGGATTCACAAAAGCCATAAAACCTCTCCAGAGGTACTATGATCCAGTTTTTTTGTTATCTTTGTCATCTTTACTATATCCCTGCCCTGCCCCCCATGGCTCTGGGGTGCTAAGGGAATGTCAGCACCAGTGCATGTTTGCCAGTGGACTAGCTTCCGTAGTCTCCAACCTCACTTCAGGTCAGGACTGTGCGCGCCTCCCCCATATCCTGGATGTCCCGCCTCCCAGGTTCCTGTGTGTAGCTGTTCCCCCACAGCATCCTGTCAGCTATCCATAGGTCATCCATAATGGCTGCTATAGATGCCACCAGCTTCCTGGGGCTCTCTGCATGAGGACATCCCCCAGACGTGGCAGCTTTAGCCCAAAATAGGCCAGAGTGGCCGGGAATTAGCACATCAGGAAAATCCTTCCACCAACGAAGGACAAATTTGGTGGTTAGAACCCTGGCTGTCTGGCCCAGGAATTGACCAATTCTGATGCATACTCAACATGGCACTCAGGAAGCCCCTAGGAGACAAGCCTCCATGGCCCACAGCCCTCTCCAGGCACGGACATATGCTTTCTGGACTTTTATCCCTTCCCATACTCCCTTCCCCACTCCCACCACATTTCTTGGGATTGCCTCCCATAAACTATCCATCTAGATCCTGGTCTCAGCATGTGCTTTGGGGAACCCCATGTCCCCAGAACTTTCCCAGATGGGTTTAGTCTCCTCATCTCCAGGCCAGAAGGTTCCAGCACCACCTCCTTGAGCTTCCCTCCACTCCACAGCATGGCTACAGGGCTGGAGCCCAGTTACTCACACAGGCCCTGAAAGTCTTGCTGACATGCTGGAACAAGTTCTAACATCCCCCTCTGAAGAAGGGAAACCACAGTTGAATCTGCAACCCTGCTCTGAGCTTGCTGGTCCCTGGATTATATCACCCGGCCAGTCACCAGGGTCCACTCATTCAGGGAGCCTGGACCCAAAGCCATTCTGTGCCCTGGCCCCCTGGGATTAGCCTCAACCTCAGCCAAGTATTAGGGGGTCCATTCCAGGTCTGGAGGGGAAGGTCCTCTGATGCAGGTGCCCCCTGCTCATACTAAACTGGGTGTGAGACACTCATAGGCTGTGACCCAGGAAAGCAGGCTCGAAGAGGGAGACATGCATGTGAGAAGTTTATGGGGGACTGTTCTCAGTATTGACACATTTTGGGGAAGGGGGTGTAAGTCATGCAGGACTGAGTAGAAGAAGAAATGTCCTATAGGGAGGTGTGGGATGGCCCTGCTGAGCTGTCTTGAATTGAAGCAAGTGGGATGGAACTTGGTAATCCACAATGACCAGCCACCAGCTGCGAGCTACCCCAGGGGTCACAGGAATGTGAGTGAGGAGAGCCAAGGGCAAGTCCAGGAGAGCAAGGGCCAGAGCCCAGAAGCAGGACTCATAAGGCAACACGGCACCCATCACACTGATGTTAGACTATTCAGGGGGCGGCACGTTCAGAAACGCTCTGCTACCTTGAGCAGAAGAGGATCGCAAGATGTCTGCCTCATGATCACTTGAGAGGAGCTAAGCCCTAAGGAGAGTATGAAGGCCACTTGACACACACCCCTGGGGCTTCTGCACTGGAGGCACCTCCCTGGAAGGACCAACCAGGGCCCCTAAACCACCTCCAGACCCACCATCAGCTCCTAACCAACCTGCAGGTGGGCGGGGGCTTGTGAGATGTCCCATGTCCACCAGAACCAGCACATAACCTTTCTGCTCTCGTGAAGTAGGAGCGGGAGGGGCCGTGAAGCTTCTGGATGGGTACCTCTGTTGCAGAAAGGAATCTGCTTGGAATCACTCAGCAACAGGCATTGAGGAGCCAGCCTTGCGGGATCAGAGCAGAGCAGAGTCTGGGAACTAAGGCGATGGTGCCACTCTGCCAAGGGTGCAGCAACACCCCAAAATCCAGGGCAGGCAGCCACTTCCCGCTTTCCCCAGACACGAGTAAGTTCTCGGAACTTTCTTTGGAGCATGCCAGTGAGCTTACACTGCAGGGCAGTGTGCAAATATGTAATCATATGTGTTCAGCACTAAGGTTGCATACTGACATTTCACTATCTATAAATCCTCAGTGCTTCCTCCTCCTCCATCACCTACTCCCTCTGCTCCACTTCTAGTCCTCCTCCTTCTCCTAACCCTCTTTGTTCTCCTCTCACTCTTTCTGCTCTTCCTACTCCACCTCTTCCTCCACATATTCCTATGGATCCTCGTTGTCCTCCTCCTGTTCCAGGCTCCTCCTCCTCCTGTTTCTGCTCTTCCTTCCATGTCTCTTGTTCCTCATCCTCATTCTCCCTCCATCCCTGGTCCTCCTCCTTTTCCTGATCATCCTGCTCCTCTTTTTCCTGCTTCTCCTCATCTTACGGTTCCTCCTCCTCCTCCTCCTCCTCCTCCTCATTCTCCCTCTCATCCTCCTGCTCTTCGAGTCCCAGGTACTCTTCCTAATCCTCCTTCTCTTCCTCCACCTGCTCCTCCTCCTTCTGTTACTCCTACTCCTGCTCTTCTTCCTGCTCCTCCTCCTCTTCCTCCTTCTCCCCCTCCTGCTCCCTCTCCTCCTTTTAATCCTACTCCTCCTGCTTCTCCTCCTCCTGCCCCACCTCATACTGATCCTCCAAATCCCCCTCCTCTTCCTCCTACTCATGCTCCTCCTCCTCCTGTTGCTCCTGTGCCTCCACTCCTAATTCTGCTCATTGTTCTTTTCATCCACGTGTTCCTACTCCTCCTGCTCGTCCACCTCCTGAAGCTCTTACTCCCACTCTTCCTCTTCCTCCTTCTTCTCTTCCTGCTGCTCCACCACCCACTCTTGTTGCTCCTGGTGTTCCTGCTTTTCCTTCTCCTGTTCCATTTCTCCTCTTTTCCCTCCTTCTCTTTCTTCTTTTCCTCCTAATCCTCCTGCTTTTATTCTCCTCATCCTCATACAGCTCCTACTTATGCTTCTGCTCCCCCTCCTCCTCTGCCTCCTGCTCCTCCTTATATGCCTCCTATTTTCCTCCTCCTCCTGCTACTGCTCTTCCTGCTCCTCCTCTTTCAGGTGTTCCTCCTGCTCCTTCACCACCTGCTCCTACTTCTTCTCCTCCTGGTCCTCCTGTTCTACCTCCCACTCCACTTCCATATACTTTTTATCCTTCTGTTCCTGTACACCTCATTCTCCTCCTGCTCCTGCTGCTCTTCAACCCCATCTTGCTCCTCCTACTCCTCTTACTTCTGTTTTTTTATTCTATTTCTCCTCCTCCTTCTCTTCCTCCATCTCCTTCCCTTCCTACTCCTTTTGCTCCATCTCCTGGTCCTTTTCCTCCTCCTACACCTCCTCCTCAATCTCATCATCCTCCTGTTCCTCCTCCTTGTGCTCCCCCAATTCCCTCTCTTACTCCTCTTCCTCCTGCTCCTCTTCCTCCTCATGCTCATCTTACTTTTGTCCTTTCTGCTCCTGTTCCAGCTCATTCTCCCACTCTTCCTGCTCCTTGGCCTCCACCTCCTCATCCTGTTCCTCATCTTCATTCTTCTTCTACTATCCTCTTCTTCCTGCTCTTCCTCCTCCTGCTAGTATGCCTCCTCCTCCTCCTCTTTTCCTTCTGTTTCTACTCCTCCTAATCCTTTCACCCCCTCTTCTCCTGCTCCTCCTCTTTCTCCTCCTGTTCTTCCTGCTTCTGCTCCTATGGCTCCTTCTCCTCCTCCTACTTCTCCTCCTTTCCTCCTCCTTTTCTTCTTCTCCTTCTCCTTCTCGTCCTCCTCCTCCTCCTTCTCCTTCACAGGCTTCTCCTCCCCCTTCTCTTCATACACCTCCCCCCTTCCTGCTCCTCATGCTTCAACTCCTCCTCCTCCACCTGCACCACCTCCTCCTGTTCCTTTTCCTCCTATTCCTCCTTCTCCTCCTCCTTTCTCCTCTAGGTCTCCTTCTCATCCTTCTCCACCTCTTCCTCCTGCTCCTCCTGCTCCTGCTCCTCTGTTCCTCCACCTCAGTTTGCTTCTCCTGCTCCTTTGCCTTGTCCATCTCCTCCCGATCCTCCCTTTCTTTCTCCCTCTACTGATCCTCCTCTTAATCACCCTCCTGCTCCCAATCCTCCTACTTCTGCTCCTTCTACTCCTCCTGCTCTCTTGTCCTTCCTCCTACTCTTCTTATGGCTAAAACTGATCCTGCTGCTTTTGCTCCTCCTTCACCGCCTCTTGCCCCTCCTGCCTCTAGATCACTTCCTGTTCTTCTTGTACTCCTCCTCCTCCTGCGTCTGCTCCTCCTTCACATCTATCTCCTCTTTCTCCTCCTTCCCTCCTTCTCCTGCTCTCCAATGGTTTTGGAAGCTAAACCCTCCTGTAAGAAAGAGCTGCAGAGAAGTCTCTTCCCCTGGAAAGCTGTGCACCGGGGAGCTTCACTGGGTGGTGTGTGTGTGTGTGTGTGTGTGTGTGTGTGTGTGTGTGTGTGTGTAGAAGTTTAGTATTGCAATCTCACACTCAGGCAAACTTCCCTGGGAGCTCTGTTACCTAGGGATAGAGAAGGCCCTCCTGAGGAAAAGCTAAACTGTGTCTACTGTACTGCTAGCACAGTGGGTCTTTTGTGCTGACCTAGGCAGAGGCGTCTCTGGCAAGCAGCCACCTGCTCAGGAAGAAGCACACCCAGTGCTCACCTCTTCCCAGGTGAGGCTTGTCACAGGTGTTCTGTTTGGTCCTGGTCTTCCCAGTCCTCTGCACAGAATGCTAAGACCACACGAGATCGATGACGCCTACCTGGTTGAAGCAACCTCCACCCAGCCACTCAGCTAAGGGGGCATGGACTGCCTAAGTTGATGCTGAGAACAAGGAATGCCTCTTGGTGGTGTTTGCATTGGGGGTCTTCACAGACATGGTGTCTTGGGCACAGGGATGAGGCCTGTGGACACAGAAGAATAGCAGCACCAGACTCATCATGGCAGATGATGAGAGGGCAGAGAGCACAGGGGAGTGGGGGACCTGGCCCTGGCCTTTATCATCCCCACCTCCGTCCTGCACACCCCTTTCAGTGATTGCATTTTGGGGCACTCCATCTTACTCTAGAGGACTCCAAAAAATAGCGAATTTCTTAAAAGGGCATCAATACTACAACTCCTGTGGGAATGTGTGTGTGTGTGTGTGTGTGTGTGTGTGTGTGTGTGTGTGTGTGTGTGTGTGAGAGAGAGAGAGAGAGAGAGAGAGAGAGAGAGAGAGAGAGAGAGAGAGATGCAGACAGACAGACAGACAGACAGACAGACAGACAGACAGAGAGATTGTGAGTGAATGTGAGTACCTGAGAATGTGTAAAGGAGTGTGTGGAGGGGCTGGCTTGTGGGAGGGTAGAAAAGAAGGGGTAGGGGTGGGTGTAGGTGTGCGTGAAGGTGTGGTGGAGTGTTTCGCAGCAGTTTGTACTTCACCCTTCTTTGCTGAACTGAGGCAACATCTGTCTTACCCACCCACCATCACTCTGTTCCTACTCCTCCACTCCCTCCATGCAACCTGATCACACTCCCTTAATTTTTGATTGTCCTGAGTTGGTGAACTTCTCACCAAGAGCCTGTGCATTCATAGATGTATGCGTAACACTGGCTCCACAGGGTAATGAACACTGAGACCTCCCTTTGTCTGTGGCAGGTGCACTAAATGTGTCTGAGGATATCCCACAGAGGGTATACTGGGAGGACAGTCATGGTGATCTCACAAACCTGAGGATTTGACATCTCCTGCCCATGCTGCCTCTCCATTTCCTTGAACCTCCTCATTTCCCTAGGAAAGACATGAGCCCCAGGAAGCTGACCTTTCTCTCAGTTTCTTTCACTGCCCACCCCCACTCCACTAGTGTTTGGTTAGACCTTGGCATCCTCAAATTGAGTCACAAAGCGTGACCCATCCCCTTTACAATGTCACAGCCCCAGCTCTTCCATGGACTATCAATGGGCAGACACAGAATTCAAACACCTACACCCAATGGGACATATTCTAGGATTCACCCCAAATCCTTTCACGACCAACATCACACAAGCTCAAAACACACAACCACTTCATGATATTTATATACCATTCCATATTAGTGCACATACAAAGGAGCCTCATTCTGCCCCATGTTTTACCACTACACTTCTTATTTTCTGTGCAAGAGAACAATGTTGAACCAAGAGACCATTAGACACCACTGGTGTCTCTGAAGTGCGGTGGCACCTGGCAGCCCACTTTGATACAGAGACACACACCCTTACACACACACACACAGACACACCCACGGACACACACACACATGTGATAGATGAGTATCTTCTGTTCAGCCATACTTAAGGTTGCTTGAGTGTTTCCAAATAGAAAATTGGACGGATGGTGTGGTAAGCTGTGACAAAGGTGACAGGTGACACAACTGGCCAGCCAAAATGGAAGGTGGTGGTTGCAGGACTGAGGGTGAGGTTTGTGGTCATGGAATGACAATTCTCACAAGTGTAGCAGCCAGCTTTCGTTGTCCACGTTTGCTCATTCAAGCTGCCTGGCCCACCTGCCCACAGTCAGCCTCCTCAGGGAGGCAGAACCTCTCTGACTCTGCATTTCTGCAGACTCCCTGTGTCAGGCTGATGTCCTGCGGATCTGGTGTCAACCCCTTGGACTCCTCTGATCCTCAGTTTCTCCATGTGCAAACCAACTGTGCCAGGGACCCTGCAGGACACATTTCAGTGCCCACAGCCTGCTTTCCTCACCCATCTCCCTCTCAGTCCCCTTCCCTTGTGTCTTCATCCTCTTGAAATACTGCAGGGGATTGGGCCACAGCTTGTCTATTTTATCTGGCAAGGGAAACAGGCCACATATCAGAAACCTCTCCCAAGCAGCTGGGGAACACAGCAAGGTCACCTATGGTGCTTGTCACAGAGCCCCACCTGAGCAATACTAGAGCAGGCAAAGCTCTGATCTTGAAACCAGCTCAAGGAGTTGATGCTGCAGTTATTGTGCCTGCATCCTTAAGACTCCAGTTCATAATTCAGGTATCACTGGATGGGACTGGAAGGAGATGCCCTAATATTCTGCAAGGAGATGACTATATGACAAGTCACTGGAGAATGGATCAGGCTCAACTCTCCCACAGCTGCTGCCCCTACACACAGTGACTGCTTGCCAGAAAGCCTAAGGACATACTGCTTAGCAATGATGTCATTCCGGAAGTAGGAGTTCTGGCCCATGAGTGGCGAGATCTTGCAGCAATGCCTGGGAAGGTTGGGTTCCTCCAGCCACTGGAATACGGTGGAACAGAAATCATGCGCCAGGAGACCAGTCCCCTCCCGATTTCAGAAATACATCTCATCTCCTGCCATGTCCCCTCCCCAAACACCCACCCATGCACAATGGCCTCGGTCTCCCCAGGAATTGCCTCACATGGGACACAGAGCGAAACATGTGTCATCTTGCTTCCTGGTCATTGAAGGCATTTGAAGGTGATTCTCAATGTTCTGGATGTCATGGAGTCTTCAAGTGCTGGGCATGAACGAGAAAGGACCACAGATCCTGCATGGACAGCAGCCTGGCACTGCTGACAACTGTCCTTCTCCAGGAAGTCCCACCCTCCCCACAGGCTGCTCAAGGCCCATGGGGGCTCAGGTTTCTGCACGTCTGCTGGACACACACAAAGGACGCCATGCATGTCCAGCCTCCACCATTTCCAGGTCCTTCTTGTGTTCTAGGACTAGACCAAGTCCACTTTCTTCCCTCCCTGCAGCAATTTGCTGATGAGAACTCAGACCCATGCCTCCCGAGGTTGTTTTGCATATGGAGGCCCTGGTGGTACTTGTCATTCTTACCTGGAACTCCACTACCACTGGGTGTGGAGTTTTAGTGCCATGTGTGACATAAAGTACACCTTCCTCGCCCCATCTTTGCCTTCCCACCCCCATTACAGGCCAGAATTCTAGGATGGGACCACATTTGCCCGTGTCTGGACAAAGGCTTTGAACCCTCACTGTCTTGTGTTCCTTGAAATGTCACCTCCATTAACTTCCTCTTGCACTAACCCAGCCCCCCTGTGTTCCCTCCATGACAATCCTGTCAGATATAGCCTTGGACCTGAGCCAGGGATGCCCTGGATAAGGGCTCTTGTCTGTTCCAGGTGACGCTGCTGCCTCTGGAATAATCTGTGTTTGAGCTGTGAGTTAGCCCAGCTGCCTTGTTCCATCATGGCTGAGACCCTATCGTGAAGGCCTCTAGAGCCTTTGGCGGGTCAGACAAGGATGGATTCAGATTCTAACAGGCCTGTTTTCTCCTGTGTCACCTGCAGCCCCTATGCTTCTTTCCTCCACAGGGCCTCTTGCCCTTTCTGCTTCTGTTCCTCATTCTCCTGTTCCATCTGTTCCTGCTCCCCGTCCTCCTCCTTCTCTTTGTCCACTTCCTCCTCCTCTTTCCCTTGGTCATCCTCTCCCAACGGTTCCTCTTCCTCCTCCTGTTTCTCTTCCTGCTCCTCCAACTTCTTTTCCCCTTGTACCTCCTCCTTTTGCTCCTCCTCTTCCTCCAACTCCTCTTCCCCTGTACTTCCTCCTTCTTGTCTTTCTCATCGTCCTCTCCCTCCACCCCCTTTTCCCCTTGTATCTCCTGCTGCTCCTGATCCTCTTCTTCCTGCTTAACCAATTCCTCCTCCTCCTCCCTTTAATACTCCTGGTGCTTTGGCTCATGCTCCTCTTCATACTCCTCCTGGTCTTTACGGAAGTCCTCCTGCTCCTGCTCATCCTCCTGGTGCTCCAACACCTTCTTCTCTGCTGCCTCCTCTGCTTCCTCCTCCTCTTCGCCCTCCCAAGCTTCCTCCTCTTCCTCTTCTTTCTCCTGCTCCTGCTCCTCCTCCTCCTCCTGCTCCTTCTCCAGATCGATTTTCTGCTCTTTCTGCCCCAGCACGTGCTCCACCTCATCCCTGTTCTTCTGTTTATGCTCTGGATCCCCAGGCCCTGCTGGTTCCCTGCCACAGCTCCAACCTTCTCCCCGGCAAGGCCCAACAGCTCTAGACCCACTATTATGTCATCCATCAGCAGCACCAATTCCCCTCAGGTCAGGCCTGGCATTGTTTTGTAGGTTGGGACATATTGGACCCCAACTATCGGTCTGTGGTGCCCGCCACCATCAGAGTCCTGTGTTCCTGCCTGCTTCTGTCACTCAACTGCAACCTTCTTGGGCGAGGAGGGCCAGCACAAGGCAGCCCAGCTTCCACACGCTGTCAGGACCACGACACGCTAGACATGTGGTCCTGTCCTGGAACCTGCAATGTGGCAGCTAGGAAACACGAGTCGGGAGGTAGATGAAAGCATGCACCTCTCTTCCTAGACAAAGGCAGTGGAGCCCAGAGGCCAAGAGCTGTCAACACAGTCCTGCCTCCTGCAGGGGCCCCTAGGCCCAGGTGGCGCAAGCACACAGGCTCTGAACCAAGACATCCACAGCCATCAATGTGACTGTGGTGATGCCGCTGCAGAGGCCTTGGGGGGAAAAGGGTGCGGATGCTGCTAAGAGGCCAAGTGAGTTCCAACCGAGGCCCAGGCCACCAGCACACCTTCAGGGCCGATCATTGGGATGACAGTGGGTGTGGTGCAGGCGACCACACCCCTCAGGACAGTGGGAATCGGGGGCCAACTGTTGGAACTGCTGGTGAGCCTTGGGTCCAAACCAGTGACTGTCCCCTGAGTGGCTTTTCAGATCACCCTCTGCGTGTCATGGGTGTCCTGGTTGCCCTCTGTCACTGGGGAGCCGACATTTGCTCAACCCGCTTGGCCTCCCAAGTGAACTGAGTACCATTGTAACTACACACACGGGAGAAGAGGTAGGTGTACACTTTTCACGTATAAACTCTGCCTGTGGTCAGCGTGCCCTTCCCTTGCAGATCCATGGACTGGATCACCATAGGTCTCCCCTAGAGTGCATTTCATGTGTGTACCGCTGTCTTTGGCCCCTGGGTTCCATCTGTTCACACCCTTTAGGATACTCTCTATACCCACTGCTACTCTCAGGATCCTTCCATTCATGACAGAACTGTGGCAGTGTCCTTGAGATGGAAGGAAGGAAGGGGAGAAGGACCTCGCAGACACAGTTGTGTAGGTGGGGAGGAAACCACACTCTAGAAGGCAGAGGATCTTGTGCACCACTCTTTCCTTTCCTCCCTGCAGCCTGGTCAAGGTGATACTGCCAAGTGAACCCACACCCTCATGATCTCCTGGGCATTCCACCTGTGTGTGGCATTGCACAGGGAAGACACGTGGCTGTGGGCAGTGGCCTTCCTGGAGCAAGGCTCTGCTTTGCAGACAACTCTCCCTGATGCAGATAGGGGCAGGGTGGGTGGAGCACAGCCAGGATTATGACTCAAATGTCCAAAGCCTCCTCAGTCTACACACAACTGCTCTGGCACTGAGGAAAGAACCCTATTCCCCATGTGACTTGAGTTCAGGAGTCCAGGTAGCCCCAAGAGAGGTCTGTGTCCCCAGCACAGGGCGAGGGGCTCATGCTGGGACCAAATACACTGAAGGGGAACAGAGTTCTGGGGTACATCTTCAATTGTCCTAAGCCCAGCTGCAGAAGCAATGCCGAGCTTGTGCTCAGGTGAGAGGGGTCGCTGGCAAGGAACCATCCCCTAAGAGAGCAGCCGGCAGGGTGCTCCTCTGTCCATCCACACAGATATCCCTGGACTCCACTCTTGTGCCACAACCCTGGAGGAGGCACATCACCTGATGCCTGTGGCCAAGCTGCCCCACTTTCCCTGGGCCTGGAGCACAGGAAACAGGGGTGAGAGCTGTGAGGAGGAGCTGAATTCTGGGCAAAGGATGGCCCATCTGCCAGGAGCAGAGAACCATACTAGACTGCTCCCTCTGGAGAAATACCTATGCCCTTAGGGTAGAACTTATCCTGATGGTTTCGGACCCTTAGCTCCTCTGTGCACAAGCTCTGGGCACAACTTTTTAGCATCTCGATACTTCCTAGAGCTAGGGGCACCAGGGCAAGAAGTCAGAAACACACAAACTACACACACACACACACACGTGGTACAAAAGGCCCATGACTTCCTCCTCTCACTCATCGTCCCCTGACCTTGGGACTTTTTGCCTTTTCCATCCTGAGGGGAGCTCTCTAACTAGGCAAGGAATGCCTCCACCCAAGCCATTACCATGAGCAACTCAGAAGCGAAGCAACTGCATTCTCTGTACTCTCACACTTGACTCTCTCCCATAAGCAGCAGATCCACAAAGACCCCCGCCCCCGTCTCTCTCTTTCACTGTCCAGTGGACTACACACGCACTCACTCGGTAACAAGGACACATGGCCACGCAATCTCACTCACGTATACGCACATCCACTGCCAGCAGAAACACAGATCTCGTGCACACACTCCCACATGCACCCACACACACTCACAGAGACTCAAGCTGGAGCTCCACTCTGACGCATGCCTGTCCCTGGGAAATCCCGCTCACAAACCTCACTATTGTCCACAAGTCAAACTTGCTTTTCTCCCTTATGCATCACCCAGCTGCCTTTGAGGATGTTTATTAGCCACTGGTTCCAGCTTCCAGTCTCTTTCTATCTTTGCAAAACAAAAATCCATTGTATGGCCTGCTGGACAGCACCCTTTTCTCAGCTGTGTGGGTTCCAGCTCCAGCTGGCACCACTTCCCAGCAGCCCCAGTTTTCCAGAGGCTGTCACAGGCTCTGTCTCCTGGGGAGCCAACTGTGGGATATAGATTAGTATGCAGAAGTTGCATTAGGGAGTGGTCTCACCTATCACCTCGGAGGACAGAAAGAAGGAAGCCTGGGTGAGGCGGACACTGGGTTGTGATGCAGTGTCACCTAAGGGCTCAGCTGATGCCCTCGAGAAGACCTGAGGTTGGGATGGCCCTTCCATATTGTCTCCACTGGCATTCAGAGACTGAGCCTTCGTCCCCTGCAAGGACCAGTCATTGGACACAGCCTGCCCCAAGAGTGAGGTATGATCCTGGGTGAGGGAACTGTTCCCAGTAAGACTGATGCCCATTGACAGTGACAGCTGAGGGCTGCCAGCCCCACAACCTGTTCCCCTCAGTCTCTAGGGGCATCAGGGTGGCACACTCAGCATCCACAAGATGTCGCTCCTCCATGTTTCCAGTGCTAATCACCCAGCCTCTTCCTTTGGCTCCCCACTAGGAGTAGAAGCCATCTCCTGCCGTTACCATTGCTAAAGTACTTCAGAGTCTCTGGGCCTCTCCAGGGTGTGTTTGCATGTTCCAATACCATTTAAGCGATTCCTTATACCAAACACTCTCTCTGGCCATTCCTGTTTTCCCAATGCATTCCTGTTTTCCCAATGCGCTTCTCCACTAGGTGACTACGGCATCATTAGGGAAGGAGTGGGTGGGGGTAAGAAACCCACACCTGGGGGCTTCTTTACCCCATTGGCTGAGTTACATATAACTCAGAAAGGTCAAATCAGGAAATATCAGAATTATGTTTTGCTTTCAGCTCATGTATACCCCCTGGGTCATCTGA
>JAQQST010000022.1:1339206-1365556 GCA_028646485.1 Cryptoprocta ferox | reverse complement strand
AGAAACAAGTCAAAGTGCACATGGTGGAGAGTCCCAAATATCACTGACCAGGGAAGTAAAATAATCAAAGGCACAACAAGAGAAACCGAGAGACACCATTAAAAGAACACTTTCTGAAACAACAGGCCCTGGACAGTCAATGAGCCTCCTTCAATAGAGCAATACTAACAGGTGCACAGTGTATAATGAGCTTTTAAAACTGACAAGAGACAGAAAGCTAGCCAAAATGACAAAACAAAAGAACTCTCCTCTAAAGCAACTCCAGGAAGAAGTCACAGCCTTCTGCTCAAAAGAAGCACAGAACTGCTCAAAACAGATTTAAGCAACATAACTGAAAAAGAATTTAGAACAATTGTCATAAAATTAATCGCTGGACTTGAAAAAACATCAAAGAAACTATTGATACACAGACTGGGGACCTTCAAAATAGCTGTGATGAGTTAAAAAAAAAAGGCTATAAATGAGGTGCATAATAAAATGGATGCAGCCACAGCACGGATTGAAGAGGCAGAGAGGAGAATAGGTGAATTATAAGATACAGTTATGGCAAAAGAGGAAGCCGAGAAAAACAGAGAGAAATTGATACAAGAGCACGAAAAGAGAATTCGAGACCTGAGTGATACAATCAAACGGAACAATGTCCATATCATAGGAATTCGTGAAGATGAAGAAAGAGAAAAAGGTCTTGAAGAGGTGCTGGATCAAATTATAGCTGAAAACTTCCCAAATATGGGGAAAGAAATGGACATTGAAATCCAAGAGATGTAAAGAACCCCCTTACGACGTAACTTGAATCAACCTTTGGCACGACATATCATAGTGAAACTGGTAAAATATGAAGACAAAGAGAGAATTCTGAAAGCAGCTAGGGATAAAAGGGCCCTAACATACAAAGGGAAACCTATCAGAGTGGTTACAGACCTATCTAAAAAAACTTGGCAGGCCAGAAAGGAATGGCAGGAAATCTTCAATGTGATGAGCAGGAGAAATATGCAGCCAAGAATCCTTTATCAAGCGAGCCTGTCATTCAAAATAGAAGGAGAGAGAAAGGTGTTCCCAAATAAAGAAAAATTGAGAGAATTCACCACCACCAAACCAGCCCTATAAGAAATCCTAAGAGGGACTCTATGAGAAATATGTTGCAAGGAACACAATGTACCAGAGACACCACTATAAACATGAACTCTACAGAAAACACAATGAACCCAAACCTACATTTTTCAATTATAACACTGAACGTAAATGGACTGAATGCCCCAATCAAACGACACAGGGTAGCAGAACGGATAAAAAAGACAAAATCCATCCATTTGCTGTCTACAAGAGACTCATTTGAGACCTGAAGACACCTTCAGATTGATGGAGGTAAGGAGATGGAGAAATATCTATCATGCGACCGGCAGTCAAAGGAAAGCCGGAGTAGCCATACTTATATCAGACAAACTGGACTTTAAAGTAAAGGCAGTAACAAAAGATGAAGAAAGACATTATATAATAATCACAGGGTCTCTCCATTAGGAAGAGCTAACAATTATAAACACCTATGCGCCGAATTTGGGAGCACTCAAGTACATGAAACAATTAATCACAAACAGAAACAATCTTATTGATAAGAATGTGTTAATTGCAGGGGACTTTAACACTCCACTTACAGCAGGGGATAGATCAACCAGACAGAAAATCATTAAAGGAGCTAGGTTTTGCTACCAACTCTATAACCCTATGATTTTCCCTTTAGAATCTCTTCCTGCCACCTACGTTAAATAAATAATTAAGATTTGTAGTTATCTGTGATTCTATTAGGATGTACTTTATGACTGTCTAAGATTTAAACAAACCTCCCAAGATTTAAATTGTAAATGAAATCTTTCTGACCAATTGGGTCTTTTTATTTGGTATGTTATTTGTAAAGGCCTGTCAAACAAATAGTGGCAAAACTTAGGTTTTATTGCTTGGGTAAATGCTGTAACTGCTGACAGGTGTATGTGTACATATAAATTATAATACAATACATAATATGTAACACATATACTATGTACAATATGTAACAATATAACATTATATATAGTTTTACTATGTTTTGATATAAGGTCAACTCTTGATATATGTCAAATTGTTTTTATTTGTCATGGAAATAACTGAATTTCTTTGTCAACTGCATCACAATGAACTCTCAGCTCAGATTGTTAACCATGTCCACTTTTTGAGTCTTCTGTCATTTACAGTTACTGTTGTGATGCTCTAACAAAACATGTTTCATCTTCAAGGAAATTTATTCAGAGAATTTTTAGGACAAATACAGGTATTTCACATCTTGAAATCATAAAACAAATGGATTAAAATTTTCCAGAATTAAAAAAGCTGCACTCAAAGTGAACAAGAATAAGTGACACGGGACTAACTAAATGGAGGAAGGTTATAGTTTATATGATCCTTATTGCAAATTTTGCTGGTTCTTTAATGTTTGATCTTCCAGATTAAGGAAACTTTGTCTTAAGATACCTATGACATACAGAAATGTGATATTCATTTGTAAACAAACTGAAGTGTTTAACTTTTCTTTCTCTCTGAACCCTCTAAAATTCAAAACCTCTCAGTTAAGTATTCTTTCTTTCATGGCAGTTACAGTTGTTTGCATAAGCTCAAAAGGAATCTGTTCATCTTATAACAAGACACCATTGGACATACTGGTTATTTTACAGGCTCTGACTGGAATGCCATATTTGAGACCAACAGGCATAAACTCAGATATGATCATACAGCTTTAAGGAACTAAGGCTGGCTTTATGAAGCGTGATGTGAATAAAACCCCTTAGAAACGTTGACCGGATACCTTACTTACAGAGTTCCCAGCAGCTTTACCAGGTGAGTAAAGAATGTCACTTCCTGGCATGTGCAGGGACCTCAGGATATCCTGGGGACATCATGGAATTCGTCCAGTTCTACAGGTATTGCAGGCATGTCTGACAGCAAGTATTCATTTGTGAACAAACTGAAGCTTTTAACTTTTTTCTCTGAACCCTCAGAAATTCAAAAGCTCTCAGTAAATATTCTTTCTTTGATGGCAATCACAGTTGTTTGCATCACCTCCAGAGAGGCTAATGTAAGTTCCGTATAGATTCCTTATGAAAAGTTGCAGCAAAGCAAATTGTAAAAGCTCTATATGATCAATCAGTATTCTCGCTGAGCTTAAGTAAATAATCAGGCCAAGTTAGTTAAAACTGGACTTGTTTTACAAATAAATTATTCTTCATTTGGCTATCTCTGGAAATGAAGGCTGTTAGAAAAATTATGGATTCCTTAGTAATGCACCTTTATGAATTTTAAATTCTAGTTCTGATGATTTTGACTGTTATTTGCCTAAATTAGATAATTTGAGGTACACTTCAGAGAAGTTGTCATAAAACTCAAGTATAGACAATCTTTTTGCCTGTTGCTCTATAGGCCATTCAAAAGGATCATCACAGACATTTATTTGAGTCACAAACCAGAGAAACCCATCTGATTCCCCCTTCCTGTTCCCACTTCATCTGAGGGTGCTTCAAGCCTGACATCTAGAAATCTTCTCACTGGCAGCACTGGAGTCTCAGGCACTTGGTTTATAAGTTTAATCATTAACCTGTATTTTTCTTGTTTCTATAAAAGTGACTCTTATTAATTATCTGATTGCTTAGTAAGCAAAACAGAGTCTATATGATGGTTAATACCACCTACCACAAAATCAAACCCTTAAATGATTCTTAAAATAACATTATATTATTAAACACTAAAATAACTCAAATGAACAAAACAGTTCTACAAAATAAAATGTCATTTGATTTTTTAACTGCTGCACAAGGTGACACTTGTGTTCTCATAAAAACAGAATTCTGTATATACATTCCAGATTATTATGAAAAACATTTCTGAGTTTCTGACAAATACTCAAATTGGCACTTTAAATGATCCCTCTCTTTCCTTTAATAATTGGTCAAATTCCTGGAGTAAAGAAAGATTTTTGTCAACTATCAAATGATTCTTACTTCAGATTCTTTTTCTTTTTGTTATTTTAATCATGTTTTGCTGTTTTCTCCCATCTCTCACCACCTGGTGCCAAGGCTCCTTCACTGCCATAACTGCAAGCCAACAGATGATCCTTTCTACTCAAGGAGATTCCTGTATGTTATCAACTCTAAACAGAGATGTCTCAGCATTTCCTAACTCCTATTAAATTCTCCACGGACCAACCTTGACCCATAGGTAGGGACATTTGCACACCTCTCCTTAGCAGGAAGAAGCTGCAAAAGATGAGACCTTCCACTGTCAGCAAGCTTAAAGATTTAAGGTTGCTCAGGTGGGAAATGATGAGGAAAACAAAAGCAATAGACATGAAGCTGAAATTAAATCTCCTTACAGCTTGCAGCCCACTGATAGACACCTGAAACATGCAGAGTGTGACCCTCCTAGAGGAACTCATGGCTACCTTAGTGCCTTAATGTTTTTGTTTTATTAAAGGCTAAAAGTAACCTTAACAGCAGCCAGTCCCTCAATGTCCTGAAAGCCTTGCTTTCAAATTCCTTAGAGATTTAGGCTACCCCTAACCCCCATTAGCCTAAAAGTATGTAATCAGTCACTCCTCACAACCCCAATACAGCTCTTTCTTCCATAGGTCCTGTCTCTGTGCTTTAATAAAACCACACTTTTGCAACAAAGACATCTCAAAAGTTCTTTCTTGAGCCATTTGCTCAATAACCTCATCATTAGCACATTTAGCACAGCAAAGATCAAGTCCACATAAAGGAACCACCTCAGTGAATCTGCTATCGGTATCCCAGTTCATCTCAGAGGACTCACCCCTGAGTCCGGAAAGATGCACAGACTCACACCAGAAAGCTAAGACTTATTTCCCAAGACCCATACAGAAAATCTCAGACAAAATTTGGGAACATAAACTCAGATATGGCAACTACAGACATTACCTGGGGTGCATAAGTACATCACAAAAGGGCCCAAAATTATCTCAGTAAGGCTGTAATACATCTCAAGGGATCCAGACACACCTCAGGAAATTAGGACCAAACTAGGAGAGATGATAAATCTCAAAACACCCAGATTCAGCTAAGGCTTCTAAGACAACTTTAGAGAGGTCTTACCTGTGGCCCCGCATTGAAGAAGTCCTCAGACATCAGACTGAGCGGACATGTAGGGCTTCCTCTGTGAGACAGCAACAGCAGCAGTAGTCTGCACACAGCCTTTATTTCATATATCATTGGATTTAAGCATCAAAGAATATCAAAACATGGAATAATATTTAGACATTAAGTAGATATGCACCTGGTGGCTTTGTGAAGGCACACACAGTTTCAAGGAGTGTCATGGAGTTACAGCAGGTTTTATATCTTAACTGTCTTCTGGGGGATCATGGAGTTCTGTATCTCATAATGCTTTTGTGTTCAACAGCCTTGAGACCAGAACATTGCTGATGTTTCAGTTATTGCCCCATTCACCCTGTCTAGAAATAACTCCACACTTACACTCTCGTAAAAAAAAAAAAAAAACCTTAAACCAGCCACAGTGAAACTCTCCATATTAGGGGATTTGATTCTGCTTATTCATCACAAGATAAAACCTCGGGGGCCTATGATAAACCATAGGGAATCCAGACTTCCTCAGGGACGGAGATTCACCTACTGGACTTCAGACTACATGACAAGTGACCCCTTAATAAACTCAGAGTTACAGACCAAACTGAAGGGACCAGTTCCATCAAATGTATATCACACTCAATTAAGAGAACACATACTAGCACAGAGGATGAAAATTTAAGCAAAGGCATCCTCAAAGAATGCCCTAATATCCCATACTCAAAATATATCTCAGCTCCACTTTAAGGGACTATAGATTCACTACAAGGAATCCCAAAGACTTTTTTTTTTCTTTCAGCTGAGAGGTAACAGACTAAGCACACCAGATTCTGGACAACACATTAAATGCATTTAGATCATACTTAGCAAATCTCATGCCCCAAAAATCCAAAGAGGCTCCAGGCTCTGAGCTGTCAGCATAGAGCCCAACGTGGGGGTCGAACTCACAACCATGAGATCATGACCTGAGCTGAAGTCAGATGCTTAACTGACTGAGACACCCAGGCACCTGTTGGGATTTCTATTCTTGAATACTTTCTGATAAATTATTTTTTTTTATCATCTGGCATCTCATTTTCAAAAGAGATGCACTAATATGAGGGGACCAAAGATTTCTTAAATTTATTTTTAATTTATTTCTATTGTTAATTCATTCTTCACTCCAATCATGTGTGTGTAGATGCCATGTCATTCTTTTCTATCCATTTTTTAGCATGTTTAGCGAAATTATGCAATAATTTAAATCATGCAATTATTTACCTTAGGTAAAACATCCAAAGCAGCACAATTCTTTTTAAAGTACAGTTTTGATGGTTTTGACCATTCCCTAAAGAATGTGTTGCTTTTACGCTTCTACTTCACACAAAGGTAATTACATAATTCCCACACTTTTTTTCAGCCCTGTGTTATATTTCAAGTAGTTTGCTCAGAATGTGTAATTCAATTTGTTAATACCATTATCAATTTTGCAGACTCAATTTAAGATGTTACATATTTTATCCAATTTCATACAACTACTGTATTTTGAAGCTTAGATTCTTCTCATTTGCCTATGTTATAATATTGTTTTAATCAATATACGCACTCTATTTTGCAGAAATTCAACATTTCCAGTCAAAATGACTTTCCCCCAGGTTGCCTTTTGCCTTTAACTTTGTATACTTCTGTACACTTTTCCCATCAAGCCTCATTTTATATTTTTTTGTCTTCTATTGCACTACTTTTATTAACGCTATGGTTCTGAAAACATTACTCTGCCTAGATTATTCCTTAAGTAGTATATCTAATAAGTTACAAGAAATCTTCAAATTCTTTTTTTCTCCTGCTTTTTACCGCACCTAACACATGATATTACTTCTGTGTCTGGTTTCCCAATAGTGTCCTTTCACTGGCAAATGTGTTGATTGTGTCTTCATTTGTGTTATCAATTAATAATAATATACTATTTATGTATAACATAACTGTTACATTATTAAATTCATTATAAAATTAATTTATCTAAAGAGCTATAAATTAAAATAAAATGAATATTTTATTCAAAATGAGAAAGATGTAATCATTAATCTTGGCATGACTATGGTAAAATTAATGTCTTTCTGGTAAGAATGAAACCTATAAGGATACAGTTACAATGATTTTGGTTAGGAAGAAATTAATAACAGTTCTAATATCTTGGTAACTTGGTAACTGCTAAAACTGTCATTAAACCAATTTTCTAAAATAATATAGTGTATAAAAATAATTTTACCTTTGGTGCATAAATTTACTGCTGGATTATATACCTGAAGAAAAAATATTAGAAAGAGAAATTATTATTTCTACAGACATAATCATCACTATATACTTTATACATACAGAAATTCTCAGCACTTCATAATATGAAAAATATAAAAATTAGCAGACATGGCTTATTAATAGAGATGTAAACACTGAAAATGGTAAATCTAGTATTATTTTCTAAGAGTTATAAATTTTGAGATAATTACAAATTATGGCTATGCAAAATGTGTGGACAAACTGTAAAGGAATCACAAAAAATAAGTTTAAGTTGTACTCTTTAGTTATTTAAATGTATTTTCTAAATGTTAGGTTGCACTTTCAAATGAATTCGTGCAGGAATAATTTTTACTTGAAAGGAATAGTAAGCCAGCTAATAACGGTATTTTCTTAGGAACTGAAATGTATTTGTTTTGCCAGTAAATTGTTTATTAAGGATTCTGTTTATTATGCAGAGAATGTCAGATTAATTGTTTCACAGTTCTGTTGTTTTCCTTAATTTTGTATGTTTTGACAAAATATTACATGCAAGTACTTAATGAGGAAAACTGAAGATTAATATTTTAAAACGTGTATTTGAAAGACATTGAAGCTTTGGATTTTTAAATACTTTTACTAATTTGATTCCATTCTGTTATTGTATTTTCCGGCATCGTTATCATTTTTCCCTTACCACATTAAAAAAATACTAGACCCCATTTGACAGTGTGCTGTCAATCCTTGACACCGTGATAAATTATGGATAGCTGATAGAAAAATTCAGTTCTTCCGTTACGTGGATTACTTTAATGTAACTGGAGAAAGTAAACAATAAAGCGGAGATACCAAACACATTTAGCGGTTCAACTTTTTTTTCAGGCTTTTCCCTCACGAGCTTCTCAGCTCACTCCCCCTCCACCTTGTGCAGTTTCCGCATTCCCTACTTCCTCTGCGCCTCATCATCCGGGTTCCTTTGCCTCCTTAAATTGATTGCGCAGTTGCTGTCAGCCGTTAGCTTAGCTAGTGGTCGCTGAGGGAGACGGCGAACCTGGGTTTGTGGTAAAGAGAAGCGAAAAAGGTAAGGATTTCGGAATTTTGGGAACAATGGTGAAATTTATACCTCAGAAAAAATAGCTCATAGCAGTATCTTTTCTTGTAAATTGATAAACTGTGGTAATTCAGACTTTGATTTTTCTGTCAGGTTTTTTTTTTCAGTAAGTCTTAAGAATTGATAAATTTAGTGTAAATATATGTGTACATACGATATTTAGAGGACTTAGATGTCAATCTATTTACTGGAAGGGATTCTTGCTTTTGTTCCTGTCGGCAATGCGTTCCTGGGACCGCGGTGGAAAGTCAGTGAAGTTCCCGGATTTTGGCCGTGAATGGTGGGGTATGGGTTAAAAATGAAGGGGTGTTTGGGTTGGGACGGAATACGCGGACCCATTTAGTTAGGCAAAGACAACCCTTTTTAACGGCATTGTGTGCAGTCTCTGTGGTCTCACTTGGCTTTTTTTGGTTAAATGACGGCGTGTTATCACACACTGTCGGACGCCAGGGCGCCATTTTGGTCAATATGCACTTCTTCGTAGCGGTTTTTCGGAGGAATGTGGTGCTAAATGAAAAATACAGGCAAAGGAGTTAGTTACTGTGATTATAAAGTCATGTTTTATTAATTAGATGTCAAAATCCTGACTCACTTGGTAGGAATTGTCAAAATTTTAACAGCAGTTTAATTTAAATCGTACAATTGCTCTAATATTTGCTAAAGTTTTATCTGTGTAGTCACAGCGTAAATTTGCATTGCGGAAGGCTTTAATTCCGACCTTAATTTATGACTTAGCTTTCTAAAAATATCTTAAACAAGACACTACTGTTAATAAGGAAAGGGTATTTGATATATATATTTAAAATATATAATATACAATAGATTTACAGGTAGAAGTCCAAAATAAGTTTAAGGTATTTATGTGCACTTAAAAGTTAAATGTTAAATGTTGTATACAGATACACATTTGTGATTGTTAAAAGTGCCACATCTTGTCTTTTGAAACGTGATACCTTCACTGTACCCAAAGGAACTACAGTAGCCTTCTAAAGATAAGTTTTTGAGATAATCGGTACATAAGCAGTTTGTCTTAAGTCGGTGGTCATTTTGCTCTTTAGGTTACAAGCTTCATTTTTCTTTTAAGTAGAAAGCAAAACCGAGCTTAGGTAGGGTACTTGAATTTTTCATACCCTGTGTGATCAATTTGATCTTTTTGGCTTATAATTTATTGTTTGAAGTGTGTGTATAGATAATGTTTTTAACCAGTTACAGCAAAATGGTGGAAGCTGACCGGCCTGGGAAGCTGTTTATAGGAGGCCTCGATATCGAGACTAATGAAAAGACTCTTGAAGCGGTATTTGGGAAATATGGTCACATAGTGGAAGGTAACTGTCAGACTAGTATATATAAATGTTCAAAGTAAATGTAGAGTAAATATATGTAGTTGAACATCTACGTGACAATTCTTTTTCTGTTTTTAAAACTTATTTGAGCACTTTTTCTTAAATTTGTGTTTTATATTGGGAAAGTATTAACAGCAGTGAATTAAGTAGGAGGCACTTAAGAGTTTCTTAGTATTGAGAATGGAAAAGAAGGAACAGTAAATAACTACTGAAAGAGGGCATTGAAATGTGATGATAGGCAAACTGGAGAGTTCTTCACCATTGATTTTTAGACTACTTAACAATGATTTAAAATGGAAAAATTTTAAAATAACTTTTAGAAGGTTGTAAACTGTTACATCGAGAACATTTTAATTTTATTAAATTAAATTTTATTTAATTTTGTTAATTAAATTAAGAGAGTTAATAAAAATTGTCAAAGGATTGATTAGGAGCTTTAAAAATAGTAAGAAAGTTTAATTTTATATAACAGTAAATGTAAAAATTTTATATGGATTACAGTTCTTTTGATGAAGGATCGGGACACAAATAAGTCCAGAGGTTTTGCTTTTATCACTTTTGAGAGCCCTGCTGATGCTAAGAATGCTGCAAAAGATATGAATGGAAAGGTAAAACACTTTCTTGAAAGTTCTTTAGTTTTGTTCCTCATTGAATATAATTTCTAGATTTTTTTTTGTTTTTCTAATTTTTTAAGGTGGCATAATTCCATATATGAAAAAATTATTACCACTTTTCCTTTTTGTCCAATAAATCCTGCAGAGTGGTTGGAAGAAGTGAAATGGATATTAGCGTAAGCAATATCTGTGAACCTGTTTCCACACTAGTAATCCAATGTAAGCATAGAACTTAAAACTGTAAAACCTGTGAAAGAACTTAAAACTGTAAAATAAACAAAATTATAAAAATAAGTTACTCTTTATAAAAAGCTAATGAAATTCATGAAAGTATTTCTATATCATAAAAGCCTAGAAAGATGAATACAGAAGATTAATTCTTAGTATTTGGGGAAAATAATCCTTGAAAAAATTAATAATTCAACAGGTTCTTATGTTCAAATTAGATGTTCACTTCTTGAAGAGAAAATAAAATGAGTAAACCGGTATAGCGGTTAACAAAAATAATTCACTCTTAACCTGTATCTAATTTTGCTCTTCTTTTGTTAGTATGTTTTTATTCTACACTCAATGATTTTTATACAGTGGCTACTTTGATATTTTCTGATGGCTAGCATTGTAGAAATTGAAAGATTTGGCCAAGGATTTTGTGTGTGTGTGTAGAGGTAAATTAAACTTACTTAGAATATTTGATAATAATTACTTTGATTTTCAGTTTTTAAGCACAAGAACATAGGGTTTGTATGGAAGTTATTCTTAAATTATTTCATTCACCAGGCATTTTATAGAGTCCCATTGATAATGTAACTAATGGTTGTAAATAAGATAGGGTATCTATTTTCTTGTTACCAGGGTAAAAGATAAATATATACATAAACATAAAATATAAATATAACTATTTTCATGTGCACAAAAACATTAGAAAAATAGGTAATTTAGTTAGTGCTGGTAGGGCAAGTTGACAGTGTTTTTTATATATGAAAATCAAGAGATGTTAGCTGAATCCTGCATTTTGTGATGGAAGCAGCCATGCATAAGTTGTGGAAAATATTTTTGACCCAGAAAAAGCAGTTGAGTCTCTAAGGTGGAACTGCTAACTGTGGCTATATAGATTGGGCTAGGCCCAGTCGACATCTCAGTAGGAATTTAGGACTTAAGATTCTTTTTGAAAAATAATACAAAATCCAGAATGTTTTATGTGCAACAGTTTTTTAAATGTTTATTAGAGAGAGAGAGAGAATGAGGGAGGGGCGGAGAGTTGAACACTTATTTAACCGAGACACCCAGGCTTCCCTATGTGGCACAGTTATTAAAAATTATGTTTTAAAAAATAAGTTGGTTCTTGTGAAAGGTAAACCATTCTGAAATTACTGAGATTTTACAAAATTTAAGCAGTCCTGAAAAAAGAGAGTATGAACTACTACATTAAAAAGGTGTTTTTTAGGAACATATTTAAACCAAAACTGAGTAAGAACTGAGTACGACAAAACATATTGAAGAACCAAATAAGTGTACTTTTAAGAAAACTGAAGGCTGTTAGAGTAAATATAGCTACATTGGGAAATTTTAATTTTTAACAACAAATAACAGTAATACAGAAGATAAATAATCATTTTGAATAAATGCTAGTAACTTGTTTTCTAAGTGACATACACAGTTGTTTTATATACCTTTGGGACACTGGAAATTTTAAATGATAGAAATAACAAAAACAAAGTGAGCTGTATGGTAGAAAATGTTTATTTTCATGAAATGTGAGAGCTATTAATTTTTTAATTACTAGATGATATGCCAAGAGTTTTAATAAAAACTAGATGTACTTCTCTATTGGATGACCTAATGGAGGGCAGTTATTTGTTACTTGTCGAAGTCTCATATTTGGCAGGTGAAGAGCCTGGTCAGTAAAATACATGCTTTTGGGGAACAAAACATATTGATCTTTAACTTGATTTTAGTTTCAGGAATTACTAGGTTTGTAAAATTTGTTCATTTGTTAAACTTCAATTGCTGTAATGTTATGGTTATTGTACTTAATCTTTTTAGTCTTTGGATGGAAAACCAATTAAAGTAGAGCAAGCCAACAAACCATCTTTTGAAAGTGGTGGTAGACGTAAACCACCACCTCCTCCAAGAAGCAGAGGCCATCTGAGAAGCATGAGGTGTGGAAGACGAGGAAGTGGAGGAGTGAGAGAACGTCCCTCACGTGGAGGACACTTGGGTAATGTTTTAAAATATAAGGATGCAACCATAGAACCAGAAAACAGTAAGTTTGAATGTATGGAAATATCTCCATTTTTATTTACATCTTTTATGAGCAGAGTGAACTGTTAGATTCGTTAGATGAGGAATTAACGTTGGTAATAAATGCTTAGGATTTATAGTATTAAAAACGATTGAAATAGATAATGTGCAAAAAATATAATCTTGCCGTGAAATGGCATAAATATCAAACTAAATTTCTACTGTTTTACCAATATTACCAGTTGTTTCTGTTCACATCAACAATTTTTCTTAAGTGCTCATTTTTACTGTTTGTATGGTTTTATAGAAGTTAAAATTGGTTGTTCTTAACAATGTTTGGATGGCTCTATTAGTAGGGCATGGGACTTTTAATCTTGGGGTTGTGAGTTTGAGCCCCATGTTGGATATAGAGCTTAGTTTAAAAAAATGTTGGCTTAAATTTAAAAATCCATCCGATTTTATTTTTGTTGGAGTTATTTCATTGCATCACAAAAATAACTGGGGAATCTTTTAAGTACACAAGAGAAAGTAAAATCACTCAAAATACACGTTTCATGTTAACACTTCATATTTGGGGATTAACCTTGCAGTATTTGTTTTCCACGTATTCATATGCAAACATCTATGCAGATCTCTATTGTCATTTTACAAGGAGGGTTTTCTCCCTTGGTCTTTTGTAAAGAAACTTGCATTTGGGAAAATAAAGGAAATAATCTAGAGCTTTTTTAGATTTTTGAAGATGTCTTAACTCAGAAATTTAAAAGTCGCTGCCTCACATATAGTAATGTACCTTTATTGTGTGTGTGGGAGGGAGAATGAGTTGTCTAAAATGGTATTTATGAACTTTTTAGAGAAATCTTTTTTGTTCATTATGAGAGAGAGTCCCTTCATGTACCACATAAACTGTTTCTTCTATTACCCAGTCTTCAAATCAAACATTCAGCTTCTATTTTTGATAACGAAGTGTGATTTTTAGGAAGTGTCTCCTAAAGTAGAATTGTAAGGTTTGCCCCATTTTAAAACAGTTTTTTTTCCTCCACTAAATTGATCATGAGAAAATTTTACCTATTTCTGGCATGTATAAGATATTCATATTTTTCTTATAAGAGTAATGGGGAATTTTTCTAGTTTAAAAGGTAAAAAAATGATTTTTGATGATTTAATATGCATTTCTTAGAATATTATATTGAACAGAACATAGTTTTTTTTCATTGATAATTGCTATTATTGTGTAAGTGAACTTTAAGGATAGAATGTGAATTTACTCTTTTAGATATTGCATTTTTGAAATATGTCCCCCTTTTAGTTTTTTAAAATTAACTTGGATTTATGCCTATGTGTTCTCTTTTTCAAAAGCTTTCTTGACACCAGGATTATAGGAGCAGTTATTTACCATTTTTGCCCACTCCTTCAGTTTTGCCCAAATGTGTGTCTTTTCCATGTGAATATACAATGCTTCTTAAATTTTTCTAGGTTACTTATATTTATGTCTTATAAAGAAACACATTTAGTTTCTACAAGATGAATACCTAAAACCATAATAATTGTTTAGTAAATATTTTTAAACAATAATTGAATCTTGATCATTTAAAAAACTTTTCATTTTACTTACTAAAAAGATTTCATTTAAATACAGATGATCGTGCATCTACTCCTAATCTCAACATGAGTTCTTCCAGGGGACCCTTTCCAGTAAAAAGAGGCTCATCTTCAAGAAGTGGAGGTCCCCCTCCTAAAAGATCTGCTCCTTCTGCCCCAGAGCGTAGCAATAGAGGGATTGGAGGAAGAGGTAAATGCTGTAAATTATAAAGACAGTAATTTCTTATAATTGAAAATCACCTATTTTAAACTGAGTGTTTAAATTTCAAGAAGCACAATGGAAGGTGAGGAAACATATGGGGCATATTTAGTGATCACTAACTTACTTTGGTGAGGAACTAATTTGCTTCTAATTTTAGATGTAGTAGGTAATTAGCAAACAGCACAGTAGGGGCTCCCTTTAGGTCCATGTTTGTTATAGAAATCTTCATTTTTCTTACAGTTCTTGTGAACATGGTTAGATTAGGTTTCTTTTTCACATGAATTCAAGATCAACATTTTCATGAAAATTAGTGTCCTGTGAGAGAAAATTCTGATATATAGCATAGTTTGGCTATGTATTTTGATCACCTGGCCTATTTAATTAGTTATAAGCAATAACTACATGTTGCCATACTGTTTTTTCTTTCTGAGTTTGGACCATAATGGTATTTTTCTATAAAAATATTGTTTGAAATGTGGATGATGGTGGATACACACATACTCTCACCGTGAATCTCAAAAAGGATCTGTGCTAATGATGCCCTAACGTAAAAATTATTATTAGAATTTTAAGTATTAAAATTATAATGTTTACATGCAAGGCATTGTTTTGATTGTGTGAGTATGCAAAGAAATATATAAGTACAGGGGCACCTGGGTGGCTTAGTCGATTAAGCATTTGACTTAGACTCAGGTCATGATCTCACAGTTTGTGGGTTCGAGCCCCACATTGTGCTCTGTGCTGACAGCTTAGAGCCTGAAGCCTGTTTCAGATTCTGTGTCTCCCTCTCTCTTTGCCCATCCCCCGCTCACTCTGTCTCTCTCAAAGACAAAAAAAGTTAAAAAGAAAAATACAAGTATATAGAAGATATATTTTCTGCTTCCAAGAATTACCTCACTGGGAAGGAAATATGTAGTATAAGTATTCCATGCTTAATAAATGTAAAATATTTTGTTAATTAGCTGAGAACACACTGTACACATGAATAGCTATTTAATTAAAAAATAAGGCTTGATAAGACGTAAAGGAATCTGACCTTTTAAATTGGGGGAAATTAGAAATGCAGTTAGTTACGAACTATACAGAAGAAATTAAGACTTGTGGAGAGTTCCATGTTTTAAACTGTTATGTAACAGCCTTAGGTAATTTGAAATTACGTAAGACAAAGCAAGAGATGAGTATCATCAAATATAAGAACATAATTTTGACAAGGAGGTATAAGATTTTGGATTGAACTGAGGTGGAAGTAAGAAGGATTAGAAAACTCTTGAGTGAAGAAATCTTTTAATTTAGAGAAATCTGAAAACTTAGTTCTTTTAATTTGGCATTACTATTTAAACATTCTTTTTTTAAGTCTTTTTAAAATTTTTTTAAATTTATTTTTGAGAGAGAGAGAGAGCATGAGTGGGGAATGGTCAGAGAGAGAGGGGGACACAGAAATGGAAGCAGGAAGCAGGCTTCAGGCTGTCAGCACAGAGCCTGATGCGGGGCTCGAACCCATGAACTGTGAGATCGTGACCTGAGCCAACTGAGCCACCCAGGCACCCCTATTTAAACCTTGTTAAAATTGCCATTATCAAATTTACCCTTCATATGATCTGTTAGAAGGTCAATAAAGATGAGTAATTTATTGAATTCAAAATACACAAGAAGCCTATACATTTCCAATGGGAGAATTAACTAAATAAATGAAGGCCGAATTGTAGGAACTAATCGTAAGAATCAGTATATGAAAAAAATATTTGTGTCATATTCTGACAAAGGTACAGTACTTTCAAATTAGCCCTTAAAACGTATTGCTAATAAAACACTAGAAATTAGTATTCCCATCATTACAAAGACCAAGCAATATACCACTTGGTGTGGTATTGTATATATAAAGAATTTGGAACGTAATATACCAAGAAATGATAGTACTATTGGTGTGAGTGGGATGAATTGGCAGTCAATAGAATTCATCTTCTGTAGCTGAAAGAAGGTATTTCAGTCAGTAAGCAGTTTGAAGGTTTTACACATACTCTTTGTGCTATTACTATTAGCAATTCCTATGAAGGTAAAAAGAAGTGAGGGAAAGGAAATACCTCCTGGCTGGAGCAGTTTTAATCACCGTGAATGATTCACTCCATGTGAATCTTTGGTTTAAGCATTGTGAGAAGCACTGGCTTTCAAGGGATAGTGGAATATAGAAAGGCATGGAAAATGTTTAGGTGATACCAGGAATATTTAGGAATTTAAAGAAAAACATCGTAAATGAGCAAAATCATATAGGAAGCAGGATATATTACATATGTTAAGTACTAGAAGTTTTGCAATTTGGGGTGGTAAACAAAATGATACAGCAGGAAAACGCACAGTTTGTTTCATGGAGTGACAAGATTGCAGAAACAAATGAAATAAGAGTATATAAAAGAAATGGAGAGTTTTAAATTGAACCTTAGTTACAGTGAGGTGGGTATAGAAAAGACAATATAGAAAACTGATGAATAATGGGATAATTAATACATTAACATAGCTTATAAATGCCTTGGCTGTGTTAATAATCGTGACACTAAACAAGTATTCTTGACAGTGTTTGTATATATACATAGGTAAAACGTAAGACCATATGGAGTATCCTGAGACCTAAAATAATGGTTAAGAATAGCATTAAAAGACTATATGGCTAAAAGTGGGTAGATGGAGTTTGAAAATAAGTTGTAATAACTTAGCCTTATAAATAAATATGTTTTTTGAGGAACAATCAGAACATTTAACCAGGACTGCAGTAACACAAGGTTTGAATATGAAAAATAATAGTTTGATTGTAGCAGGATCTTACAGTGGAGAGTATATTGAACAGTGAGAGTAAAAACAATGACTAATAGACTTTTAGGTAACCTAAACAAAAGATAGATTAAGTAAGACCAAACCAAATAGGGGAGAGAAGGTGACAGAGTAAAGTAGACAGATTTAATCACCAAATATGTGTAAATAGCTAAAAAGTTGTCTTATATTTAGAACTTTTTTCATTTTTTAGCAATTGATGGTAATTTAAAGATTGTGCAAAATTTATATATGGAATGAAAGATACCAGAAGATAAAACATTCAAGAAAAATATGTAAAAATGCAGACAAAAAACCATAATATCCTCAAGGAGAAACCTTTAAGAATTATTGTGGAAAGAAATCAGTGTTTTCATCTTATAGAAGTTACTGAGGCACTTACTTCAGAATATTTAAATTAAAGGTCCGGTGTCCCGTGGAAGAGAAAACTATGGAGGTCCTTCACGCAGAGAGCCAGGCTCTTCCCGGAGAGATGAATATATGTCACCAAGAGATCATGCTTACAGTACTAAAGATAGGTAAAGGAGGGGTGCCTGGGTGGCTCAGTTGTAGGTTAAGCATCCTACTCTTGATTTTGGCTCAGATCATGATCTCACAGTCATGAGTCAGAACCCCACATGGGGCTCTTCTCTGAGTGTGCTTGAGGTTCTGTCTCACCTCTCACATCTGTGCTCTTTCTTTTGGAAAAATTAATTAAAGATACATAAGGAAAACAAAGTATATAAATTGTCAATAATGCATTTTGCTGCAGTTCTAACATAAAACTAAATATTTTAACAATTTAGAAACATCTAGTACATTTACAGTGTTCTACAATCACAGCCTTTATCTACTTGCTAAATACTTTTATTATCCTACAATAAAATTCTGTAACATTAAGGGTTATATTCACCCTTCACTAGAGCCTAACAAACACCCATCTGTGTTCTGTCGCTATTGATTTACCTAATCTGGATATATCATACTAATGGAATAACCGTATGGCTTCTCTTCTTTAGCATAAGTATTTTCAGGAGTCTTGCATGTTGTAGTATGAATCCTTATGTTTATTTTAATGGCTTTTTGTATTCCATTGTATACATGATTAACATAGTCTGGGTTATTTTCACCATAGTATGTTTGTGAACGTTGATAGTATTTCAGTACCTGTTTTCAGTTCTTTTGGGTATATACTTAGGTGTGGAATGCTGGGGTCCTATATTACTTCTTTTTAATGTTGTAAGGAACTAACTTTTCCCAAATGGATTGTGCTTATTTCGCAGATCTATCATCAAAGTACAGATGATATCTTTGACACTTAATATTTTCTTAATATCTTAATATCACTGACACTTAATATTTTCCATTTTTAAGCTATTGTCAGCCTAGTAGGTGTGAGGTAGTATTTTGATTTGTATTTATTAGCTAATGATGAACTGTGCATCGTTTCATGTGCTTGTTGGCCATTTGTGTATCTTCTTCGGGGAAAAGTGTATTCAAATCTTCCCATTGAAAAAATTGTGTCTTTTGTAAGAGTTTTAAAATATATTCTGAGTATTAGAAATTACATTTTAACGATTTGCTCCTTTATTTAAGTTATTTGAGCAGAGATTATCCAAGTTCCCGGGACACCAAGGATTATGCTACATCACCTAGAAACTATGCATACCGCTACTGTGGCCATTCGAGTTCTCGGGATGAACATTACTCTAGAGGATATAGGTACTAAAAGTGTTCATTTTTATCAAATAGCTGTTTGATATCCTTAATTCTTACATTAATTTTTTTTTTAATTTAGTGATCGTGATAGCTATGGTGGCGGTCGGGATAGAGATTATTCTGAACATTCAAGTGGAAGCTCTTACAGAGAATCATATGAGAGTTATGGTACGAGTCCGGTTGTTCTTGATAAATCATAGAATTAGATTTAACAAGAAAGATTGGTAGGTATATTATTACATCTGATTCCACAAAGGGAAGACTACCGAATGACCTCCTAATTAGTTTGAAGATCTTTGAATTACTTTTATAGTACATTTAAACTAACAGGCTGACTTTGTGGCTAAATTGTCAGTCCCCTCTTTTTCCCTAACTACAGAAAAAATACTTTAACAGTATTAAATACAAGGAAGGGAGGGGCACTTGGTTGGGTTAGCTTTGTGGGTTAAATATCTAACTCCTGATTTCAGGTCAGGTCATGATCTCACGGTTCACAGTGTGGGTTTGAGTCCACAGTCAGGCTCTGCACAGGTAGTATGTGGCCTCCATGGGGTTTTCTCTGAAACTTTGCTTCTCTTTCTCTCCCCTGCATGCATGAATTCACTCTCAAAATAAATAAACATTAAAAAAATAATAAGGGACAGTGTTCACCAGCAGGAAGCATAAGAACAACATGAAGATCAGGATTTCAGTCCTTTTTCAAAAGCTGATAGAACATTTACTTCAAATAAACTAACTTAAAAAATACTACATTTATACTTTCTTTTAAGTTTAAAATACATTGATTAGTGCAGCATAATATTTTCTCAGCAGGGTCATTTAAAAACCTCTCTCTTCTAGTACTTCAGCTAGAATCACAGTGCAATGATGCTCTCCAAAATTGTCATGTAAATAGTTTTTTTTTTACTTTATCATTGACTTTACAGGTAGCTCCCGTGGTGTACCACCAGCACGAGGGCCTCCTCTGACTTATGGTGGAAGCAGTCGCTATGAGGATTATAGATGCACACGTGATGGATACGGTGGAGGTAGAGAAAGTTACTCAAGCAGCCGGAGTGATCTCTATTTAAGTGGTCGTGAGCGTGGTGGCAGACAGGAACGAGGGCTTCCACCCTCCATGGATAGGGTGTACCCTACTCCTCGTGAATCATATGGTAGCTCAAGTTACTGGGCTTCCAGAGGAGGTCGTGGTGGAAAACGATGTGAAAGAGGAGGCCGTAGCAAATATTAAAAATAAGTTATGTGCCAGTATTTTTGCAAAGGGAAAATTTAAATGCTACTTTTTTCTGTGTTATTCCATTACTTAATAAAAGAAAAATGTTACTTTGAGGGGAGGCATACTTGTGTTTGCCCTCCATGCATTTTTGGTAAGAAGAAAAATATGTTCAAAGTAGTTTCATAATTATTAGTACTAAGTCAAATATTAAAAATAAGTCATGTGCCAGTATTTTTGCAAAGGGAAAATTTAAATGCTACTTTTTTCTGTGTTATTACATTACTTAATAAAAGAAAAATGTTACTTTGAGGGGAAGCATACTTGTGTTTGCCCTCCATGCATTTTTGGTAAGAAGAAAAGAATGTTCAAAGTAGTTTTAGAATTATTAGTACTAATTGATGAATATTAGAGAAGATCGAATATAGTGTCTGTATTATTAACTTTTAGAATAAGTGTCCATAAAATGCTATTTTCCTTTATGATTTTACTATTTAGTTATCAAAAATGTGAAAGTGGATTTGTTGGAAATGTGAATTGCAATGTTTTCCCTAAAATTTTCCTTTGTGTTGGAATATAAATGCATACAATATAAATGCATGCAAAATCCATACTCCTAAAAGAAAAAAATGTTACTTTAGTGGGGAAACATACATTAACTCTCCCTCTGTGAAATTTTGGATAAGATGAAAAACATTTTTCAAAGTAATTTCATAATTGTTAATGTTAATTGTGAAAACTAGAGAAGTTGTTTAAACGTAATTGTATTAAGATTTTCAAAGTAAAAAATTTCATTAAATGGTATTTTCTACATGATTTTACTATTGAGTTAAAAAAATTGAAAGTAAATTTGTATGGAAGGTGAAATGCATTGTTCGCCTAAATTTCTCTTTGACTCTGAATTAATATAAATGCATGTAATATAAAACGTTATGTTATTTCTCCACAACAAGCTGTGCCTGTTTTCCACTTTGTGCATACTAAGCCAATTATATATTCTTTTTAAATTTAAATGTATAAATCATTTGAGATATGTCCAAAAGAATGTTTGCTTTGTTACTTTAAAATTTTGTGTATACTTTATCCTTCTGAAGGAATGGTATAGGTTGAAAGAAAAATTAGATATAGGAGGAAACAAAAATATTAGAAATCTATAATTAAGCATCCATTTCCTTTCCCAGATTAAAACAGATGACCAGAATGGTAACAATGGTAATGAAATCAATTTTCTACCTAAGCCAGAACTGAACCAGTTAACTTTACAGAGTGTTAAAATGATAGGATATATCCCAGATTTAAAAATTGGTAAAGAAATTATCTTAGGAATTTCTAACTCTGTAGGTATATGAAAATATAACAAAAAAATAAAAAGATTTCACATTTGCTTTTGCAAATGTTGCAGGATTTTTTACCTCGAAACAGGAATTCATTGATTGCTTTGAAGAATGAAGAGGTGAACACACAATGAGCAGCAGTCAAAAGTTTATTATTAGAATATAAGAACAGAAAGTAAGAATAGAAGGAATCCTTTCCTTGCAGAGAGGGGGCATTTGAAGGTGAATACCTGAGGATATAGGCACATGTCCCTGTTAATGTTCTGGTCAGTACTCCTTTCACTTCCTCCTCAGTCCTTCTCAGGCTCTGCCCTTACTGGCTGGATAATACAGGTGCTAGGTTGTCCATTCCTGATAGGCTCGACTCCATTGTGTGAGGGGTCAGACTACGGGCATATTATCCCTTGTATATGGGTCTGGTTAAGTGACAAATTTATCCTTCAGAATTGTCTCAGGTTTGGGGGCATTAAGGGAGATAAATATATTTTTAAAAAGTTTTTTTCATGTTTATTTTTGAGAAAGAGCTTGAGCATGGGGAGGGTTAGAAAGGGAGGGAGACACAATCTGAAGCAGGTTAGAAAGAGAGGGAGACACAATCTGAAGCAGGCTGTGAAGAGGAGACACGAGACCAACAGGGAACCTGAACACCTGAACCTGAGCCAAAGTTGGATGCTCCAAAGTTGGAGCCACACAGACACCCATGACCCCTTTATATTTAATGAGAGCCTCCCTTAACCTTCACAGGAAGGCCATCAGGTTTTCATCCTGTGTCCGTAAGATTGTGGCTAGTTTAGCAGAACTTCAGCTTTTAACCTTAGCCTTGATTTCTCCAGTAAACAAGCTTGGAAGTTGTGACAATACCATTGCTCAGTGGGATGGTCATAGTCCCAGTTAGGATCTTGGGTTGGAAGTACCTGTGCCCCAGTAGGAAACTAGAAGTTCCAAATAGGACCTCTAGTCTCATGAGAATGAATTGCTCATCCACATACCTTTCAGCTGCTACCAGAACCCCACTTCTCTCTCATTTCTCTCATTAAGAGTCTGATTGAATGAAAGTTTCAAGGTGAACAAAAGCATATGTAATATTCTAAAAAGCTTCTATATGTTTATCCAGATTATCAGAAAATTTACCTAGATTTCCTTTTATCTGCCTTAAATTTTATAATGAAAAAGGTTCTTGTAATCTTATCATAGTGGTGCCTCTTTGTGTCCTTCCTTTTGGCGCTCTAGATTCTTGTAGGGAAAACACACCTGCTGATCACAGAGTGGGCCTTGATATGATGGGCAGCAGGGAGCATAAGTGCGTATTTTAAAGTCTGGATGTATAGATCAAGGACTTGAGGAGCATAAGGTGGAAGACTTGCCTTTGTCCCTCTCTAGATAACACTGTGAATATACAGTAATCTGCTGGATCTTGGAAAGGACTGTCAATAAGCCAGGGTTGACCATGCATTGCATACAGAAATCCTGATCTCTTAAATCCCCAAAACACTGAACATGGAGGACTTCTCACCGTTTCCCCCATATTTACAAAGCAAATTCAATTGTATGATTTTATTTTTATTTATTATTTATTTTGAGAAAGAGTACAAGTGGGTGAGGGACAGAGAGAGAAGGAGAGTGAGAAACGCAAGCAGGCTCCATGCTGTCTGTGCAGACCCCGATGTGGGGCTTGAACTCAAAAACCATGAGATCATGACCTCAGCCAAGATCAGGAATCAGATGCCTAACCAGCTGAGCCACACAGGTGCCCTGGTAGAATAGTATTATAATTGGTCTTTCCCTCTGGCAGCCAGGTTTTTCCCTCCTCCAACTTGTTTTGGGGCCAAGCCTCTGTGCAAAAGAAAATGAGTCACTTTTCTTTAGGTTATGTGGATCAAAATTATCCCAATTACCCAGAATGCAACTCAAAGGAGTATTGGCCTTGGTTGTGGAATTACCCATCAATAGGAAAAAGATGAAAAGGAGTTCCTTATCTCAGTTTCCTATAGCTGGCCAGGGGAAACCTCGTCTCCTGGCCCCCTGTTTTGGCTGGCTATGTGACTGGCAGCCAAAAGCCCTGTTAGTCTTGAGAAGTGCTGAGAGTAGTTGCTCTTACCCAGGCATGACCCATCTTCCCCGGTTCCTCTTCCTCCTCTGTTTCCTGCCTGTGGGAATTTGGAGTATTGACTATGACCAAGCAAGGCTCCCCTGGTTGTAGAAGGATGTCCTAATTTTATTTTGGCCCAGTAATAATTCACTATAGATCATAATAAAAGCTGCTCCTCTTTACAAATATATTTCAAAAGGCTGACAAAAAACATTTTATGTAAGGATAAAATCGGCCATTCACGGGGGCTAAAAGGGCCAAAGTTGAGTTCTATTCCTCTGGCTTCTTCAGCATTGCTGACATAAATATATTCCAGCCAGGTCAGTATCCATTTTAAAGTCACTAGAGCAGTACAAGTCAGCATACGCTGGGCTAAGTGTAGCAATACAACTCCCATGTATCCCAGTAAAAAGTCCTTGATTTCTCTTATGGCACAGACATCATTCATTCCTCTGCTTTTTAGAAAAAAACCCCAATTACAGAGCATTTTGAGGCCAGCAGCAAGAGTACTGTCATCATTTCCCTAGCTTTTAGATCAGAGGAGGGACAATTTCAATCTTACACCAGTTTATTTTAAAATCCATTCAATTTAACCTTGGTCCATGCTGACCACACATAAAACTCCAAAGGTTTCCTTCACAAACCTTCTGTAACTTTCCTTTGCATTTAGATTTTGCCCCAAGCCACTTCTCTCCAAACAACCAATCTCATTTAGAACAAAATTACTTTTTCTTTTACCTTCAACACAAATGTATTTCCATTTCTTATATATTTCTTCACATACCTATTTTTCTACATACATAGTTGCTTTCCTTATTCCCATCAGTTTTAACTACATTGGGCAGAATTTTAACTCTTAGAAACCTTAGTCTCCAGTGAAAACTAAGTGGTAACCCATTGTTACTGTCTGTTACATCAGAATTCCTTAAGATGGCGAACATATTAATTAAGCCCAAAGCATGTTTTCTAACAAACCCAAATATCCTTGTTTTTCTGCAGTAAGTCAAAAGCACAAACCTATGTTTAGTAAGCAATGCTTTATAACATTCCATCCAATTTGGAAAAGATCTAAGTATTAAACAATTTGTATCTAGTTTATCTTCCAAGCAAAACCTTAAAGATGCAGTGAATTAAAGATCCTGAAAGCGATCTTAACCATTAGCTATGAATACTTTGAGACAGACAAAATTAACCATAATTTTAAGTCACATTTTTGCTTACAAATTACAACAGAGATAATATGAACTTATTTGACCTTCAGTAAGCCAGGTTAAAAAAAAAGATTTATTGCTGATAACTCTAAATACATGTATATGTTAATTAAACAAAGACTGAACAGTAGTTTAATAGCAAATACGTTCCACCCCCGTTCACATAAAAGTCAAGCAATTTGTTTACCATTATCAATTTTTCTCTGTGGCACCAGAGAGGAAATCTGTAGGCAGTATAAGTCTAAAGGGCTGTTCTTTGCTCTTTGACAGTGAGGGGAGGAGGAGCCTATGGTGCAGGAGGCCCCCCAGATGGTATAGGAGCTGGTCATGCAGACTGTACCCAAAGTGGTGCAGAAATAGAAGGAGGAAGAGGGAGGCAGAAGATGTCAGGAGCCACCAAGCCTAGAGGCCCATACAACCCCAGAGGACAGAGAAACCAGTCTCTAAGTTCTAAGATTGTTATTTTTTTTTAATTTATAGTTTATTATCAAGTTGGTTTCCATATAACATCCAGTGCTCTTCCTATAAGCACCCTCCTCCATGACCATCACCCCCTTCCCGTTTCCCACTCCCTCTTCAGCCCTCAGTTTGTTTTCAGTATTCAAGAGTCTCTTATGATTTGTCTCCCTCCCTCTCCCTAACTCTTAACCCCCTTCCCCTTCCCATGGTCCCCTATTAGGTTTTTTCCTGTTAGACCTATGAGTGAAAACATATGGTATCTGTCCTTCTCTGCCTGACTTATTTTGCTTAGCATGACACCCTCGAGGTCCACCACGTTGTTATGAATGGCCAGATTTCATTCTTTCTCATGGTCATGTAGTATTCCATTGTATAGATAAACCACATCTTCTTGACCCATTCATCAGTTGATGGACATTTAGGCTCTTTGTCCTCTTTGGAGAAGTGTCTCTTCACGTCTTCTGCCCATTTCTTCACTTGGATTATTCATTTTTTGGGTGTGGGGTTTGGTGAGTTCCTTGCAGATTTTGGATACTAGCCCTTTATCCGATATGTCGTTTGTAACTATCTTTTCCCATTCCGTCGGTTGCCTATTAGTTTTTTTTATTGTTTCCTTTGCAGTGCAGAGCTTTTTATCTTGATGAGGTCCCAATAGTTTATTTTGGTTCTTGATTCCCTTGTCTTTGGGGATGTGTCAAGTAGGAAATTGCTGAGGTTGAGGTCAAGGAGGCTGTTTCCTGCTTTCTCCTCTAGGGTTTTAATGGTTTCCTGTCTCACATTCAGGTCCTTCAACCATTTTGATTTATTTTGTGTATGGTGTAAGAGAGTGGTCTAGTTTCATTCTTCTGCATGTTGCCGTCCAGTTCTCCCAGCACCACCTATTAAAGAGGCTATCTTTTTGCCATTGGATACTCTTTCCTCCTTTGTCAAAGATTAATTGGCCGTACATTTGTGGGTCCAGTTCTGGGCTCTCTACTCTATTCCACTGGTCTATGTGTCTGTTTTTGTGCCAGTACCATACTGTCTTGGTGATGACA
>JAQQST010000022.1:1289301-1338706 GCA_028646485.1 Cryptoprocta ferox | reverse complement strand
TTTGATTATTTTACTTCCCTGGTCAGTGATATTTGGGACTCTCCACCATGTGCACTTTGACTTGTTTCTTGAAGTAGCCCTGAAAAGGAAAACAGACTAACATACAGGGAACAAAAGCATGCAAACACACAGACAAATCAAACAAACAAGCAAACTAAAAGGGGAAAGGAAGGAAAGGGAAGGGAAGGGAAGGAAAGGGAAGGAAAAAGGGAAGGGAAGGGAAGGGAGAAGAGAAAAGAAGAAAGAAGAAAACAAAAACATAAAAACAAGGGGGGGACAGAGACAGCAAAAGACTGGACAATCTAAAAGCATATAACCAGCCAAGAGAAAGATGGCAGGAGAAAAGACGGAGAAGCAAAGAAAAAAGGGGAAAATTTTACAAAAAGGCAACTCTCCTGTGCGGATGGGCATGGTTTGGCATAGGTAGGTCAGGTCTCCCCAAATGCCTGGAGGTTACAGAATATCTCACCAAAGAATGAATGGGTGAACCAGGCAATTAAAGAAGAAATTGAAAAATAGATGGAAACAAATGAAAATGAAAACACAACCATCCAAATCTTCTGGCATGTAGCAAAGGCAATCCTCAGAGGAAAATACAATTGCTCTCCAGGCCTATTTAAAGAAATGAGAAAAATCCAAAACCCAAAATCTAACAGCACACCTAAAAGAACAAGAAGCAGAACAACAAAGACACCCCAAACTCGGCAGAAGAGATAAATATAAGATTAGAGCAGAATTAAACAAGTGAATAAAAACAAAACAAAACAGTACAACGGGTCAATGAAACTAAGAGTTGTTTTTTTTAAAGTAAATAGAATTGATAACCCCCTAACCAGATTTCTCAAAAAACAAAAGAGGACCAAATAGATAAAATTGTGAATGAAAATGGATTTGTCACAAACAATACCACAGAAATACAAGCAATTATCAGGAAATACTATAAAAAATATGCCAACAATAGGGAAAACCTAGAGAAAATGGACAAATTCCTAGACACCTACACACTACCAAAGCTCAAACAGGAAGAAACACAAAATTTGAACAGACCCCTTACTAGTGAAGAAATGGAATCAGTTATCCAAAATCTCCCAACAAATAAGAGTCCTGAGCCAGATGGTTTCCCTGGGGAATTCTACCAGACATTTAAAACAGAGTTAATACTTACACTTCTCAAGCTGTTCCAAAAACCAAAATTTGAAGGAAAACTTTTGACGAATTCTCTGAAGCCAGCATTACTGTGATTCCCAACCCAGAGAATCCACAAAAAGGGAATTACAATCCAATATGCTTAATGAATACAGATGCAAAAATTGTCGTCAAGATACTAGCAAATCATATTCAACAGCATATAAAAAGAGTTATCCACCATGATCAAGTGGGATTCATTCCTGTGCTGCAGGGCTGGTTTAATATTTGCAAATTCATCAATGTGATACACCACATTGAGAACCATATTATCTGTCAATAGGTGTGGAAAAAGCATTTGACAAAATACACCATCCTTTCTTAATAAAAACCCTCAAGAAAGTTGGGATAGAATGAACATACCTAAACATCAGGTCTAACAGGAGAAACCTAACAAGGGACCATGAAGGGGAAGGGAGGAAAAGTTAGGGAGAGAGTGGGAGGCAAATCATGAGGCACTCTTGAGTACTGAAAACAAACTGAGGGCTGAAGAGGGAGGGGGAAAGGAGAAGGGGGTGATGGTCATGGAAGAGGGCACTTGTGGGGAAGAGCTCTGGGTGTTATATGGAGACCAACTTGGCAATAAACTATTAAAAAAAAGAAGGCTAAATGAAAAAAAAAAGCGAAATATGAAAAGCCCCACAGCTAATATCATCCTCAATGGGGAAAAACTGAGATTTCCCCTGAGATCAGGGACATAACAGAGATGTGCACTGTCACCACTGTTGTTTAACATAGTGTTGAAAGTCCTAGCATCAACAATCAGACAACAAAATGAGATAAAAGCCATCTAAATTGGCAAAGAAGTCAAACTCTCACTTTTTGCAGATGGCATGATACTCTACATGGAAAACTCGACAGACTCCACCGAAAGGCTGCTATAACTGATACATGAATTTAAAAAAACCTTTTAGGGTACAAAATCAATGGACAGAAATCCATTGCATTTCTATACACCAATAAGGAAGCAACACAAAGAGAAATCAAGAAATTGATCCCATTTACAATTGCACCAAGAACATAAAATGCCTAGGACTAAATGTAACTAAAGATGTAAAATTCCTGTATGCTGAAAACTATAGAAAGCTTATGAAGGAAATTGAAGAAGACATAAATAAATAGAAAAAACATTCCATCCTCATGGATTAGGAGAATAAATACAGTTAAAATGTCAATACTACCCAAAGAAGTCTACACATTCTATGCAAGCCCAATAAATAGGTAGTTCTGTTTTCTATTTTCTTTTTTCTTTCTTATTTTCTTCCTCCCTCCCTCCCTCCCTCCCTCCCTTCCTTCCTTTTTTTTTTTTTTTTTTTTGAGGAACCTCTGCACTGTTTTCTAGAGCGGCTGTACCAGTTTACATTCCCACCACCAGTGTAGGAGGGTGCCCGTTTCTCCACATCCTTACCAGCATCTATAGTCTCTTGATTTGTTCATTTTAGCCACTCTTACTGGCTTGAGGTATCTCAGTGTGGTTTTGATTTGTATTTCCCTGATGATAAGTGATGCTGAGCATCGTTTCATGTGTTTGTTGGCCATCTGGATGTCCTCTTGGGAGAAGTGTCTCTTCATGTCTTCTGCCCATTTCTTCACTGGATTATTTGTTTTTTTGGGTGTGAAGTTTGGTGAGTACTTTGTAGATTTTGGATACTAGCCCTTTGTCCAGGCATCCTTTTATTCACTTTTTCTTTTATTGGGATGGAGACCCAGGATATATTTGGGGATGTCTGTGCAAAATTCGGTCTCTGATGCTTATGGACCTTCTGTGATGGTTCTTTTATCTTGTAATTCAGTATGGGGTCCTAAAGAAAGTCTGGGTTCTGTAGTCTTCTTGTATGTCCCATGCTGTCTATGGCCATGCCTGTTTGGTGTGTCTGTGTCCTCTGAACCATGTCCTGGATCTCTAAGTGGATCTGAGTATTCTTATGAGTGTCTGAGGCCACTGGGTATTTTATGGAGATACCTGAGCTGAGTTTAGTTCCCATGACGTAGGTTGACGATCCCCTGAGGTGGATCATGATATCTGTGGTAAATCTGGGCCATCTGAGATTTCTCTATAGTATCCCCAGTTGCACCTCAACACATCTAGATGAATTTGGTTTCTTTTTGTATATCTGAGGTCCCCAGAGCTGAGTCCACATACTCTGAAATCGATCAGATCTGTTCAGGTGAATCTGGGTCAGCTAATGTAGGTCTTAGAACTCCTAATATGAGTCTGGACTGCATGGGCTGATGTCTGGGGATATGTGAATTTAACCTGGATATCCTTTTGTGAGTCTAGGATCTCCAGAGAAGGGTGAGGATATTTAATGAATTTTTGAGTTCATTGAGTCAAATATGTTTCCCCTAAACTGAATCTTAGTACTTTTAGGATTGCTTAATTCCCTTAAGTAGGTTGTAGGCCTCTTCTGTTTTACACGTGAACTTACAATATATTCTTGTTTTTCAGGTGTATCTCTTGGGAATTACTAAGTTGATGATGTATGATGTTTGATGACAGATAGTGACTACACTTTTTTATGAGCTTTGATCAATATTCTATATACTTGACACTAATAAAACATCATGCATCAAACATTATTACAATATTATTTACCATATACCCTATGCTGTACTTTTCACATTAGCAACTCATATATTTTATAACTGGAATATTGTACCTTTAAATCCATTATAAAAGAGCTTCTTTTATTTATTTTATTTTTAATTTGAAAACAGTAGTAGTAGTAGTAGTAGTAATAGTAGTAGTAGTATTTTATATTAGAGAGATAATGAGTGAGCAGGAGAGAGGGACAGGGGGACACAGAGAGAATCTTAAAGCGTCCATGTTAAGCACAGAGCCCAGTGTGGGGTTTGATCTCATGAGCCTAGGATCATAACCAGAGCTGAAATCTGGAGTCAGACTCAACTGACTAAACCATCAGGGTGCCACAAACAGAGGATTTCAGGTGGTGAAGAGATAATACTTCAAAAACCAAAAGTTAGAACAGGGAGTACGATGAAATAGTAAGGATGGGTGGATGGATGGATGGATGGATGGATGGATGGATGGATGGATGGATGGATGGATGGATGGATGGGAGACTAACTTATTTTAAAATTCAGAAAATATAATAAAAAGAATTTCATTACAAAAGCATATTTTTCTTTACCTATATAATAACTATTGAAAATACTGGTTTCTATCATTTTTTTTCGCACTGAAGCTTTGATTCTCACAAATGTGGGTTTGAGTCCCTTTAGAAGAGGAATTGTTTCTTAATTTATTAATTGTGTTACTAATCACATTTATTTATTTTCATTAGTTTGTCTTCTTTGCTCTGGAGTGGAAATGGGGCTGAGGTATTCCTGATGGATCAAGGGCCCCCTACATGATTATGGACCACCTACAGTAGATCCGAAGTATATCATTTTTGGTACCTCCTATGTAGATCTGTGTTTTGCAGAGCTGAGCCAGTGTACCTTACAGTTAGTTTGCATTTCCCAATAGCATGGTTATGGCATATCTCAGCAGATCTGGGATGTCTTTAAGTTTGCCTTTCTTGTGAGAGTTGGGAATGGGGCTTCTAACATAAGTATGAATACGCTGAGTGAACATTGAGTCACTAAAGGTGTTTCTGAGTCTTTTGGTAAGGTGCCTGGGGAAACCATTACTGAGTTTAATGCTCCTGAAGTGAATTAGGGTTTGCACATGATGGGTTTGGACTCTAGGGATAGACCTGAATTCCTCTTATGTGTTACCTGAGATGTATTAGCTGAATTTTATGGCTGTGGGAGGGGTTTTGGATCTCCTGAGTTGGGTCTAAGGCTCCTGCAGTGTGTTTCTGGCTCCATTTTGTTGCTGGGAAATACATGAGTTGAGTTTGGGTGTCTTAATAGGAGTTTGGTATCTGTGGAGGTGGGTCTTAGGTCTCAGGATGGGTTTGGATCAGATGAGCTTCTTGTCCCCTAGTTTGTTTCCTGGGAATAATTGAATAATCAGGGACTTCTTAGTCCTGGGGAGTACCTTTAAATAGTATTGGAGAATCTTGAATTGTCCCTTGAAGTGGGAAATGAGGTACCGTATCATCTTGTCCAGGATACTGTAAGCTGAGTCTGGCATCTTGTGAGCTGAATCTGTGTTCATGAAGTTGTGTCATTTACTGAGCTGAGCCTTGGTTCCAGTAGGTAGTTCTGGGATTGTCTGAGGTGGTCCTGGGGCACACTGTGTCATTTTTGGCATCTTTTTCTCGGGCTACATTCCCAAGGTAGCTCTCAAGTCCACTGTCATTAATCTTGAGTCTCCTGGAGCTTAGTTTTCTTTAAATTTACTTAAGACCTCCTGTGGTGGATTTGGGGCCCTATGAAATGGGTTTGGGGACACTTGGTAATGCATGGCAATGCTGAGCCAAGTCTTGGAGTTCTGAGGTAAGTCTGAGGTCACTAAGCTGAATCTAAATCATCTGTGGTAGGACTAGGCCCCTAGTGTGGGTCTAGGTGAATGTAGAGTATTGTCAAAGGAAATTTGAACTAATGTGTGGTCCCATATATGGGTCTATTGATCTCTGAGGAGTTCTGAAGATCCATAGGATGATCTTTAGCTTTCTAAATTAATACCCTTAAGTTGCCCTTGAACTCACTTGGTTTCTGGGACCACCCAGAAAGGGTTAATAGCCCCTAAAGTTGTCGGGATCTCTTGGGGGTATATTAGTTCAGCAAAGTCAGTGTATCCGGATATAGGCCTGTGACTTCAGAAGTATAAAAGGATCTGAACCTGCATTCTCTGAGGTGGAAGTAGAGTCTATCAAGTTGGTTCTGTGGACCCTTGAGAAGATTCTCTATCCCACAGATTATTATTTGGGATCTCTTTAGCTAAATCTAGCTCTCTGAGATGTTTCTTGGCTTTTCTTGATGTGAGAATGTCTGATCAAGACTGTATACCCTGAGTCGGGATGGGTTTCTTTATGGGGGATGTAGGGTACCTGAAGGTGGGATTTAGTTTCCTGATGTAGGCTATTGATCCATATCTGAACCAGGGTCCAGATATTTGCAGATGTGTCTGATATCTCTGAAATGTGTCAATGATATCCTGAATTGATTTCATATCTCCCTCTCTATCTATCCCTCCTTGCTCATGCTCTGTCTCTCAAAACTAAATAAACATTAAAAAATAAGTATGCTTGAACTTCTCTGGATCTTCTGAATTGGGTCTGGGTATGTCTGAGATGAGTCCAAATCCACAAATGGGGTTCTTTCGCCTCCCATGGTATACCTAGGGCTACCTAGATTGTTGCTTGGAGTTGGTAAATATGAATGTCCATGTATTGGTCTGAGGCCTCATGAGGTTAGTCAGAGGTTCCAAGAGGTGGTTTTGATATAGCCTCCACAGAGGCCATCTCTTTTCAGGTAGATATGGCCTCCTTGGGTTGACTCTGGGCCCCCTGAAATGAAGATTACAACTCTAACTTGGGAATGATGTCTCAGAGATACATTTTGAGCTGCCATATGTGTTTTCTTGGGTTCCCTAAGCTGAGCTTAGCCTGGGATCTCTGATGTGGGTCTCTGCCCTCAAAGATGAGTCTAGAGTGTCTTTGGTTAAAATGGTTCCTTTCCTGAGAGGAGTCTTAGCCCCATAAAGTGGATCAGAGGTCACCTGAAGTAGTCTGAGACTCCTAAATTAGATTACAAGCTCACTATTATGTTGTGCAGGGATGCCTGAGCTGAGATGAAACCTTGAGATGCTATCAGATTCTGTAATTCTGTATGTATCATGCATGGCAATATAGCATCTCCTGAGGTGAGTCCATATCTGTGAACTGAGTCTGTCTGAATGCCCTTACTTGGCTCTGAGGCCCCTGTGGGCTATGCTGGACTCTAATTTGTATTTTCTGGGTCTTAGATAACCCAAGGTTCACTTCTGGGGACCCAGACCCTACTTCAGATTACACCAGTCTTGATCCTGGAGAGTTATCCTAACACAAAACACCCAGACATAACTCAGCATGCTCAAACTAGTTCATGGATCCCAGGAACAAATCAAGGGGCCAGTCTTCCTCAGATAATACATCAAGGATCTCAGATACACCTCAAATAACTCAAGGCACTGCAGAAGATTCAGACAAATGTCATAGGACCAATCCATTTGAGGGGTATTTGAGATACCCACTCCGCTCAGGAATTCCAAGTCAGAACCCCAACTATCCCCAGCCCATTTCAGGCAGCCACAACCCATTCAAGACTCACGTAAAGGGACTCACTATGAGCTGAGGACCCTCTACGAGCTGAGCAACCAGCAGGCAAAACTCTGTGGGACCCTAACTGTCCCAGAAAAAAATCCAAACTCAGCTCAGATACACAGGATCCCTATGAAAATATATCAGTAGCCCAAAAAAACCTCAGATGACTCAGTCATTACTCCCTTCCAAGTTCTGAGTAATGTTGGAAAACCACAAGATTGGGTCACCTAGTGTGTTGTCTTAAGTTGTGTCTTATGCTCTAAAATTGTCTGAGGTCTCTTGACTTGAGTCTGAGTCCAGGGTTGTCATTTTTGGTACAAAAATGGTTATTTTCAGGTTTATTGAAATATAATAATTAATTTATAATTTTATATGTTTAAGTTGTACTACTTGACATTTTTAGATATATACATTGTGAAATTATCACATTGATCAAGCTAATTAACATATCTGTCTCCTTTTTCCCTTTTTTATTATGATAATATACATATAATGTAAAGTTTTCATTTTAACTGTTTTTAAGGTTGCAGTTCAGTGATACTAAGTAATATATTTGTATATCTCACATATATCTTATCTATTCACTAATTGATAGGTGTACGGGCTGGTTTGATATCTTGGCTACTATAAATAATTCTGAAATAAGCATAGGGGCTTGCATATCAATTTGAATTAGTATTTTTATACTTTGGGTAAATACCCAGTAGCAGGATTGTCAGATCTTAGAAGTTCTGTTTTTAGCTTTTTGAGGAATTTCCATATTGTTTTCCAAAGTGATTATATCAGTTTGCATTCCCACTAACAGTGTAAGAGGGTTCTCCTTTCTCCACATCCTCACCAATACCTGTTGTTTTTTGTAGTGTTAATTTTAGCCACTCTGACTAGTGTGAGTCATAGCCCATTTGAGTTTTATGATTTTCATTTCCTTGATGATCAGTGATGTTGACCATCTTTTCATAGGCCCATTGGTCATCTGGATGTCTTCTTTACAGAAATGTTTCTACATCTCTTCTGCCCATTTTTAATTGGATAATTTGTTTTGGGAATGTTGAGTTGTATCAGTTCATATACACATTATTTTGGATACTAACCCTTTATCAGATACATCATTTGCAAATATATTCTCTCATTCGGGGGTTTCCTATGAGTTTTTGTTTATTGTTTTCTTTGCTGTGCATAAGTTTTGTATCTTCAGGAAGTCCCAGTGGTTAATTTTTGCTTTCCTTTCCCTTTTTCTCAGAAGAAATATGTTTAAAAAAGTCAGTAACACCAATGTCAGAGAAAATACTCTTTATGCTCTTTTCTAAAATTTTTATGGTTTTGTGTCTCATATTTATATCTTTAATCCATTTTGAATTTATATTTTCATATGGTGTAAGAAAGTTGTACAGTTTCATCCTTTTGGATGTAGCTTTCCAGTTCTACCAGTGCCATTTGTTCAAGATTGTCTTTTTCCCATTGCAAAGACTTTCCTGTTGACCATATAGTTATGTGCATAACTCAGAGTTTTCTATTCTATATGTCTATTTATATATATGTATGTTCCATTTATCTCTGTGCCAGTACCGTACTGTTTTGATAACTGAGATTGTAATATAACTTGAAGTCCAGAATCATGACGCCTCCAGCTTTGCTCTTCTTCTCCAGGATTGCTTTGATTATATGGGGTCTTTTGTGTATTTATAAGATTGTAAGAATTGTTCTATCTCTATGAAAAAAACTGCAGGTGTTATTTTGATGGCAATTGCATCAAATGTATAGATTGCTTTGGGTAGTATAGACCTTTTAACAAATACCATGTCATTTGCAAATAGTGAAAGTTTGACTTCTTTCTTACTGATTTGCATAAATTCTATTTCTTTTTATTGTCTTGTTGCTGAGGCAAGGACTTCGACTACTATTTTAAATAACAGTGGTGAGTGCAGACATCCTTGTCTTTTTCCTGCTCATAAAAGAAAATCTGTGGATTTTTCACTTACGGTCTTTATTATGTTGAGGCATGTTCTCTCAAAACCTACTTTGTTGATTTTTTTATCATGAATGGATGTTTTACTTTGTTGAACACTGTTACACATCTAATTAAAGGATCATATGGTTGTTTTCTTTTATTAATACATAGTGTCACATTGACTGATTTGTGAATATTGAACCATGCTTGCAACCCAGTAATAAACCCCACCTGATTTTTGTGAATGATTCTTTTAAGGTGCTGTATTTGAATTGCTAGTATTTTATTGAGAACTTTTCCATCCATCTTCATTAGGGATATTGGGCTGTAGTCGCTTTTCTAGTGGAGTCTTTGTATGCTTTTGGTGTCAGGGTAATGCTGGCCTTATAGAATGAGTTTGGAAGTTTCCCTTCCATTTCTATTTTTGTGGAATAGTTTCAGAAGACTAGGTATTAATTATTCTTTGACTATTTGATAGAATTTTCCTCTGAAGCCATCTAGCCCTGGACTTTCGGTTTTTGGAAGATTTTTGACAAATGATTCAACTTCCTTGCTGGTTATTGGTCTGTTCAAGTTTCAATTTATTCCTGTTTCAGTTTTGGTAGTTTATATGTTTCTAGGAATTTATCCATTTCTCTAGCTTATCCAATTTGTTGGTATGTGGAGTTTTTTGTTTTATTTTCATTTCGTCTTTGAATTCCTAGTTGATCCATTAATTCCTTATTAGCATGTTGTTAAACCTCCATGTATTTGTTGTCTTTCAAAACTTTCTTCTGGTTGATTTCAAGTTTAATAGTGTTGTTGTCAGAAAAGAGGCATCATATGATCTCAGTCAATTTTATACTTATTGAGACCTGTTTTGTGACCTACTGTGTAATCTATTCCAGAGAGTGTCCCACGTGCACTTGAAGAGAATATGTATTCTGCTGCTTACTTCACTGAATATATCACTGCAGGATTCAGTATTCTGAATATAGCTGTTAAGTACATCTGATGCAGTATGTCATTCAAGCCATTGTTTTTTTGTTGATTTTCTATTTAGATGATCTGTCCTTTGATGTAAGTGGGATGTTAAAATCCTCTACTGTTATTGTATTATTATTATTGAGGTCCTTTATGTTTGTTATTAATTGCTTTATATATTTGAATGTGCTATATTGGGTCCAGAAGTATTTACAATTGTTATACCTTCATGTTGGATAATCCCCTTCTTCATCTCTTGTTACAGTACTTGGTTTAAAACCTAGTTTGTCAGGCACCTGAGTGGCTCAGTTTGTTAAGCATCTGAATTTGCTCAGGTCATGATCTCGAAGTTCGAGCGCCATGTCAAGCTCTGTGCTGATAACTCAGAGCTGGGAGTCTGCTTCAGATTCTGTGTCTTCCTCTCTGTGCCTACCCCACACACACTCTGTGTCCCTCTGTCTCTGTCTCTCTCTCTCAAAATAAAATAAAAACATTAAAAAAATCTAGTTTGTCTGATATAATTATTGCTACTCCAGCTTTCTTTTGATAGCCATTTCTGTGATAAATGTTTCTCCATCTCCTTATTTTCAATCTCCAGGTGTCTTTAGGTCTAAAATGAGTCTTTCCTAGGGAGCATATAGATTGATACTGTTTTTTAGTCCATTCTAACACCCTATGTCTTTTGAATGGAATTAATCCATTTACAAGTAATTATTGATTCATATGTATTTACCACCATTTTATTACTTGTTTTCTCATTGTCACCAAAGATTTCTGTGGTTATTTCTCATCTTTGTCACATTTAGTCTCTTCTTTCTGCTTAGAGTCCCTTTAATATTGAGGTTCTAAACTTGTGGGACTGACTTAGTGATCAGAAATTCCTTTGTTTTTGTTTGTCTGGGAAACTATTTCTGCTTTTTTTCTAAGTGACAGCCTTGCTGGGTAGAATATTGATGGCTGTGGATCATTACCACTCAGCATATGGATATATCATGCCCCTCCATTGGGGGTTACCAAGTTTCTGTTGAGAAATCCCAACTGTAACTTGTTACAGACTTGTTTTGTCTAACTGCTTTAGAAAAAACTTTAACACTGTATCTGCAAATGTTATAACAATATGTCTTAGTGTTGACCTGCTTATGTTGATTTTGATGGCAGTTCTGTGCTTTCTGATATGGATGTCTGTTTCCTTCCCCAGATTAGGGAAGTTTTCATCTGTTATTTCCTCAAATAGGTTTTCTGCTCCTTTTCTCTCTATTCTTCTTCTGGGACTCCTATGATATGAATGTTATTACATTTGATGGAGTCACAGACATCCATAAGTCTATTCTGATGTTCCATGCTTCCTTTTTCTCTTTTCTGCTCAGCTTAATATTTTATTTTTTTATCTTCTATATCACCTATCAGTTCCTTTGCTTTTTCTGTCTTCATTTTCATTGCATCAAGCCAGCATCAGGGCCAATCTCAGTTACCACATTTTTCATTTTTGACTAGTTTAACTCTTTTGCCTCTGTGTTAAGGGTCTCCCTGATGTCTTCTATACTCTTCTCAAGTGCAGTGAGCATCTCTATAATTATTACTTTTAATTTTCATCAGACATATTACTTATATCTGTTTCACTTTAACACAGGGTGTGACTTTATCTTGTTGTATCTGGTAATTAATCCTCCATCTTGGCATTTTGTCTAGGTGTGTCTTATTCTTCATGTTACAAAATCTTGTTTTATTTTCTGCTTAGGAGAGTAATGGCCTTATGAAGAGTAAGAGGTCATGTAGTGTCCAGGGCCTTGTACTTCAGGGAATGTCTATGGTATGAGCTGAGTGCACTCTTCTTCTGTGTTTTGGCTGCTCAGTCTTCTGCCCAGTTTTCTACCAAAGCTCTCTTTGCCTGCTCTGGGTAGTGTTTGGTCCTTGGCCAGGATGTGAGAGTTTTAACTACGTGTACTCTGGTATGTTTGTGATGAGACCTGGCACCACTTCCACCAGATCTGAATTCCTACAGGACTCTCTGATTGGGAGATGTGGTGTGGGCAGGGATTTCTGCTGATCTTCTGAATAAGGGGCCTTCTGCATGGGCCTGAGACAAGTTTGACCAAGAAGAGCAGTCCCACCAGAGCTCAGTGGTGTTGAGCCTGGTGTAAGCAGGTCAGGCATCCAGTGTCCATGATTTTTATTGATGTGGCTTTGTGTTTATGCTGAGAGGAGGGGAGCAAAATGACACCAACTAGTTCCTTTGTCTCTGAGGGGATCTCCATGGCTGATGTTTGCAGGGAAGAACACTGAGAAGAGTGGATAATCTCTCCCTTGTATCTTCAGATCGCTGTTGTCCATCTCTGGGTTGTTTGCATGACTTCCCTCCAGGAGGAGGGCAGTACACATTAGGCTCTATCCCAGTGAAGTCTGCTAACTCTTCAAACTCCAGCCTTTAGGGACATGCTGTGACAGGGGCCTACACTGGCCTTCTGGGGGGAGGGTCTCACTACAGTGGGATTGAAGTAGGGCACTCATGCCAAAGCTCAGGGGCATGGAACCTGGAACTGCATGCTAAGACAGCCAGCATCAGGGGCATCCTATTCCCAGCAGGTGGCTCTGCATTCATGCTGAGATCCTGGGATGGAAATTGATCCTGCCTTTCCCTTTGTCCCTCTCACAGAATGTCTTCCAAATGAGTGAAAAATCTACTCTTGTGTGCCCCAAGTGTTCCTCACATTTTGTTGTCTACCCCTGGGTTATTTGCTTACCTTCTCTCCAGGAGCATGGCAGTTCCCTAAGGTCTCTATTCCAGCCAAGTCCTCTGACCTTTTAATACTCCAGTCTTCAAGGCCTCTGGTTGCAAGAACTAATGAAAATCAGGCTCTCTAGTTTTCCCAAACAATGACTTCGGGGAAATGTTTCTTTACATGGTCCCCTATGTACCTCGTCTCTGTCTCTCTGTCTCTCTGTCTCTCTCTCTGCAACCATGGCTCCCTCCCCTCCACAGCACCTGTTTCTGTTTCTACTCCAAACCAAATCTCTGCACTTCCCACCATCCTTGATGTGCCCTCTTCTCTCCCTCTAGTTGTGGAGTTTGTTCTGTCAGTCATCATTTTTTTGGTATTCAAAATGATTTGATAATTATCTGGCTGTGTTGTCGGGGCAAGCTTAGGGTCCTCCTACTACATCGCCACCTTAGCCCCCTCACAGAGACTTCTATCTTTCCCTTTGATTTCCGGTCATTGATTTCTCATTTTATACTATTTTGGTTATAAAATATGCCTATAATTTTTAATATTTCTGTCTTAATGAATTTGTTGATATTTGTTTTGTGGCCTAACATGTGATATGTTCTGGGGACTGTTCCCTGTACAATTGAAAAGAATGTGTGTTCTGTTGTTTTTGGATAGAATGCTCTGTATATATCTGTTTAGCCATGCTGGTCCAGTGCATCATTCAAAGCCATTGTTTCCTTGTTGATTTTCTGTCTGGATGGTCTATCTATTGATAATTGGGCTACATAAGTTCTCTACTTTTATTGTGTTAGCATTAATTTCTTCCTTTATATCTGCAGATAGTTCTCTAATATTTCACTGTTCCCATCTTCTTAGTTTCTTCTTAGGCTTTGTTTTAAAGTGCATTTTGTCTTATATAGTATTGCTACCCCAGATTTCTCTTTGCTTCCATTTGCATTATGACTATTTTTCCATCATTTCACTTTATACTTTTTAATGTTTGTTTATTTTTGAAAGAGAGACAGAGAGACAGAGTGCAAGAGGGGGAGGAACAGAGAGGGAGGGAGATGCAGAATCCAAAGAAGGCTCAGGCTCTGAGCTGTCAGCACAGATCCTGATGTGGGGCTGAACTCACAAACTGTGAGAGCATGACCTGAGCCAAAGTCAGATGCTTAACTGACTAAGTCACTGAGGCACCCCTTCATCACTTTATTTTAGATCTGCATGTGTCTTTAAGTCTGAAGCAAGTCTCCTTTGGGCAACACATGATTAGTCTTGTGTTTTATCCATTCAGTCTCTGTATATTTTTATTCAAGTATTTAATCCATTTACATTCAAAGTACTTATTGATAGGTATGTACATTTTACTATTTTTTAGAATTTGTTTTAGTAGTTCTACTCCATTTCTTTCTTCTCTTGATATTCTTCCCTTGTGGTTTAATGTCTTTTTTAGTGATATACTTGGATTCCATTGTCTTTATTCTTTTCATATCTATTACTGGTTCTTGATTTGTTTTAATCATTATGTTTGTATACATGTCTTTTCCAATTGTAGTGTATATTAAATTCATGGTAGCTAAGATTTGAACTCATTCTTAAATGCATTAAAATTTTACTCTTCACTGTATTTTATGTAGATATGGTATCATATGGTATCGTATATTACATCTTTTTATTCTGTGAATACCTTCCTTATTTATTTATTTATTTATTTATTTATTTATTTACTTACTTACTTACTTACTAACTTACTTGTTTGTTTGTTTGTTTATTTATTTATTTATTTATTTATTTATTTATAGATGGATAGATAGCAAGTGCATGTGTGAGTGTGAGAGGGCAGAAGGAGATAATGTATCCCAAGCAAGCTCCATGTTCGGTGTGGACCCCAACACAGGGCTCAATACCACAACCCTGGGATCATCATCTGAACCGAAATCAAGAGTTGCATGCTTAACTGACTGAGCCACCCAGGTGCTCGCACTGCTGACTGATGTTTATAGATATAATTGAATTTACTGCTTTTGTGCTTTAACCTCCACAGTTGTTGTATATGTGATTAATCTACTACTTTTATTATATTAGCATTTATCTGTGAAATTCTTTTCCTTTCATAATTTTCTTACTGTTGATTATAGCCTTTTCTTTCCATTGAAATAATTTGCTCTAAGATTTCTCATAAGGCTGGTTTAGTGGTGATGAAGTTCTTTAACTATTGTTTTGTCTGGGAAACTTGTTATCTCCCTTTTTATTCTGAATGGCAGACTTGCTAGATAGATTATTCTTGATGTTTCCTGTTCAGCAGTTTGAATATATCATGCCACTCCCCCTGCCTTCCCAACTTCCTGTTGAAAAATCTGCCAGCCTTATGTGTTTTCCTTTTTAAGTTGACTTATTTTGCCTTGCTTCTGGTAAGATTTTTTCCACTATATTTTGCAAGTTTAATTACAATATGTCTTGGTGTGCTTTTATTGATTTTGACGGGAATTCTCTGTACCTCCTGCATTTGGGTATCTGTCTCCTTGTGCAGATTATGGAACTTTTTAGCTCATTTATTCATATAAAATTTTTGCCATCTTTTCTTTCTTCTTCTTCTTGGATCCCTATATTGTTAATTTATTGTGCTTCCTGATGTCACAGAGTTCTTTTAACCTATTCTCATTTTATATTATTCTTTTTCCTTTTTCCTGCACAGCTTGATTACTTCCTGCTACTCTGTCTTCCAGGTCACTAATCTAATTTCAGGTACTGAGTTTGTCATCTGTAACTGGTTCTTTTTATGCTTTTTTTTTCTTAATCTCTCCGTTAAGAGTCTCACTGATATCTCCACCCTTTTTTCAAGTCTAATGAGTATCTTTTATAACCATACTTTAAATATCTGGCATATTAATTAGATTCATTTCATTTAGCTCTTTTCCTGTGGTTTTGTCCCCCCACATCTGGACATATTCCTGTGTCTCCTCCCGTTATTTAACCCCTTGTGTGTGTTTGTATGTATTAGGGAGGTCAGGTACATCCTGACTCCAATCTTGAAAGTTGTGGTCTTAGGAAAAAGAAGTCTCGTGTTGCCCTGCAGTGCAGTGCCACCTCTTACCCAAGATGTGGGTGTCTCCTGTATGTTGCTGCATTTGCTCTATGATTGTGGCTGAGTGTTCCCCCTTTGTTTATTTTGGATGCACTGGGCAGGTTTCGATCCCTATGCTGTTAAGGAGCAGTCTGGGGCCACTGTGAACTTGTAGTTGGGTCATACCAGATGCCTGCCTCTTAGCGCGTTTGCTGGGCTACAGTCACTCAAGTTTGTGTGGTGTTACACAACCACCACATATGGTTATGTTCCCATTACCATATGGCAGGATTCACTTTGCAGTAGCGCCAGTCCCTGCTGGGACTGCTTGCAGGGTGTGTTGAGGCAGAAGCTACTTTATATGGATCCTTGTTAAGCAGGGCAGACAGTGTTCTCAAGCTAGATGAAGAGGGTTTGTATTGATTCCCACATATGTCTGGGACCTAGACTCAGATGTGAGAGAAGTGGCACACAGGCCAGCACATTTGTTCCCACCTCTGCAGCATTTGTTCTGAGGTTAGTAAATGCATTCTTCTTCATGCAGACTATGGTAGCTTTTCAAATGACTGTTTGCTATTATGCTGTATCTCAGGAGGACTGCTTATGATGCTATCTCTTTAAGGGCAGAGACTGAGTTTCCTTTTGGCTTTGGGCTCTCCAAGAGCCACACTAGGTAATTTTTAAAGTTCTGGTATTTCATGACTCCTATCATATGAAATCTACATTTATTTATATATAGTTGAGTTTATGTATTCTGTCCAGTTTAGCAGAAACTAACTTTAATTAATTTAACTGTCCAATGAATTAAAAACTCAATGAAGGCCAAGACTTCTTTTCTTCAGATTTATGTGTTCAACATATGGAACACTCCATATGGGAGATTAGTTGAGTATTAATTGAATTGTTGCCCTTTGTCCTAGATTGTCATCAGAAAATGTGTATGTAGCTCTTGAGATAATTTTCTAGAATTCTAATTTCTACCATTTTCTATACTGATCTATAAGTATCATTTTACATACTGATCTATAAGTTACTTTAAACTGGTATTGATCAGTATATCATAAGCTTGTTTCTATGTTAGATCAAATAGGTCTATCTAATTTTTTTAATAAGTAAATGTGGCAGATTAATGAAGCTAAGTGATAATGCCAAATAAATTTTAGTCATTATAAGGTGTGGGATGAGATGTTCATTGCCCCACTCCAAAAATGAAAGTTAATACTAGGCTAAATAAAAATTTATTTTAATTTTTAAATCACATTTAACTTGGATAAATTTGTTATGTGTACCATAATATAATAGAAGAGGGCAGTTATGTCCTAAGTAGGTATTATGATGTCAGACATTCTATGTGCTATAATTTCAATCTCAACCCTGGCAACTACTTAACTATAACCCTATCTTGCATTCACATCTACTTGAGGAAACATGAGATCTACATTTTGCTTCTTCCACTTTTGGGGATTGTTTTTTCACTGCTGTGGTGGTAAGTTACAGATAATTGGGATTTTTTTCCCCTCTTCTTGTTTACCTTAGTCCTGGGGAAGGTAACTTTTATTTTCCTTAATCTTTTAAGATAATCTTATTTTTCTCCTTGATGTTTATCTCATTTTCTATTTCTTATTCATGCTTCTCTTTTACCTAATCTTACATATTTCCCACTTTTCTTTATCCTTTCTCATTCTTCTGTATATTCTCCTTTTTCCCATCTTCAACAAACAAGAGGTAGTATGACATACATCATTACTCATTCAACTAGGTGTTGTTTTTCATATGATGTTTACCTCTTCCCCTCCCTATCTGACCTTTTAGTACCCTATTCTCAAAAGCAGTGGTTAAGCTCATTGGCCCCAACGATTGTCCCATCAGCATCAAACAGCATCCCATGGCTAGTGTCTATGGATGAAACCTGCCAGGGCATTATTGTGAGTCGGTGGTGGATCCTCTCCACAGCTAGCTGTCTGAGTAAACTGTAAGTATAGCTAGAGTCATGAGAAAGAAATCATCATTATATAAATACGTATTGAATTGCTTCCTCATAATTAATTGTATTTGCATTAAATTTTGATGCATTCAAGGGACTTTTGTCTTTGAAAATATTGTATTAAAAATGAAACTTGAAATTCTAAAAAGTCATATTCTATTCAATGTATAATGTAGAGGATCATTTTACAGATATGTAAGTAGACATTTGTTGGATTACTTTGCTAAGTAAGTAAAAGCTTTAACAAACATTTCAGCTTAAATGGAAGTTTAATGAAATGCTTTTCTCAGTCTAATATCATTATGCTATTCTTCACTTCTATTCCTTTAGGAAACATTTGCACTCTGACATTTCAGGAGTCATTGATCAAGAAGATATATTACTTGGCCATAAAATATGCCTGCACCCCAGTTTTGATCCACACATTGGAACAGATCCAGTCAAAGGAGACATAGGGGTGGTCCTCCTGCAGTACCCTATCAGTCAGGAAGAAATATCGCTTTATCACACTTATAACATCTTCTGGAAGAGCTGTTATAACTGCCAGTATAGACACTGCAGGGTATACCAATATCAGAGTAAGCCAAAAGAATCATGTTCTGCCATATCATAAGTGTAACTCAGAAAAATCATATAGAAAAAGCAAAGCAAAATCATGGGAAAAAATAAGAACTTTAAAAAATCTTGTAAATAAATCCATATTACTCACTTAATGGGGATTAAAGGAGGTAAAGAGACAATATCCTGGGTTATAATTATTCTGTATTATATTATTTAAGAGGGATTTAGTAACAGCTAAATTATTTAAGAGAATATGAGACATATATATATATTAAATGGAAGGAAAGGAGAAGTCATAATATCTCAATAATTCTTTGCAATTAAAAGATTGAAAGCTATACTGATATAATAATAGGTCATGATAATATAACTCATGTCTCATAATCCTTCCCATCTTTATTCCTTCAGGCCACAATAACTTTGGAACCAGTATCAAGAAGCTGTCAGTTAAACTGCTGGACCTCTCATTCTGCCACCTTCATAATATTCATCTGACTAAAAGTAACAATTTATGCATATGGAGTCAGCCACAAGAAGACTGCTGGGTACTTATTGTATAAGGACAAAGTTACCACTGGGGGGAGATATAAAAATATATGTTAAATTCTATAAAAAAGATAAAAGTTTCATTTATGCAAGGTCAATAAGTTCTAGAGATCTCTTCAACATCCTAACATATACAGTTAACAATTCTACATTGTACATTTAAATTTAAGAGGATAGATAGCACATGTTAACTGTTATTACCATAAAAAAGGAAGTTTGTCTACACATGCAATCTATAGATGTAACGTTTATTATGATTATATAATCATATATAAAAATTTTGTCAAAAAAAGTTTCACAGACATATTTATTCTTAAGATCACAAATAAAGCAGGGATATTTTCATTTTCAATTTAGAAAACTTGCTGAAATATATCTGAAGTAATGGGAAGAACAGGTTATTCTTGAATTGGGTTGGGTTGTTAGAATACATAGAATTCAGTTTTACAAATACAGACTGAGAGTATTTATAAAAAATGAAAGTCTTCAGTTACAAGGTATAATTATTTTCTCTTTATCATAGAGTTAGTGATGAAAAGTGCCTGTTACCAATAGTTCATTATTTTTAAAGAATACTGTGGACCCTTTTTATAAAGCTCAACCTACGAGATCATGTAGAAACAGTAATATTTAGTTTATAACAGATATGATTTAAGAAGACACAAATAGCAAGAAAGACATTTAAGGCAAAAAAAAAAGATGCAAAATTAAAGGTGTTTGAAATTTCAGGTAAGTGAGAGGGTTAGATAGAATTCCTGATGGAGAATGGATATGAGCTCATATCAATATTCTTAAGAAACATACTGCCAAAACTTTATCAAAGAAAAAAAAAGGTGTTGAAATCAGTATTTGAGAAACTTGAAATTAAGGGATACACGGTAACCACACAATGATAAACCTCAATTTGATAGGGTGCAGAGAGAAAAGAGACCTAGTCTCCTTTCTTAAAAGATCCTAGCCTTTGATCCTGATTTGATAGAACGGTGTAATAATTGAATACAATATAGTTTTGTCAGTGTTCTTATAGAAACCTTTATTGTGAGCAGTAGTGATACAGTTATATCTAAATTTGACTAGATGAAGAGGATGCTTAAAATTTTGAGAGGGGGAAAAACAGCTCTTTACAACAGAGATTAGCTGTGCAGATGACAAGACTATTTAATGTATAATTGTTAAATAACATTTGAGCAGTAAAAATTGTAGGGGAACATGTTGGTAAGGAAGTTACATGAAAAAAATAAAAGAAAATAAACTGGGACTGTATTATGAAGTAATGGTACACAGACTTGATTGTTGAAGCAGAAGAGCCATTTTAGAAGAATCAAACATTTTCTGTTCTGCAAGATAGTATGAAAGATGGCTTTTAACAAACTGAATAAGTCAAATTTATTCAGAAATCTAACCAACCATGTCTATTAAAGAATCTTTTTACTCCTTACATTTATTTCCTCATAATGGTCTGGCAAGATCTGCAAGAACAATAAGGAATTAATCATTCATTAAATATTGAGTGCCTAAACATGATTTGCTGCTGTGTTAATATTTAGCAGTTTAAAAAGTATGTAATTATCCTTACCCTCATGAACTTACAAGAGTCAGACAAGAAATTAAAAAGTAAAATATTGAGTGTAAAACATACTTCCAATAAAATAATTGGCGATAATCAAGATGATGAAAATGTGCTATCAAAATAGATAAGGCCTTTAAAAAATGGGGTGTTTTTTTTGTTTTTTAATTTGAGCAAACGTCTAAAACCCTTGAGAAATCAGTCATGTAAATACTTGAGGGAAGAAAATTCCAGGCAGAGGAAACTACTATGGAAAAATTTCTGTGAATAATTAAGCAAGTATGATGGTACCTCAATGAACAAAAGATAAATGTTGAGTAGAGATGAGAAACTAATTACTAAAGCCTTTGACTTTTACTCTGAGTATCATTCTTCCTGTCAGGAGTACAAAGAACCATGGTATAAGGGTGGGTGTGAAAGGGAAGCAGACATGATGATGGCTTGTAAACAAACAATCAGAAATGATGACAGCTTGAACCAGGGTAATGGTAGTGGAAGTGATAAGAATAAACACAGTTATTAGATATGACTGTATAAGTTGTTCACTGCCTAGAAATTCTCAGCTAAGGGAATAAGTGATAATCCAAATAAAGAATGTTGAATATGTAGTTGCTTTTTAGAGTGTGGGAGTTTTCTGTAAATACCATCTGTCATTTGGTTTTTCTTTCTTAACAAGTTACAATTATGTGGGCAGAAATCATATTCTGGAGCTTTGTGAAGTATGCACCACTTAACATTTGCTATTGTGTACCATGTGATATGGAATGTATATTTAGTAGAAAAAGTCATAAATGTTATGTATTTCAGTGTACTTGTACATAATATTAGGTACTTACATATAACATAAATATTATTTAGAACATATCTAGCCATATATTTTATAATTAATGTTATATATTTATAACTTATAATACATACGTTTTAGTATATGCTTACTGTACATGTTTGTCTACCTGTCTGTCAGTCTTATGTGACTTATCTTTTTTGTCACTCAGGTACAGCAGGGTAGTCCTGTTCTCTGCCTCTTTGGCAACCACTGGGAACTGGTAGGCCTCGTCAGTGAGTCCTCAATGGCCTGTTATGGCCCTATTCTTGTCATCAAGATGGCCCCATATCTATCTTGGATAAGATGGCTTATCAAGGCATCCCAGAAGCCACTGGATTCTGTTTTTCCCCTACCCTGCAGTTTTACTCCTGGGATAGAACATGATTCACAAGACAGACTTACTCTAAACAGGGACACTGCCATTTTTACCTCGCATGGATTCTCTATACAGTCATGGAAGAGAAGATTAGGCACCTTCCCACTGAACAGACAGCGTCGGAATTCTCCTCTAGTATTTTTTGGTTCAAATAACAGAGATGCTTTTCATAGCAGTAGACAGTTAGGCCTTCAAAGTAGTCAGCTCTCTTCAGCTAGAAAATTCCCAATGGTACAATCTTGGGCCTCTGCTGTTACCAAAAAACAGGATCCTTCTGATATGTCTGAGCCCTGGAACACCCCGATAGTTGATACTTCTGAAACTTTGAATCTTTCTGGACCCCTAAGCGCTCCAACCCCTGATAAATCTGTACCCTGGAACCTTCCTCCAAAAGATACAATGAAATATCAATATCAAACTATGACCAATTCAGTAAACTCCTGGGTTAGTCCTTTAGCCAGTATAATTGGGCTTCATACTCTACCATTAGTTACTTCTGGTGTATCCTGGTTTCTGTCTTCAAATGACATAGATAGATCCCAGCTGCCTTCTGAAATTAATACTGTACAGTCTCAAATTCAGTCTAGTATGCTTCCTTTCCATGGTCAACCTCCTCCAGCTAGACCCTGGCCAAAAATTTCTCCTGACATTGGTCCTTGGATACATCCTGTACCTGATAAAACAGAAACAGTGATGCAGATCCAATCTAGTGAAGAGAATATTAGAAGGCAAATACAGCATGTAGCTGATAGAGTTAACATTGTTGTTGAACCAGTAACTTATAATTGGCATCCATGGGTCCCTTTAACAGTTAATAAAATTGAATTCTGGACTCATTCCACACTAAATGCAGATGGATCTCAGTATCCTACAGGAACTCTTACCTTGGAACCCTCGTTTCAGCCAGTCTTAAATATAGAAGGATCCCAAAAACTTGCAGAAAAGACAAGTGAATACTGGATTCTCCCAAAATCTAAGTTAACTGAATTGTGGACTTTTTCAGCACTTAATAGGCCCTTTCCTTGGGCTCCATCTACAAGTAATACTATTAGATCTTGGGTACAATATAAGACCAGTCTGATCAAACCCTCAAGACAAGTGGATAGAATAAGTCCATTGAATAAACATGAGTCAATTATGGTGAAATCACAGATGCAGACTGTAGATACAACATGGCTTTTGAAACGTTCTATTACAGATGTAATTGAGTCTTTCATTCAGTCTAAAGCTGGTACAATCAGATCCTGGATTCAGCCTGAAGCCAACATAAGTCAAAGCTGGTCTCAGTCAGAAGCCCAAGCAAGAGCACACACTCAACTAAAAGTTGATACAATCAGACCATGGTTACAGACTAAAACCGAAAGAATAACATCCTGGATTCAGCCTGAGTTTCAAATAGTCAAACCTAGAGCCCAGACTGAACATGGTAGAGACAAAAATGAGACCCCACCAGAAGCATATGCAATTAGATCTGTGACTTACACTGAAATTCAAACAGCCAGATTCAGGAACCAGCCAAATGTTGCTACAGCCAGTTCTTGGTTATGGACTAGGGCTAATCAAATGAGACCAAGGTCCCAGCCAGACTTTAAAACACACTATCCTTGGATTCTTCCTAAAGTTGACATAGTGAGATCATGGAATCAGTCTGAAGCTGGTAGCATCCAACCAGGGGTGAATCCTGAAGCATCAATATTCAGAACATGGACACAGTCTAAAGTTAATATGGTTACACCCTCGACAGGGCCTGAAGCTGCTAAAGCCAGACTTTGGTTGGGAATACAAACCAATAAAATGAAAACCTGGAGTCAACCTGAATCTCAGACAACTATTTCCTGGTCTGAGCCTAAAGCCGGTAGAGTCAGATCTTCGTTGCATACACAAATGGATACATTTACACCTTGGATTGAGACAGAATTTCAAACAGCCCACTCCTTGGCCCAGCCTGAAGGTGACATAGCCAGACTTTGGACTAAATCTGAGGCTAACAATGTCAGACACTTGTTCCAGACTCAAGTGGAGACAACCACAATGTGGACAGAGCCAGTAACCCAAAAACTCCAACACTGGATACAGTCCAAAACAGAAATAGTCAGACCCTGGAACCAACCTTCAGCAGATAAATTAAGAGCCTGGATACAACATGGCATTTACACCATCAGGCTCTGGGATGAGCTTAAAGGTGATAAAGTTAGATTTTGGACCCAGCCTGAATCTGATACAAGACCTTGGATTCAGCCAGGTATTGATATAATCAATTCTGGAACACAAAATGAAGCTGATACATTCATGGGCACACCCACGCCATGGCCATGGGCTCAGGCTGAGACTCCAGAAATTAATTCCTGGACACAGTCTGAAAGTGAAACAGTCATACTCTCAACCCAGAGAGAAACTCCAGCAGTTAATCATTGGACAGAGATGTTAGTTAATCTTGTCACAACTTGGACAAAGCCTGAATTTTCAGGACATAAGCCCTTGGCATATCCTTTGTATCATATAGTCACACAGTGGGCTCAGCGTGAACTGCCAGCATTAAATCCTTGGACACTGCCTATAGATGATATAGTCACACAGTGGACCCAAGGTGAACCTTCAGAAATAAATTCCCCAATGAAAACTATAGCTGACACAGAAATGTGGACACAGGTTGAATCTCCAGCACTAAATCCCTGGATGCAGTCTGAAAATGATACAGTTATACCATGGGCCCAAGATGAGTCCCTAGAAATAAATTCTTGGACACAGCCTGTGGCTGATACAGTCACACAGTGGCCCCAGGGTAAGCCTGCAGAAGTTATTCCTTGGATGAAAATTGTAGCTGATTCACCATGGATGCAGGGTGGGTCCCCAGCGGTAATCTCCTGGACACAGTATGACACTGATATAGTCACACCATGGATCCAGGCTGAGTCCCCAGCAGTAAATCCTTGGACACAATATGAAACTGATACAGTCACATCATGGATGCAGGCTGAGTCCCTGGCAGTAAAACCCTGGATACAGTCTGAAACTAACACAGTCATACTGTGGACTCAGGCTGAATCTCCAGCAGTAAATACCTGGCTAGATACTGTTGCAGGAACAGGCACACAATGGACCCAAGCTGAATCTATAGCAGTAAATCCTTGGTCACAACCTGTAGCTGATACAGTCACACTATGTACTCCATCTGAGTCTCCATTATTATATTCCTGGAAAAAGTCTGAAACTGATACACTTACAACATGGGATCTGACAGAATCTATAGCAGCAAATCCCTGGAGACAATATGAAACTGATAGTGTCTCAACATGGACACAGGAAGGAAACCTACAGGTAAATCTCTGGGTGCAACTTGAAACTGATACATTCACTACTTGGACCCAGGAAAAAACTCCAGGAGTAAATTTGTGGCCACAGCCTATTGCTGACATAGTTCCACCATGGACCCTTACTGAATCTCCAGCAGTAAATCCCTGGTCAGAGACTATATCTGATAGTGTTATACGGGGGACCCAGGTTGAATCTCTACCAGTAAATCCATGGACACAGTCTATACCTGATGTAGACACCCTGTGGAATGAGGCTGATTCTATAGGTCTAAATCCCTGGGTAGAGCCTGTATCTGATAGCGTCATACAGTGGACCCAAAGTGAAATGCCAACAGTGACTCAGTGGACACAGACTATATCAGATATAGTCACATCATTTACTGAGGATGAATTTCCTACAATAGCGACCTTGACAGGCCCTTTGGGTGATGTCGCCCTATGGACCCATACTGAAACTCCAGTAGTAAATCCCTGGAGAGAGGCTGTAGCTTCCACTGTCACATCATGGAGCCAGACAGAATCTCCAGCAGTAAATCCATTGCCAGAGGCTGTAGCTGCCACAGTAATACCTCAGGCTGAATCTACAGTGGTAAATCCCTGGATAGATGCTATAGCTTTCACAGTAACACTGCTGACTCAGGATCAATTTCTAGCAATGAAAACCTGGACAGAGGCTGTAGCTTTTACAATCACACCATGGACTCAGGATGAATCTCTACCAATAAAGTCTGTGACGCAGGGCTTATCTGATACAATCATACTGTGGAACCAAGGTGACTTGTCTCCCGTAAATGCCTGGATACAGTCTGAAACTAATATAATCACACAGTGGACTCAAGGTGAATCTCTAAAAGTAAGTCCCTGGACACAACCTGTAACTGATACAGTCATACCATGGACTTATGGTGAATTCCCAGCAGTAAATCCCTGGACAGATGCTGTAGGTGATACACTAACAGCAATTAACATGGCTGAATCTCCAGTATATCCCTGGACAACACTTGAAATTGATACTGTTACACTCTGGACAAAGGCAAATTCTGAACTCATAAATCTCCTGACACAGGCTATAGTAGATATACTGTGGACCCAGGGTAAACCTCCTGTTGTGTATCCCTGGACACAGTTTGAAACTGACGCAGTCATGCCATGGACTCAGGCTAAACTTACTACAATAAATCCCTGGACCCAGTCCAGAACTATTATATTCACAACACAAAGCCAGGGCAGATATCCAGCACTGAGTCTCTGGACACACCCAAAAACCAACACATTTATATCATGGTCAGAGGCTGAGTCTCCAGCAGTAAATTCATGGACACAGTCTCAAACTGATACAATCAAAACATGGACCCATGATGAATTTTCTGCAGTAAATCCCTGGACACATCCTGAAAATGTCATGGTCACACCATGGATCCAGGCTGCATCTCTTGTAATAAATCCCTGGAGATGGCCTGAAAATAACATAGCCACACCATGGACCCAGGATGAATCTTCAGAAGAAAACACCTGGACAGAGGCTGTTTCTGAACCAATCACACTATGGACCATAGGGTTTTTTCCAACTATGAAACCCTGGGTAGGGTCTGTATCTGATACAGTCATACCAGACATTAAATCTCAATTTTTAGAAGTAAAACTTTGGAGGCTGCCGTTGTCCAAAGCTTTGGAAGGTGAGGCAGCTACGGTCAAATTATGGACTGAATCTCCAGCCTTCATTCCCTGGACAGAAGCTGTAGCTTCCATAGTCCCTCTGTGGACTCAGGCAGAATCTCCAGCTGTAAATCACTGGACACAGCCTCTGGCTGATAGAGGCATAGGCTCTAAGTCTCCATCAGTAAATACTTGGACTCAGGTTCAATTTCCAGCAGTCAGTTCTTGGATACAGTCTGAATCATCAGCAGTAAATATCTTGACAGAGTACAAGTCTCCAGTCCTAAATCCATCACTTGAGTCTGAGGTTAGTGAGTCTGAGGCTAGTACAGTCATATTGTGGACTCAGGCCGAATCTCCAGCAGTAAATCCTTGGATAAAGCCTGTAGCTTCAATTGTCGTACCATGGGCCCAGGCTGAATATTCAGCAGTAAGTCCATTGACACAGGCTATAGCTGATACAATTATACTGTGGACTGAATCTGTAGCATTAAATCCCTGGAAAAAATCTATATCAGATACAGTCACAATGTGGGCCCTGGATGAATCCTCAAGAGCAAAACTTTGGATACAACTACTAGCTTCTTCAAACACATTTGGGGGCAAAGCCAAAACTCCAGCAATAAACCCTTGGTCTCATTTTGAAATAGTCCCACCATTGACCCAGATTCAATCTGTAGTAATTAAACCTTGGGCACAATTTTTGAGTGACACAATCACACCATTGACCCAGAGTCTGTCCCTATCCCTAAATCCCTGGAGAGAAGCTGTAGCTTCCAGTATCATGCCCTGGACACAAGCTGCATCTCTAGCAGTAAATCCCCAGACAGAGGCTGTAGTTTCCAGAGTCCTGCTATGGACCCAGGCTGAATCTCAAACAGTAAATTCCTGGTCAGAGACTGTAATTTCCAGAGACTCAACATGGAACCTCATTCTTTCTCCATCAGTAAATACCAGGACAGAGGATATAGTTTCTAGAGTCTCACAATGGATCCAGGCTATACCTCCTGCAATTAATTCCTGGACAGACACTGTAAATTACAGAGTCTTTCCATGGACCCAGGCTATTTCTCTAGCAGTAAGTCCCTGGACAGAGACTCAACCTTCCAGAGTCCTGCCATGGACCCAGGTTGAGCCTCCAACAATCAATCCCTGGACAGAGACACTTGTTTCCAAAGTCAAAGTGTGGACCCAGGGTCCCTCTCCACTAACTCCTTTGATAGAGACTGGAGCTTCTACAGTCATAATGTGGACTCTGACTGAATATCTCACAATAAAAACCTGGACACAGTCTTCTGTTTCCACATTTATATCATGGACTCATGCTGAATCTCAAGTAATAAATTCTTACATACCAGGTGTAACTGATTCAGTCATATTTTGGACAGTGCTTGCAACTGAGTCTAAGAAATCCTGGACACTGCCTGAATCTAGTACCTTTAGTATTTCTTCACATCCTCAAAGTGATAGTACTCAATCCTTGATTCGAATAGAAAATCGAGCATCTCTTCTGTGGACACATCCTAGAATTGATAATGTTGATACATGGACCTTTCCTGAAACCGAAACACTGGTGTCATGGTTAGTGCCTTTGCCTCAAGCAGCCAGACTCTTGCCTCAACCTCAATCTGGCATTAGCAAACATTGGTTTAAAACAGAAATGGAAAGAATAAGAACGTGGCCCCATTCAGAATCTCAAATAGTGAGTACCTTGGCCCAGTTCAGAACTGGTAGATTTGAGCCCTTGGCCCAGCATGAAACTCCTACAGTGATATCATGGATTCAGACTGAAACTGGTTTTATCCACCTTTGGAATCAGTTTGAAAGAGACAAAGTAAGAACCTGGACTGTTTCTGAAGGTGATGCACTGCAACCATGGATTCAGACTGAAGCTGGTATATTCAACCTTTGGACTCAGCCTAAAAGTAGTACAATCAGATTTTGGACGCATCCTGAATCTCAGTTAGTTAGTCCCTGGATTGAAGGAAATATAGGCATAGTTTGGTTCCTGACTCAAAATGATGCAGTTAGGCCCTGGACTGACCTTGAATCTCAAATGACAATTTCCTGGACCCAAAATGATATAAGCAATTCTTGGGCTCATTATGAACCTATTTCGCTTAGATCCTGGTACAAGCTTGAAACCAATACAATCCAACCCTGGATTCAGCTTGAAACTGCTGTGATCAGATCACGGATCCAGTCTCAAAATTTAGGAATATACGTGTTGACACAGCCTATAGCTGATGCAGTAACAAGACATTGGTTTCAGACTCAAATGGATTCAATAAAACTTTGGAACCAGCCTGAAGCTAATGAGATTAGACCATGGACCAAATCTGAAACTGAAACAATCCAAATTTGGACCCAGGGGGAAGGACAAGTGGTAAAATCTCCAACCTTATTTGAAGTTGGTACAGTTACATCTAGGTTACAGACTCAAAGTGATACAGCCAAATCCTGGATTCAGTCTGATTCCCACTTAATCAGTCTCTGGATTCAGAGTGAAATTGTTTTAGTTAACCCCTTGACTCAGCAAAGAGGTACTGAAAATCAACCCTGGACCTACTCTAAAACCCAAACAGTCAGACCCTGGATGAAATTAAAAGCTGATATAGGCAGATCATGGTTCCACATTCAAATGAATACAGTCAGACCATGGACCCACTCAGAATCTGAGATATTCAGCTCCAGGATACAGACTGAATTTGATATAGTTCACCCTTGGATCCAACATGCTACCCAATCAGTCAGATCCTGGGGACAGCCTGAAATTGATATTATTGCATCCATTGCTATTCCTAAACCTAACAAAGTCAGAACATGGACCCATACTGAAATAGAAATGAGACCTGACAGGCATTATAAAGCTCATAAAATTATAACATTTGCTCCTTCTGAATTTGAGTCAGATGGAGCAACTCCTTTAATTAATTACTTTGGTATCTGGTCTAAACAAATATATTTTTTACCAACAGAAACTATTCCTTCCCCAGATGAGTATTTTATAGCATTGTCAACTGAAATAGCTACAACAGAAAGCCAAGATCAAATCCGTTCTCTCCAAGTGAGTGAGCTCATAAACATTCCCTCTACTACAGTTTCAAGTACTTGGCTTCCTGAAAAATTTCATTATGTGAACTTTATCAATAAATTACAAATTACCAAAACAAATGGAAATCCTGAAGTACCATCTACTTCTCTTAGCCCCCTTTCTCCATCATTTTCCCTTCTTGTTCCTTGTTCTCTCCCATCCCTATGTGCACTGTCCCATTCCTGTTTAGTCACTTCTTGCACATTCTCTTTATCCTGTATTTCCCCTTCTTGCTCCATTCTTTCTTCAGCAGTCTTCTCTCATATTCTTCTGCCCTTAGCCCCCTCTTCTGATTTCTCTGTCAAGGAACTATCTTTCTCAAAACCTACTCAGACTTTTTCATATCTCCTTGCTGCTCCAGCCACACTTATAACAAAAGAACATTCTCTAATACCGGGATCTCACGCTGGAACCAACTCTAATCAGCCTGAACAAGATACTCTCAAATATTCAGAACTGAATGTTTCCTTGGCTGAGTGCCACCTGGGTGTGGTCTGGAAAGAGAGTGTCCAGGCTTTCTGGCTCTTCAAGACAGCTGTTATTTCTCATGAAACCATAGGCAAGTTCAGTAAAGTCATCTATTTGAGTTATTATCCTTGGGGCCAACATTTTAGTTAGGGCCTAAAACAGCATTTTTGGGTAGCTCAGAAGTCATGTTCTCATAGTTGGGCAGAACCAAAATCAAACTGTTATTTAGATCACAGAATAGGGAGAAAATATAATTAAGAGATGCTTACATATTCAGAGAAGACTATCTTTTTTTTGCTGTAAATACTTTAAGAACTAAGTTTTATAAATATAGTTCCTTGTAGGTAATATTTTTTGGTATTTTATAGCACAATGCTATAAAAACACTTGTAGTGCTTATAAATTGTTTATTGTTCCATTTGAGGAATGAATAAAAATATGTTATTTTCAGAGACTGTATACAAACTGTTCCCATACCCAACTTTGTAGTGCAAAGAAATACTTCCAAACATTTTTCTAAAGTTGAAGATTTAAAATCATTTTTCTAAAATCTAAAAATAGGAAACCTATATGTTCAGGGATGTGAGGGTAATATAACTTCAACCTATTGAACACATGGATTCCTTCTGCAGAATGTGGATTACGCCCTGGCCTTGTTCCTCACTGTCCCAACTGCTGGGAGGCAGAAGTGGGTGAATTCCCTTGGATGGTTTCTGTGCAACTCTCTTTCTCCCATTTCTGTGCTGGCTCTATACTGAATGAACAGTGGATCCTTACCACAGCTAGATGTGCAAATTTCATGTAAGTCTCAGTAAGTCATTTCAAGATTTTTCACAGAAGGTACATATTCTTTGTTAGCTACAGAAATCAAATTTAGTATACCTTCTTGTACTAATCACATCTGATACATTTTCTTATCCAAAGAGAAAACATGTCCTCTTATATCTTGTCATATCCTCAAGTATCTCTAAATTAGTGCTTTAGTTGTTTCCTGGAGATTTCAGGATGCAAGTCAATATATCTATAAAAAGATACCCTATTTTTATATAATATTACCTATAGTAAAATGATGTTTTATGTTGTTTAAATGGTAACCTACATTAGGATCACAGGTTACCATTTATGACTTCAACTACGTCATCTCTTTTTTTTTTTAATTTTTCTTATATTTATTTTTGAGAGAGAGACTGTGAGCAGAGGAGGAGCAGAGACGGAGACACAGAATCTGAAGCAGGCCTCATGCTGTGAGCTGTCAGCACAGAGCCTGATGCAGGACTCAAATGCTCAAACCACAAGATCATGGCCTGAGCTGAAGTCAGATGCTTAACTGACTGAGCCACCCAGGCACCCCCCTCACCATGTTGTCTCTTAAATATATGAATCTGGAGAAGAATTATAATTATTTGAAAAATAATCTCTTGAGTGTAGTTTTATTTCTTCTTTTAACATATTAAAGTAAATCCAGTAGAAAAAAGAAAACAAGGCCCAAGGAAAGGGAGTAACTGTCTGAAATTACTTACATGTTATTAAGTGGGATATTTCAATTCCTAACTTTGAAAATCTATATCAGTAAGCATTAAATGCTAGATATTAGTATGAGTAATAATTTAGGTTATGAATTTTTTTAAAAGGAAAATGGTTTACATTTTAACATTTGTCTTCTCATCCTGAAGGTGCCTATACATATTGTGCCTTATAAGACACAAGTAGTGAAGGGAATAGGAGTAGTACTTTAATGCTCACCTGGACTTTATTTGATTCGTGTAACTTATAAAGTTATTTTTCACATTGAAATATGTACTAATAAAATGCTTAATCCATTTCCCACCCAGAAAAAACTCAGAAGCTCTGGCCCTGGTCCAAGTGGGGATTACTGATCTTCAGGAGCCTGCCCAAGCTCAAACTGTAGGCATTCACCGTGCCATGCCTTACATAGGTCCCAAGGGACCTTTGGGACCTGGGCTAATCTTCCTGAAGGAGCCACTACATTTTCAACCTCTGGTGCTTCCTATCTGCCTGGAGGAGAGTCTGGAGCAAGAGAAAAATATACAGCTGTATAACTGCTGGCTACCCAGTTGGTCCCTCATGAGAGGTAAGTAATGCAGAATAATTACTGGGATGGGATAAGAATATTTTAAAAGAAAGAGTAGTGTCTTCTCATGTAATTTGTTATTAACTTATTCTTCAGACATATTTCTCCATCTAATCTATGATAAAGCTAAAAACCTCTGTATTCTCTGTTTTCCACTAGGAAGCCCTGGAATTTTGCAAAAAAGGCACCTAAGCATACTGCAAGTCAGCACATGTGCGCAGTATTGGCCCAAGATGAATGAATTCACTTTCTGTGTGGAAGCCAAGAAAGCTGTGGGGGAGGCTGGCTGTAAGGTGATACAGTTGAGGGGTGTAGGAAGCAGAAGTTACTTCTCCAATACTAGATATTATTTCCCAGCCTCATTTAAAGTGTACATGGACATTTTTTTCCTTGTTTCTTGCAGGGTGACTTAGGTGCACCTCTGGTGTGCCATCTACAACAAAAGGACATATGGGTGCAGGTGGGAATTTTGAGCCACTTCGATGAACATTGCACAAAGCCCTATGTCTTCAGCCAAGTGAGCCCTTTCCTTTTTTGGCTTCAGGGAGTTACAAGGCCTAGCCATACACCATGGTCCCAGCAAGGGGCCATGACTACCTCTGCTTCCACCTCCCTTTCAGTCTCTACCTCTGCAAATGCCTCAGCTTTTACTGCCACGCCTGTTTCTATGCGGTCACAGTTCATCTCTCTGCCACAGCCTCAGAGTAAGGCTCAAGAAAATGGTAGTGAGGGAGGTATGAAAGAAAAGAGAAAAGAATAATGGAATTAGAAAAGGAGGGGGAGAACTTTTTTCCAAAGAAATTCATGAGTTTTTATACCAACCAAATAATAGGAATCATTTACCTTATGACATCCAAAGGTATTTCATACTTGGTATATCATTTAACTTTCATAATATTTATGATATAACAATGTCATCTATATCATACTTTTCCCTTAATTCATTAGAAATTTATTTTTGACACAATAATACTTCTACATATTATATCTTTACCTAATTAAATGGATAGTGTCATATCCATACTATATGATGGTTTTAAAACGAAAGTGAGGTTATCTCACTTCATTCAGAACTTTCATGGTCCATATCACTTTGAGAATTTAAAGACTGTACTTCCCTGAAGAGTCTAGATTCTATCTTAATCTATTCTGTTCTCTTACTCCTTTTTATACATGTTATCTCTACAATTTTTTTGCATTAACTATTGTTGCTTCAAGTCAACATTTTCATGAGGAATTCTAAAATTTGTACAAGTATAGATCTTTTATTAACCTTCAAACCTGAAAATCATATTTAAAGCATCAATTGCCTATCACAAACGTTTTGTTTTTTTAAGTTTTTATTTATATTGCATTTAACATACAGTATAATATTAGGTTCAGGTATAAAATATAGTGACTCAATACTTCAAGACATTACTGGTGTCATCACAACTGTACTCCTTAATTCTTATCACCTATTTATCCATCCCCCCAATACACCCTCTCTCTCGAAACCATCAGTTTGTTCTCTATAGTTGAGTGTGTTTCTTCATTTGTCTATCTCTCTCTCCCCCCACTATGTTCATCTGTTTCATTTAAATTCCACATATTAGTGTAATCACATGGTGTTTGTCTTTCTCTGACTGACTTCTTTGACTAAGCATAGTATTCTCTGGTTCCATTCATGTCATTGCATATGGCACCACACATGCTTTATCCATTCATCAGTCAATGGACACTTGGTCTGCTAACATAAATTGGCTGTTGTAGATAATGCTGCTATAAATATCAGGGTGCATATGATTCCTTTTAATTACTTTTTGTTTTCTTTGGGGAAGTATCCAGTAGTATAACTGCTGCACTGAAGGGTAGTTCTATTTTTAACTTTCAGGAACCTTCATACTATTCTACAAAATGGCTGCACCAGTTTGCAGTCCCACCAACAGTGTAAGAAATTCCCCCTTTCTCTGCATCATTGCCAACATCTGTTGTTTCTTATGTTGTTAATTTTAGCCATTCTGACAGGTATAAGGTGTTATCTCATTGCAGTTTTCAACTGCATTTCTCTAATGATGAATGATGTTGAATATCTTTTCATCTGTTGTGGCCACCTGCCTGTCTTCTTTGGAAAAATGTTGAAGCCTTCTGCCCATTTTTAATGGGATTATAGTGGTTTTTTTTGCATATTGAGTTTTTTAAGTTCTTTATATATTTTGAATACTAACCCTTTATCATATACATTATTAGTAGATATCTTCTCCCATTCAAGAGGTTGCCTTTTAATTTTGTTTCCTTCACTGTGAAGAAGATTTTTTCCCCTGTTTTTAATTTAAATTAAACTTAGTTAATATACACTGCAGTAGAATTCAGTGATTCACCACTTATACCACACTCAGTGCTCATCACAAGTGCCCAAGTGCCCTCCTTAATACCTGTCACCCATCAAGCCTATCCCCACCCCCTCATCCACCTCCGTCTATCAACCCTCATTTTATCCTCTATCTTTAAGGTCTTTTTATTTATTATTATTATTATTATATTATTATAATAATATTATTAATATAATATTATTATATTATATTTATATAATATTTATTATTATATATTATATTATATTATATAATAATAATAATAATAATAATTTTATTTTAGAGAGAGAGTGTACATGAGCTGAGAGACCATCAAAGGGAGAGAGAGAATCTCAAGTAGGCTCTATGCATGCAGCCTGACTCAGGGCTTGAGCTCATGACCCTGGGATCATATCCTGATCTGAAATAAAGAGCTGGGCGCTCAGCCTACTGAGCCACCCAGGTGCCAGTCTATCATTAAGAGTCTTTTATGATTTAGTTTCCTTTTTCTCTTTTATTCTCCTCCTATGTGTTCATTCATTTCTCTTGTATTCTACATATGAATGAAATCATATGATATTTCTCTTTCTCTGACTTATTTCACTTGGCATAATACATTCTAGTACCATTCACATTGCTGTAAATGGCAAGACTTCATTTTTTTGATCACCAAATAAGATTCCATTGTATATATAATTATGAAATATTATTTATCCATTCATCAATTGATGGACATTTGGGCTCTTTCCACAGTCTGGAAATTGTTGATAATGCTTCTATAATCATTGGGGTCCACATGCTCCTTTGAATCCATATTTTTTTTATCTTTTGGGTAAATAGTCCAATTGCTGGATCATACATTATTTGTATTTTTAACTTTTTGAGGAACGTCCATCCATTTTTACAGAGTGGCTGCACGAGTTTGTATTCCCAGCAGCAGCGCAAAAGTGTTCCCCTTTCTCCACATCCTTACCAATATCTGTTGTTTCTTGTGTTGCAAATTTTAACCATTGTGGTAGGTGTGAGGTGGTATCTCAGTGTGATTTTGATTTGTATTTTCCTGATGAGGAGTGATGTTGAACATCATTTCATGTGTCTGTTGGCCATCTGGATGTCTTCTTTGGAAAAATGTCTATTCATGCTTTTTTGTCGCATTTCTTAGCTGGGTTACTTGCTTTTTGGGTGTTGAATTTAATGAGTTCTTTATAGATTTCGGATACTAGCCCTTTATCAGATATGTCACTTGCAAATATCTTCTCCCATTTTATAGCTTGCCTTTTAGTTTCTAGGGCTGTAGAAACTTCTAATATTAATGAGTAGTCCATGCTTGCTTTAGTTTGTTTTGTCTTTGGTGATATGTCTAGGAAGAAGTTGCTCCAAGTTCCAACTCCAAGAAAGTTGCTCCTAAAGGAGGTTACTTTCCGTTTTCCCCTTTAGGATTTTGATGTCTTTCATCCATCTTGAAATTATCTTTGGTGTAAGAAAGTGATCCAGGTTCATTCTACTACATGTTGCCAATCCAATTTTCCCAGCTTCATTTGTTGAAGAATATGTCTTATTTCCACTAGATATTCTTTACTGCTTTGTCAGAAATTCATTGTCCATATACTTTTGGGGCCATTTCTTGGTTTTCTGTTATGTTCCATTGATCTTTGTGTCTGCTTTTCTGTTAATTCTATACTGTCTTGATGATTACAGCTTTATAAGATAGCTTGAAATCAGGAATCATAATGCCTTCAGTTTTGCTTTTCTTTTTCAGTATTACTTTAGCTATTTAGTACCTTTTGTGGTTGCACAAGAATTTTAATATTGTTTGCTTTATTTTAATGAACTCCCAGAAGTTTATTTTTGCTTTTGTTTCTCCTAGTAATGGCCAGTGTTACTGTCTGTGTTGTCTTCTGGGATTTTATGGTTTCAGCTCTCGTATTTAATCCATTTTGAGTTTGTGTATGGTATAAGAAGGTAGTCCAGTTTCACTCTTTTGTTTATTGCTGTCCAGTTTTCCCAACACCATTTGTTGAAGTGACTGCCTTTTTCCCATTGTGTATTATTTCCTGTTGCATTGAAGATTAATTGACTACATAATTTTGGGTTTATTTATGGATTTTCTATTCAGTTCCACTGAAATATTTTTTGTGTTATATATTTGTGTATTTTTGTGCCAGTACTGCTTTGATCACTACATCTTGTAATATAACTTGAAGTCCAGAGTTGTGATGCCTCTATCTTAGCTCATCTTTTTCAACATTCTGTGTCTATTCAGGATCTCTGCAATTCCATACTTTTTAAGAATGTTTGTTCTAGTTCTGTGAAAAATGCCAGTGGTCTTTTGATAGGAATTGCCTTAAAATGTGTAGATTTCTTTGGGCTCTATAGACTGAAATCACAGTATTTGTTCTTCCAGTGCATTACCATAGAATTTTTTTTTCATTTCTTTTGGTAATCTTCAACTTCTTAATAAGTGTTTTTTTTAACTTTATAGTTTATTGTCAGGTTGGTTTCCATATAACACCCAGTGCTCTTCCCCACAAGTGTCCTCCACCATGACCATCACCTCCCTTCCCCTTTCCTCCTCCCCCTTCTGCCCTCAGTTTGTTTTCAGTATTCAAGAGTCTCTTGTGCTTTGTCTCCTTCCCTCTCCCTAACTCTTTTTCCTCCTTCCCCTCCCCATGGTCCTCTGTTAGGTTTCTCCTGTTAGACCTATGAGTGAAAACATATGGTATCTGTCCTTCTCCACCTGACTTAATTTCGCTTAGCATGACACCCTCAAGGTCCATCCACTTTGCTACAAACGGCCAGATTTCATTCTTTCTCATGGCCATGTAGTATTCCATTGTATAGATAAACCACATCTTCCTAATCCATTCATCAGTTGATGGACATTTAGGCTCTTTCCATGATTTGGCTATTGTTGAAAGTGCCACTATGAACATTGGGGTACAAGTGCCCCTATGCATCAGCATTTCTGTATCCCTTGGGTAAATCCCCAGCAGTGCTATTGCTGTGTCATAGGGGAGTTTTACTGATAGTTTTTATTATATTTCATAGTACAGTTCTTTCACTTCTTTTGGTAGGTTGATTCCTAGGTATCAATATTTTTGGTGAAATTGTTAAGTGGTGTTGTGTCCTGAATTTCTCTTTCTTGCTTCAGTATTGGGATAGAGAAATGCAGTAGAGTTCTGCAAATTGATTTTGTATTCTGCAACTTTACTGGATTTATTTTTCAGTGATACCTGTTTTTTGGTGGACTCTTTTGTGTTTTCTATATTTACTGTAATGTCATTTGCAAAAAGTGAAAGTTTGACTTCCTTCTTGCTAATTTGTATGCCTTTTATTTCTTTTTGTTGTCTGTTGCTGTGGCCAGGAATTTCAGTACTATGTTGAATAATAGTGGTGACAGTGGACATCCCTGCTATGTTGCTGATCTTAGGGAGAAAGCTCTCAGGTTTTCCCCCATTGATGATGTTACCTGTGATTTTTTTTCATAGATGGCCTTTATTATGTTGAGGTATGTTCCTTATAAACCTATAACGGTTTTATCATGAATGAATGTTTTACTTTGTGAAATGCTTTTTCTGCATCTATTGAAATAATTAAATGGTCTTATACTTTCTGTTATTGATGTGATGTAGCACATTCATTGTTTTGTGATAATTGAACACCCTGTAACCCCAGGAATAAATCCTACTTTATCAGGTGAAGGATTTATTTAATGTATTATTAGATTTTATTTGCTAATATTTTGTTGACAAATTTGTCCATTCATGTTCATCAGGGATATTGCGTGTAATTCTCTTTCTTAGTGTAGTCTTTGCCTGGATGTCTTTGTCTTTGTCAGGGTGTTGCTGGCCTTATAGAATGAATTTGGAAATTTTCCTTCCCTGTCTATTTTTTGGAATAGTTTGAGAGAATAGGTATTAACTCTTTCAATAGGATTCACTGGGGTAGCCATCTGGTCCTGGACTGTTGCAGGCAGCTCTTTTTTTTTTTTTAATTTCTGATTTAATATCTATGTTGGTAATCAACCTACTCAAATTTTCTTTCTTCCTGTTTCAGTGTGGTACTTTATAAGTTTCTAGGAATGTAACATTTCTTCCAGGTTGTCCAATTTGTTGACAGGTAGTTTTTCATAATATTTTCTTTTAATTATTTCCATATCTGTGGTGTTTGTTGTTATTTCTCCTCTCTCATTTGTAATTTTATTAATTTTAGTCCTTTGTCCTTTACTCTTACTAAGTCTGGTTAGAGGTTTATCAATTTTATTGATATTTTTCAAAAAGTGGTTAGTGGTTTCATTGGTTTTGTTTTTTAATTTCTGTACCATTTATTTCTGCTTTAATTTTTATTATTTCCTTCCTTCTCTAGGTTCTTTCTCTAGCTACTTATTTGAAAAGTTAAGTTGTTTATTTGAGTTTTTTTTTCTTCTTGAGGTAGGCCTGTTTGCTATATATGTCCATCTTAGGACCTCTTTTGATGCATCCCAGGAGTTTTGGATAATGTGTTCTCATTTTCATTTGTTTCCATGAATTGTTAAAGTTTCTTCTTTGATTTCATGGTTGAATCATTCATTGTTTAGTACAAGGTTGTTTAGTTTGCATATATTTGTGCTCTTTCCTGATTTTTTCTTGTGGTTGATACCTAGTTTTATAGCATTGTGTTCAGAAAATATGAATGGTATGATCTGGATCTTTTTGTACCTGTTGAAGGCTGATTTGTGACCCAGTATGTGATCTATTCTGGAGAATGTTCTATGTGCAGTTGGAAATAATATATATTCTGCTTTTTTAGGATAAAGTGTTCTGATTATATATGGTAACTCCATCTGGTCTAGTGTGTATTCAAAGCCATTGTTTCCTTGTTTGTTTTCTGCTTAGATGAGCTGTTCATTGCTGTAAGTAGAATGTTAAAGTCTCCTACTATTGTGGGTGGTATTATTATTGATTAGTTCCTTAATTTTATTAACTCCTTTATGTATTTGGGGTCTCGCTTGTAGAGTGCATAGCATAAATAGTTGCATTATTATGTCTTCTTGTGGACTATCCCCTTTATTATGACATCGTGTCCTTCTTCAGCTCTTTTTCTAGTCTTTATTTTAAAGTCTAATTTGTCCAATATAAGTAAGCTAAGTTTTTATATTCCTTTTCATGATAATCTTTTCTCTGTCCTTTCACTTTCAATCTGCAGGTATGTTGAAATCTTAAATGAATCTCTTATAAGCAGCATGTAAATGGATCTTGTGATTTTTAACCATTCTGAAACCGTATGTCTTTTGATTAGAGCATTTATTCCATTTACATTCAGAGTGATTATTGCTAGATAGGCATTTAGCAACATTATATAACTTGTTTTGTGATTGTTTCTGAAGGTTTTCTTTCATCCTTTCTTGTCTTACTCTCTTTAATGGTTTGCTGATTTTCTTTAGTCATATATTTGCATTCCTTTCTCTTTCTGGTAGCATATTTATTAGTGGTCTTTGATTACTGGTTAACATTAGGTTTGTATGTAACATATGGATTTAGCAGCCTATATTAAGTTGATGGTCATTTAAGTTTGAACCTATTCTTTACCATCATCATGTTTGAAGTACAAATGCTGTCATGATTTTTAAGTTTATTTATTTATTTTTAGAGAGAGAGTGGGGTTGAGACAGAGAGGAAGAAAAAAAGAATCCCTCATGAAGGCTCCGCACTGTTAGCACAGAGCTTAGCACGGGGCTTGAACTCATGAATCATGAGATCATGATCTGAGTGGTAATCAAAAGTCTGATGCTTAGCTGACTAAGTCACTTATATGCCCCTATGCTGTCATATTTTAAATGCTTTTATTGTGTGAGTTCTTTGGATGATATATTACAAAAATATTCATTTTTACTACTTTTATGTTTCTTACCTTCATACTGTAACTCTTTATCTCTCATTTCCACTCAAAGAGTTTCCTTAAGTATTTTTTGCAGGGCAGGATTAATGGTTATGAACTCCTTGAATTCCTTGAATTGTTCTTTGCCTAGGAAACTTTTTATCTCTCCTTCCATTCTGAATGATAATCTTACTGGACAGAGTACTCTTGGCTGATGATTTTTCCCATTCAGGAATTTGAATATATCATGCCACTGCCTTCTGGCTTGCAAAGTTTCTGCAGAAAAAATCCTGTTAGCCTTATAGGTTTTTCCTTATATGTAACTGTCTGCTTTCATATTTCTTCTTTTAATATTTTTTCTTTGTCACTATATTGGGATTTTCTGTGACTCCTGGATTAGATATCTCTTTCCTTTTTCATTTTAGGGAAGTTTCAACCATTACTTTTTCAAATAAATTGTCTACCCCCTTTTCTTTCTTCTTTTTGGGCTCCTGTGAAATTAATGTTATTACATTTGAAAGAGTCACTTCCCTAAGTGTCTTCTCATTTTATGTAATTCTTTCTTCTCTCTTTTATTCAGCTTGATTACCTTCAATTACTTTATCCTTTAGATCATTAATTTGTTCCTCTGCTTCTTCCAGCCTGATGTTCATACCATCAAGCGTATTTCTCATTTCATTTATTGAGTCCTCATTCTCTGCTATCTTATTCTTTATCACTGTGTTAAGTGTCTCACTGATGCCTTCCACTCTTTTATCAAGTCCAGTGCATATAATTTACTTTGAATTCTTTATCAGGCATGTTACTTATATCTGTTTCACTTAGATCTCTGCCCCTAACCTTGTCTTGTTCTTTCATATGAAAATTTTCTCTGTCTTTTCATTTTGTCTAGGTCTTTGTGCCTATTTCTATGTGTTAATAAAATGAGCTATGTCTCCTGTTCTGGATGATAATGGCCCTAGGAAGAAGAAGTTCTGTGGTGCCCTGGTGTACAGTGTCTCCAGTTCTCCAGGGCCTGGCACTTCCAATTGTCTCTAGTGTGTGTGTGCCTCATGTGCTATGTTGTTTTGTCTTGGCCTCTTTTTGTTCCAGCTAATCATCTGCTGTGGGCTCACATGGCCTGAATGTGGTGCGTTTTAACTTGGTGTGCTCTGTAGTGCTTGTAGAATGAAATCTCTGGCCCCTGCCTTTGGAACATAGGCCTCAAAAAATTCTGGAGTTGGGAGATATGGTGGGGTAGGGGGTTGTGCTGGTCTTGCAGGGAATGGTTTCTACCACTCTGGGGCTGAGGCAAGTGTGGATGAGAAAGGCAGTCCTACTGGAGTACAGTGTGGTAGGGCTTGGTGTAGGCAAGGTAGGTAGCAAGTGACCATGGGTGGTGATTCCTATAGGTTGCCATGTATTTATGCTGCAGGGGAGGGGTGGGAAATGCTGCCTACTTGTTGTTTTGTTCCTGGAGTGGTCTCTCTGCGAAAGCTTTTGGACACTCTCTGAAATGAGCAAATAACTTCCCCACTGTGTGTCCCAGGTGCTCTCCAGAATGCTATTTCCACATTGAATGTTCTTGTGCTACTAACCTGCCTTTTTTCCAAGAGCAGTCTCAGTGTCTCTGGCCTTCCTTAGAGCCAAGCCTTCTGACCTTTAAAAATCAAGGCTTTAAGCCATACTGTTGCAAGAACTCATGATATTTGGTCCCTCTCACTTTCCAAGCCACTTGCTGTGAGGGTTTGTTTTCCATGTGTATTGCTCTTTGTGCTAGTCTGTCTCTCATCTTTTTCCTTTACCATTGCTTCCTCCCCATTATACTGTCTATGACCTATTTCTGTCCCAAACCACATCTCCACAGCTTGTACCTGCTTTGATAAGGCCTCTTCTCTCCCTCTAGTTGTGAAGTTTGTTCTGTCAGTCATTAGGTTGATTTACTGGGTATTCAGAACGATTTGATAGTTACCTAGTTGTGTTCATAGGACAGCATGAACATAAGGTCCCCCTATTATACTGTCATCTTCCCATCTTCTATCTGATTAAAGTTTTTTTTTAATTTTTAATGTTTATTTTTGAGTGAGAGAGAGAGAGAAAGACAGAGAGACAGAGAGACAGAGAGACACAGCACATGAGTGGGGGAGGAGCACAGGGAGACAGAATCTGAAGCAGGCTCCAGGCTCTGAGCTTTCAGCGCAGGGCCCACTGCAGGGCTTGAACACACAAACTGTGAGATCATGACCTAAGCTAAAATCAGATGCTTAACTAACTGAGCCACCCAGGTGCCCCTCTCACTAAAGTTTTAAATACAGTAATCTCACCCCTTCTAGTTTCAGTTAAACTAAAAATATAAATTTATTTCTACAATATTTTCAAATAAAATTTTGATTCATTTTTTTGCCTACTATGTTAATGACCCCTAACTAGGCAGCATAAGAGTTGAATTGCACTTGGGGAGAAAGCTGTAACTGTTCATAATATTTTGACTAAAAAGAATTAAACTGAGACATAAAGAAGTGATGGATTTGGAAAGATAACAGTAAGGCAAGTATTATTTTCAGGAAAACAGCACAGATATAATAATACAGAATGCGTATTTGCAAGTCCATTTTAGTAACACAATAAGTTTAGCAGAGCTAGGAAGGATGAAAAACATTTAAAGATGTGCTACAGATGACAGTTCTGTTAAAGTTACTTCCTTATTCTCAGCTTTGGCAGATCGGATTTCTCTACGATATACCATGCCGTGGCAGGCCATGATCATCAGTTGTGGCAGTCAAATTTGCAGTGGTTCCATTGTCAGCAGTTCTTGGGTTCTTACTGCTGCCCACTGTGTCAGGAATATGTAAGTTTGCATCATGCTTCTATAATACAATATTCCTAAATTAGTTTGTGTAAGTCTTCTTTGGATTGATTTGCTTTGTATTTTGCCTAAATCATCTCTCATACTTATTGCGTCTTTGTTTCAGGCTAAGCAAGAAATTTGCCTTTGTTTGTCTGATTGATATCTCTCTTAGTTAATACCTTTCCACTTCCATTGTCTATGAATTTCGACTTTTTCATAGGGTTGTGATTCTCCTGGAGGTAAAGTAGGAACTTTGTATGTACATCATAGCTAAAAAAATAAGCCAAATAGTGTTGGCTGTAAAGGGTCTTATTTCCTAATGAATATATTCCAGTTAATCTCTAACTATACACTTAGGAATCCTGAAGACACTGCTGTAATATTGGGTCTGAGACACCCTGGAGCACCTCTGAGAGTTGTTAAAGTGTCTAACATATTACTGCATGAGAGATTTCGGTTGGTGAGTGGGGCAGCAAGAAATGACCTTGCACTGCTGCTCCTTCAAGAAGTCCAGACTCCCATTCAGCACTTAGCACCACTGGGTCATCTTCCAAACCTGAATAGTTCAGAATGCTGGCTATCTGGACCAAGAATTCTCAAACCAGGTCAGTGAGTTCTTTGCTTATTAGAACACTGGTTTTAAAACAAATGAGATGGAGGATTCATATTTTTGATGTTACAATTCAAGGAATATATCTACTCCTAATTGTCAGCATTACTTATTTTAATTTTTTTGTATCAACATCAGAGATATACTCTGAGATTTTTTTGCTTCATTAAATGATGGTTTTTATAATGACTCCATAATATTTTAAATATGTAAAAATTACTAGGGGAGATCTTTCTGTGTACATAAGTAAATAAGTTTCATAAATAATGTAGAGATGAATTACTTCATAACTCTGCTAACGTTAGAACAAGGAAAAGAACAGTTTTTTTGTTTTTTATTTATACTTATTTAAATAAATGAAGCTATACTTAAAACTTATTTTACAAATGACAATTGAGTTGTTAATTATGAAGACTTGACTTTTTAAAAAGTCATGGAAATTATTGCAGTGGATAAATTTGTGCACTAAGATGTTGATAACAAAATAAATGAAACTGCTTAACATTAAAATTAAAAGTTAAGGGGAGCCAGGGTGGCTCAGTCGGTTAAGTATCCAACTTTGGCTCAGGTCATGATCTCACAATCCGTGGGTTCAAGTCCCGCATCGGGCTCTGTGCTGACAGCTCAGAGCCTGGAGCCTGCTTCTGATTCTGTGTCTCCCTCTCTCTCTGCCCCTCCCCCACTCTCTCTGTCTCTCAAGATAGGGACATTAAAAATAAAAATTACAAGTTAAAGTAATAACAAAAATTATAGATTGTCTTATCAGGTAGTGTTTCAGTGCAAGCCATGTCCCTTGAGCTTCTTATTTTATACCTGTTTTTCTAGAAGAAAAAGATGAGAATCCAGAAATGTTACAGATGCAGGTGATAGGAGCGTCATCCTGTGCCCATCTCTATCCTGACATTGGTAGTTCTATTGTCTGCTTTGTTACTCAGCCGAAAAGCTCTGATACAAATGTGGTAAATAGCTCCTTTTTCTTTTTTTTAATTCTAATTTATAGAAACTATAACTTTGTCTCTATATTAAAAATGTTAATAGACATTCCAATCAATAAGTGATAAATATAAGAAAATTTTTTGTTTGTTTACTGGGAAGAAACAAAATTCCTTTTCTGACAGAACAAATTTCCTCAACAAAAGTATATTACTAACATTCAGTTTATCTGACACTGGTTATTTTTTACTAACCACACTGTTTTGGTGCTCTCCAAACAAATTAGGCATTTCATATAATTCCCTCTCTTCTAATCCCTGGCTCCTCAGGATTCGTCAGGTATGAAATCTTAGTTTGCTTTTTATAAATGACATCTTTATGTCTAACTCTCATTGGCTTCACCAGTAGTTTTAACTGTGAGTGTAACCTATTTGGTAGGTGATTGACTTATGTGCCTATTTGAATTATTCTCATGTTCTGAATATACTTCCTTTCATATTTCAAAGACTAACATTAAGTGAGAATTTGAGAAAGTAATTTGAATTGAAATTCTACCATTGCCTTCACAGGAACCAGTGACTCCAGGCAGTGCTGTTATGTGCAGACCTATGTCTGGCAATGGCAGCTGGAGACAGATAGGTCTCACCAGTCTAAAGGCACTTGCTACCATTGTCAGCCCACACTTCTCCTGGATATTATCCACATCAGCAAAAGCAGATCATCCCTTAAACCAGGCCCTAATGCCTTGGGTGGAAAAGCCAACGTCATGTAGTCTTCATAAATGTCCAGCAACAATACCACTTTTATCAGTAATGATTATTGCCATCCACAGTCTGTTGTAACTCAGTGGCAATGATGACCACTACTAACCCAGGCCCATTGTGATTTAAAAGATATAAGAAAATCAAATAAAAGTTGAATTAAGAACCTAGGCTCTCCCTACTTATTCCTTAAAAAGAACTACTCTACCCAGTATGACAATTTGTTTACATACTAAAATTACACATATTTTAAAGTTTTCAAATTCTAAAAATTGAAATATTTTCACATAACTTTCTTATAATGGTGAATAAAATTTACCTAACTAATATACACTCAAATATTTCACTTTATAAATTAGAAGGCAACCATATTCTCGACCCTAAAACATATTAAAGTGATCTATTATAATTATTTCAGCCTGGAAGGAGAATAAACAGTACTTTTGTTGCTTTAGGAAAAAATGAGGAAAATAATATACAATGTATAGAAATATGTTAATTTTTATTACATGAGAATAAATACTACAATGAGTTAAGAAGTTTTACTTTGTATTTGCAGTGTAAAACAAAAAGAAACAAAGGGATAAAAGCAGAGAAGGAAGCAAAGAAACAGTCTAGAAACAGTGTTGGTTACCAGACAGGAAAGGGGCTGGGAGATGGGTGACATAGGTGATGGGGATTAAGGGAGGGCACTTGTCATGAGCACAGGGTGTTGTATGGAAGTGTTGAATCATTATATTTTATACCTGGAAATACCAAAACACTATGTTAACAAACAGGAATTTAATTAAAAATTGAAATAAATAGAGGAATACAGAGAAAAACAGAAGAACTCATGCATGAACCCAGTTGATTGTCTGCTATGACCACCACTGACAATGAAATATCATTTCCATTGTGCAATGACAGTCATACAAAAGCACATTGAATGAGAGAGGGTCCCCTGCACCTTTTCTGGAGCCAAGAGAATACAGCAAAGGCCGCCCAGCTGTCCATCCTAAAAGCACATGACATTGCACAAGATGAAGTCTGGGTGACTCTGTGGAGAGAGAGACAGGTGGCTGCTTTCTGTTCACTTGATGATGTCTGTGACCATTGCTTGTAAAGCCAGGCAGTAAGGAACTGAAGAGGGTACCCAGTCTTCAGCCACAAAAAATGGATGTGTTCTCTACTAGAGACATAACATGTTGCATTCTGCCCAACTGACAGATGAGAACGTATCTTAGCCTTCTCCAGGCCAGCAGTGTCAGACTTTCAGTGGAACATCACATGGGGCCATCACATCTCCTGAGCTGGCTCATGGAAGCAGTAAGAAAACAGATGTGAATTGTTTGAATCCAACAAAGGAGGTCTGAGACACAATCAAAGCCGGAGTATGCAACCATTATAGAATACTAGGGACTCCTTACACGCTAGTCTCTATTACCTCAGTGGGGAAGGTACCACACATGCCCTGCACTTGAGACAGAGATGGCTGTAGTCTCTATGGTTGGTTTCTCTTCTTGTGCATGTGCTACCTGCATCCCTTATGATACTTGTGGCCATTGTGTCTTCTGTACCCTTGCACAGATCTTTCTGCATCCTGTTTCAGCAGCAGATTGAGGGTGCTGAATAATGATTGCACTTTTGTACTCCCTCACTACTAATGTCACTGGCTGGATTTCTCTATTTTCCATGGTTCAAACTTTACAAAACATATATGGGCTAATCTACAGTGTGCTCCATGTGTTCACTACAAATGTGTGTTTACATAGGCACATGCAGAAATGTGACTGTGTGTGTGTGTATGTGTGTGTGTGTGTGTGTGTGAAAAACAGGGTGCCTGAGTACAAGTATATCTACACATACAGGACAAGGGGTACATCCACACTTTTTCATGTATACACTCCCACCTGTAAAAGCATGCCCAAATCCTTGGAGATCAACATACCAGATCACCATAGGTCTTCTGAGAGTGCATTTCACGTGTGCCCCCGCTGTCCTTGACCCCAGGATCCCATCTGTTCACACTCCTTTAGGATGGTCTGCATACACATTCCTACTCTGAGGGGACATTCATGTCATCACAGCAGTCTGGCAGGGCCCTGCCAGGGAAGGAAGCTGAGAAGGTCCTCGCAGCAAGAGGAGTGGGAGGTGGAGAGGACACCGCATATGGAGACTGACTGTCATGTTCACCACTCTTGCCTTTTCTCTCTGCAGGCTGCACAACTGGACACTGCCAAGCACACCCACCCCCTCATGCTCTGCTGCCCGTTCCACCTGTGTGGCAGCGCACAGGAAAGACACATGGCTGTGGGCACTAGTCTACCTGGAGCCCAGCCCTGTCTTGCAGACAGCTCTCCCCTCCACCCCCAGTGCCTGGGAGTTTCTTCGGGAAATCCTCAGGCCTTTGTTGACTGTGTCTGTGTTCACCCTGCTCCCATTTCCTTTACCCCTGCCTTACGTAGCAGAGTGCCATGAGTATGGAGACCTACTCAAAGCACTGTCCCCGGGTGCCATGAAACGGCTCAACATCAAAGGTATTGTAAAGCCGTAGGGAGGGACTTGGTGGGGACAAGACACACCGTAAGGTCTGCAAAACAACACATTATCTCTCCTGAGAAGTAGTATTCCACCGGAAGTGAGGTTTTGTTGGCAATAGTGAGGTGGGCTCCCTCCCTGTCTGCTTCAGACAACAGCAACTAGACACACACCACACAGAGCCACCGCAGGGATGAGGGCTCTGGGGTTCTTTCCCTATCTGGGGACTATACTTATGCAACCCTTTTCCCTTTGCTGAAAGCAGTGTTCTCCTACCACATCATGGGCCCAGAAGAATTCCAGGCAGGAGGGGACCTCAGGATCTCCTGAAATCACGCACCACATCCTGTGGCTAAGGTGTCATTTTCCTGTGATGGAAGAGCTTCCTTTCGAGGGCAGGGTTGTGTGCGGGTCAGGGTTCATAAACAGTCCAGTTTGGACATGTATAATGAGACAGTCCACCACAGTTTCAGGTGGCCGAAGTGCCCAAACACCCAGGCAGACTGGAACAGGCTCACAACGATGATATGGATCAGACACGAGGTACCCAATGTGACAGAGAGACATGCAAACATTTACCTAGAAAGGAAGAGGAACATGTTCAGTTGTGAGCCCAGTAGCTGCCCTCAACAGTGGGTTTAGTGGTTGGGAGAGGTGGGAGAGGAGGCCCTGGCGCATCTGACCTCCACCAGCCACTGCCTTCCCAGAAATGGATCTGGGCAACCCCTCCTCTGTCCCTGGGAGACATGGGATGGGAATGTGGTTGCAACTCAAGGACCCAGGCCCAGGGACCCAGGTTGCAAGGTCCTCATGACTGGGACACAATCTACAGGAGCCAATGGACTCTAGGGCTTGCTTGGCAGCCCCTTCCCTAACTTTCTGCTCGGCCCTATGGAATACTGAACACATAACAAGACGGTTTCGTCCACCTCCTTCCAGTCTCTGCCCAGGAAGGGACACAGCCGTTGCACATGTTGCGCCCTGTCCCACCCTATTCGTGC
>JAQQST010000022.1:1246095-1288801 GCA_028646485.1 Cryptoprocta ferox | reverse complement strand
GCGCGCGCGCGAGCCCGCGCGTCTGTTTGTCTTAAGTGGTAACAACTTAAGTTAGGATGCATTGTAAAGCTCTACATTTTAATACTTTGTTCACGTCTCAGGTTTTTATGTCACTTTAAAAAAATCTTTTATCGTGTGTATCCTCTCAGTAATCACTGTACAGTTATAGTCAGTATTACTACTTTTCCCTTTTAACCTTCATACGAAGTTTATAAGTGATGAACCCCCTGCCTTTAAACCCTTTTACCTTTAGCAGCGTGATGTTTGCAGTTTGCATTCCCCCCAGTAGTGTAAGAGGATTCCCCCTTCTCCACATCCACCCTTGTTGTTTGTTGTGTTACTAATTTTAACCATTCTGACGGGTGTGTGGTGGTATCTGATCATGGTTTTGATTTTCATTGCCCTGATGATGAGTGATGTGGAGCATATGTCTGTTAGCCAACTGGATGTCTTGTTTGGAAAAAAATGTCTATTTGTGTCTTCTGCCCATTTCCTTCCTTCCTTCCTTCCTTCCTTCCTTCCTTCCTTCCTTCCTTCCTTCCTTCCTTCCTTCCTTCCTTCCTTCCTTCCTTCCTTCCTTCCTTCCTTCCTTCCTTCCTCCCTCCCTCCCTTCCTCCCTCCCTCCCTCCCTCCCTCCCTCTCCCTCTCTCTCTCTTTCTTTCCATTTTTAAGTTTTGCATATTAATAATGGCTAATATAATTTTGTTTGTTTGTTTGTTTGTTTCAGGAGTGTATTTTGCCAATTAATCACTTCTATGTAACATCCAGTGCTCATCCCAAAAAGTGACCTCCTTAACGCCCACCACCTGTTTAATGACCCCCTCTAGCAACCTTCAGGTTGTTCTCTGTAGTAAGAGTCTCTTATGGTGTTCCTCCCTCTGGATTTTTATCTCACTTTATTTTTCCTTTCCTTTCCCTATGTTCATCTGTTTTGTTTCTTAAATTCCACATGTGAGTGAAATTATATGATATTTTTTTATGTGATTGACTTATTTTGCTTAGCATAATACACTCTAGTTCCATCCACATTGTTGCAAATGGCAAGATTTCACTCTTTTTTGATCACTTCCATATATACACCACAGCTTTATCCATTCATTCATCAGTCGATAGACCCTTGGGGCTGCCCATAATTTGGCTTTTGTTAATAGTGCATGTGATCCTCTGAATCAGCATTTTTTGTATCCTTTGGATAAATACCTAGTAGGGCAATTGTGAGGTTGTAACGCACTTCTTTTTTTTTTTTTAATGTTTTGAGGAACCTCCATACTCTTTACCAGAGTGTCTTCTGACCACTCCTTAACTGGGTTATTTGTTCTTTGGGTGTTGAGGTTGATAACTTCTTTACATATTTTGGACAGTAACCCTTTATTCAGTATGTCGTTTGCAAATATCTCCTCCCATTCCAATGTCTGCGTTTTAGTCTTGTTGATTGTTTCCTTTTCTGTGCAGAAGCTTTTACCGTGATGAAGTCCCACGAGCTCATTTTTGCTTTTGCTTGCCTTGGTTCTGGTAACATGTCTAGTAAGAGGTTGCTACGGCCAAGGTCAAAAAGGTTGCTGCCAGTGTTTTCTGCTAGAATTTTGACATCTTCCCGTCTTCCCTTTAAGTCTTTCATCCATTTTGAATTTATTTTTGTATCTGGTGTAAGAAAGTGGTCCAGTTTCTTTCTTCTGCATGTTACTGTCCTGTTTTTCCAACACCATTTGTTGAAGAGTCTCTTTCGTCCATTGGATAGTCGTTCCTGCATTGTCGGTGATGAGTTGACCTTATAGTTGTGAGTACATTTCTGGGTTTTCTATTCTGTTCCGTTGATGTATGTGTCTGTTTTTGTGCTGGTACCATATACTGTCTTGACAACTACGGCTTTGTAATATAGCTTAAAATCTGGAGTGGTAATGTCTTCAGTGGTGCTTTTGTTTTTCAGGATTGCTTGGCTATTCGGGGTCTTTTGTGTCTCCATCCAAATTTTAGGATTGTTTGTTCTAGCTGCAAGAGAAAACCTGGTGGTGTTTTTGATGGGGATTGCATTAAATGTGCAGATTGTTTTGCGTAGGATAGGCATTTTAACAATGTTTGTTCTCCCAATCTATGACCAGGGAAAGTTTTTCCATTTCTTTGTGTCACCTTCAATTTCTTTTGTAAGTCTTCTATAGTTTTCAGAGTACAGATCATTTATTAGGTTTGTCTCCCCCACAATTTTAATTGTTTTGGTGCCATTGCAAAGGGGACTGACTCCTTGATTCATTTTTCTGCTGTCTTGTTATTGGTGTATAGAAGTGCAACAGATCTCTGTACAGTGACTTTATATCCTGAGACTTTACTAAATGCATGTATCAGTTCTAGCAAATGTTGGAGGGAGTCTTTTGGGTGTTCTCCATCAAGTATCATGTCGTCTGCAAATAGTGACAGTTTTGATTCTTCCTCGCTGCTTCAGATGCTTTTGCTTTCTTTTTGTTGTCTGGTTGCTGAAGGTAGCACTTCCAGTACTATGTTAAATGGTAATGGTGAGAGAGGACATCCTTGTCTTACTCCGGACTAGCAAAACGTCTCTCAGTGTTTTGCCGTCAACACTGATGGGGGTCTTTGCTGTATGGCCTTCATGATGGTGAGGTGTATTCCATCAATCCCTATTTTGTTGAGCGCTTTATCAAGAAAGGATGCTGTATTTTGTTAAATGCTTTTTTCTGCATCTATTGAGAGGAGCACATGGTTCTTACCTTTGCTTTATTAATATGGTGTGTCACGTTGATTGATTTGCGAATACTGAACCAGGCTTGCAGCCCAGGAGTAAATCCCACCTGATCATGGTGAATCATTCTTTCGTGTACCCTTGGCTTTGATTTGCTAGTATCCTGTTGAGAATTTTTGCATCCATGGTCATCAGGGGTAGCGGCCTGTATTTCTCCTTTTTGGTGGGGTCTTTGGTTTTGGAATCAAAGTAATGCTGGCCTCGCTGAAGGTCTTTGGCAGCTCTCCTTCCATTTCTGTTTTTTTCTTTGAATCGTTTGAGAATGAGCGGTATTAACTCTTCTTTAAATATCTGGTACAATTCCCGGGGAATCCATCTTTTGGCCCTGGAGTTTTGTTTGCTTGGAGATTTTTTATTTGCTATTTCCATTTCATTGCTGCTTATGGATCTGTTCATGCTTCTATTTCTTTCTTTTCCAATGTTGGTGGTGTGTGTGTCTTTCTAGGAATTCATCCATTACTTCCAAATTACCCTTTTTGTTGGCATATAATTTCTCGTAATATTGTCTGATAATTGTATATCTGTGGTGTTGGATATGATCTCTCCCCTTCCATTTGTGATTTTATTTATTTGGGTCCTTTCTCTTTTCTTTTTGGTAAGCCTGGCGAGGGGGGGTATCAATTTTACTTATTCTTTCAAAGACCCAGCTCTTGGTTTTGTTGATCTGTTCTGCTGGGGTTTTTTGTTATTATATAGTTTATTTCTTCTCTGGTCTTTGTTATTTTCCATCTTCTGCTAATTCTAGGCTTTATTTGTTGTTCTTTTCCCAGCTCCTTCAGGTGTAGGGTTAGGTCATGAATTTGGAAACTTTCTTCCTGATTGAGTTAGGCCTGTATTGCAATTTACTTCCCTCTTAGGACTGCCTTCCCTGCTTCCCAAAGGCTTTTAGACTCTCATGGTTTCATTTTCACTGGCTTTCATGTGGTTTTTTCTTCTTCCTCTTCTTTAATTTTCTTTAACCCGTTCCTTCTTTATAATTTCGTTGATTTTCTTTAACCCGTTCATTCTCCATTAGGATGTTCTTAACCTCCACGTGTTTGAGGGCTTTCTAATTTGTTTCTTGTGGTTGGCTTCACGTTTCAATGCGTTGTCACTGAAAATATGCATGGTATGATCTCGATCTTTTTGTACTTGTTGCGGGCTGATTTGTGACTCAGTATGTAATCTATTCTGGAGAATGGTCCCTGTGCACTTGGAAAGAGTGTGTATTCTGCTGCTTTAGGAGGGAACATTCTGAATGTATCAGTTCAGCCCATCCAGACGAGTGTGTCATTCAAAGCCATTGTTTCCTGGATTATTTTCTACTTAGATGACCCATCCATGGCTGTTCATCAGGTGTGAAAGTTCCCTACTTTGGGACGCCTGGGTGGCTCAGTCGGTTGAGGGTCTGACTCTTGATTTTGGCTCCGGTCATAATCCCAGGGTTGTGGGCTCAAGTCCCGTATTGGGCTCCACACAGAGCATAGAACAAGTCTAGGACTCTCTCTCTCTCTCCTCTCCCTGTGCTCCTCCCCCCACCCCCAGCACGTGCTTTCTCTCTCTCTCTCTGCAAAAAACAATTAAAAATAATTTAAGAAATTAAAAATGACTCTTACTATTATCGTATATTATCAGTGAGTTTCTTTATGCTTGCTATTAATTGATACTAATTGATTTATATATATGGATGCTTCCACATGGGGCGTAAATGTTTACAACTGTTAGAACTTCTTGTTGGATAGACCCTTTAATTATGATATAGTGCCCTTCTTCATCTCTTGCTAATGGTCTTTGGTTTAAAATCTAGTTTGACTGATAAAAGTATGGCTACTCCAGCTTTCTTTTGGCATCCATTAGCATAAAAGATGTTTCTCCATACCTTCACTTTCAATGTACAGTGTCTTTAGGTCTAAAATGGGTCTCTTATAGGCAGCAGATAGATGAGTTTTGTTGTTGTTGTTGTTGTTGTTGTTGTTGCTGTAATCCATTTGACACCTTTTGTTTTTTTTTTTTTTTTGGAGGATTTAGTCCACGTACATTCAGGATAATAACTGAAAGATATGACTTTAGGGCCATTGAGCTACCTGTAAGTTGATGTTTTTGGTGATGTTCTCTTTTCTTTCTAGTCTTGTTGCTTTTTGTCTTAACCACACCCCTCCCCCACTCAGAGAGTCCCCCTTAATATTTCCTGCAGGGCTGGCTGAGTGGTCACAAACTCCTTTAGTTTTTGTCTGTGAAAGGTTTTCTCTCCTTCAATTCTGAAGGAACGACTTGCTGGGTAAAGTATTCTTGGCTGCATATTTTTTCCCCATTCAGCACATTGAATATTTCTGGGCCAACCCCTTCTGGCCTGCCAAGTTTCTCTGGACAGATCTGCTGCGAGCCTGATCTGTCTTCCCCTGTAAGTGTAAGACTTGTATTCCCTTGCTACTTCCAGGATTCTTTCCCGTTTGTGTGTTTTGTGAATTTGACTATGATTGTTCTTCACAATGGCCCACTTCTGTTGAATATAATGGGAGTTCTCTGGATTCCTTGGATTTTGATGTCCGTGTCCATCCCCAGATTAGGGAAGTTTTCAGCTATAATTTGCTCAAATCAACCTTCTGCCCCATTTTCTCTCTCTTCAACTTCTGGGATTCCTTGCGATACAAATGTTATTTCATTTTAATATGTCACTGAGTTCCCTAAGTCTACCTCTATGATTCATTACCTGCGTTTCCCACTTCTTTTTAGCTTCATTTTCTCCATAATGTCATCTTCTAGATCACTAATTTGTTCTCTGCTTCATCCATGCCACTGTTATAGCACACAATCGGGTTTGCATCTCAGTTATGGCATTTTTAATTTCAGCCTGTTGAGATTTTAGCTCTTTTATCTCAGCAGTAAGGAATTTTCTAGAGTCTACAATCCTTTTTTAAAGCCCAGCTAGAATTCTTATAATTGCTGTTTTAGATTCTAGTTGAGACATCTTACTTCTACTTGTATGGCTTAAGTCCTGGTCATTACTTCTATACTACCTGTTCTTTCTTTTGGGATACGTTTCTCTGTCATGTCATTTAGGAGGGAAAAATACAGAACTAAATTTAAACTTTTTAAAATAACATTAAAAGAAGCTAGACCTAGGTGTGTTTTGGTCTCCTTGATAAGAGAAGCTTGAAAGAAAAAAAAATAAAGAAAACAAACAAATTAAAAATAAAATAAACAAGAGTGCCTGAGTGGCTCAGTCAGTTAAGCGTCTGACTTCAGTTCAGGTCATGATCTCCCGGCTTGTGAGTTTGAGCCCCGTGTTGGGCTCTGTGCTGACAGCTCGGAGCCTGGAGCCTGCTTTGGATTCTGTGTCTCATTCTCTCTGTGCCCTCCCCCACTTGTGCTCTGTCTCTGTCTCTCAAAAATAAATAAATGTTTAAAGAATGAATGAATGAATGAATGCATGAATGAATGAATGAATACATAGATACTTAGATACATAGATACATACATACATACATACTTGTTCTTTTTGTAGGGAAAAGAAAAACAGAAACAGAAAAAGAAAGCAAACAAATGAAAACCCAAACTAAGCTAGATCCTTTTTCCCTTAAAGATGAAGCTTTGCAGCTCTCTATGATCAGTAGACTTAGTGCATGGACGGGGTTTGTATGGCTTTGTGGGGGAGGGACCTGAAGCTCTGATTATCAGGTGGATTTGGCCTCCTAGCGATGTGCCTGGAAGGTGGAGGGACTTGGTGGAATGGCCCTGTTCTCCACTTGGTGGCACTGTTTAGCTCACTACGTTCATCAGGGCTAGTGGGCTGGGAGTGAAAAGGACTTCACCCAGCTCTCCAGTCCCCAGAGCTGGATGTTTGGGCTGTCCCAGACACAGAAACAATCTCCTCTCCTGTGTTCCCGGCTTCTGTCAGTTCTCATCCTGCTTACATCCCATCTGTGTCTGACAAGTCGATCTGGCAGGTGGTGCTGCCCTCCTGGATTTTATTTCAGGCACAGCTGTTTCAAAAGCACACATTTCAGAGCCCCTCACTGCTCAGCCCCATGCTGATCCTTTGAGGGAGGGTCTTGCTGCACTGTGGCTGGTGCTGGCTTGCCCCCAGAAGCAGTTGTTCCACCACTCGGCGGTAGCAGCTCAGAGTTTATGGTAAATCTCCACACACCTCGGAGCCAGGGTTTCCTGTCCTCCATCAGTCTTTTTTCCTATGGGGTGAATTGGGAAGCTCTGTACCTGCTGGTTCTATTGTCCCTGGAGACACCTTATCACCTCTATCAGTTGCACTCTAAGCAGGGGAACTTCTTCTCCCCGTGTCACCCAGGGAATCCTCAGACCACGCCGCCCCTTCCAGGGGGACTCCACCCTGCTTCCTTACCAGAGCACCGTAAGGCACTGAGGTCTGAAACTTCAGGCTATGCATTCCGCTGTTTATAAAACATTGCGGTATTGAGACCTCACCTTTTCCCCATCAATGGTTTTGGAGAACAGGGTGTGTGTGTGTGTGTGTGTGTGTGTGTGTGTGTGTGTGTGTGTGTTCCTCTGTGGCTGTTTGGGTGTTTTCAGTCTTTTTTCTCCACTTTCACCTCACCTGTTTGTGATCAGGGACCCCGGCCCACCACAGCGCTTGTGGCTCCTTTCTCACAGACGTCAACTCTCCACAGTCCCCACCTTCTCAGGGACATTTTTCCTGTTCGCGGACATGCAGCTTTGTTCGCTAGGACTTCTGATCAATTGTTTGTGTGTCCAGAATGATTTCATATTTATCTGGCTGTTCAGAGGAGGAGGGAAGCTTAGGGTCCCCGTACTTCTCTGCCATCTCAACCCTCGTAATTTATTTATATTAAAAGTCGTCATTGAAGGATACAGATTTGCTAATGACAACTTAAACTTGACTCATCAATAGTCCTTAATCTCCTCAAGCTTTTAATTAATGCAAATTACATTTGCTGTAATTTGTATAGGGAGTTACAGTGTAGCATATCTCCTGAGTCATATTTATGAAAACGTACCTGGTGTCTAAATATGTGAATCAAAAAATATAGGGCCTATGAGACTCAAAATTTACTGTTCCTTAGATTATCAGAGATCTATGATATGTCCTATTAACCTCCCTTTCTCATATATATTTGTCTTCATTTAGCAAAATGTATTTAATCATTTACTTACCACTAACATTTTGCTCAAATTCCACAAGGAGCAAATTCTTTTTTTACCTTTACTTTCCTCAAGAACTATATTAAAAGAGCCTGAGATAGATGAAATGGATAATGGATAATGGATAATGGATAATGGATAATGGATAATGGATGATGGATAATGGATGATGGATAATGGATAATGGATTTGAAGCCAAAAAAGCCCAGTCTTTGAATATACAACTTCACCACTCCTATGTGGTTGTGGGAGGACAATCTTTGTTTTCTTATCTGTAAACTGGAATGTATAATACCTATCTTCCAAAGTACTAAGAAAATTAGATATAGTGAATGTAGATTGTGACCCCAGGCAGATCTCTTATAGTAACAGGGGAATGGAGGCATTTTACAAAATGCATGCTATGTTAGAGTTTAATTACTGTCCTTACTGTCCTAAGAAATAACACAAACATGGGGGATTAAAAACATGCATATATTGTATTGCTATTCTAGAGGTCAGAAGTCCAAAATGGGTTAGCAGTTCCTGCTGTAGACTCTAGGGGAGGATCTGTGTTCTTGTCTTTCCTAGGTTCTAGAGGCTGCCCACATTTTTACTTTATCACTCTTTCCTCCATCTTTAAAGTTAACTGCATAGCATCGTTATATCTCCTTCTCTTTTCTGCTTCTATCACCTAATCTCCTTCTCTGATTCTATCCTTTCTGCTTCCCTCTTATAGCGTACCCTGGAACTCCCTAGATAATTTGAATAGTCTCCCTATCTCAATATCCTACATAATCACAGATGCAAATTCCCTTTTGCCATGTACGGACCACATTGACAGATTTCAGAGATTAGAATATGGGCACCTCTGGAACAACATAATCCTATATACTATATGGTGGAAGATAAAATGGATATGAATATGGACTGGTGCGTTATAAATTTAAGATGTCAATTGTAATATCCAGGGAACCTCTAAATATAACATACAGAAAAGTAAATGAGAAAGGAATTAAAATGCTACACAATGAAAAAGCAAATCTCAAAGAAGGTAGTAATTGAAGAAGTAAAGGACAAGAGAAATAGAAGATACAGAAAACAAATGGCCAAATGGCAGCTGTAAGTCACTGCTGTGGATTAACTTTCAAACACAAGTACATAGATTATCTAAATAAAAAACAAACCAGGTTTCATGTATACTCTATCTACAACAGAACTGCTGTATGCTGGGAAAGTTTGTTTTTATTTGAACATACTTGACACAAAATATATGTGAAATGTTAATTTCAGGTGTACACCATGGTGATTAAACTCCTCTATACGTTATGGTATCTGTGGTACTCACCACAGGTGTTGCTCCTATCTGTCACCATACAGTGCTATTTTCATAACATTGAATAATATTCCCTACATTATACCTTGTATCCCCATGACTTCTTCATTGCATACTGGAAGCTTGTCATTCCTAGTCTCCTTCAAACATTTTACTGGCTCTAGATCTAAAGACAAACATGGATGGACAGGAAGGATGGGGGGAAAAAGATATTTCATGCGAATAGTAACCAAAAGAGAGAGGGGTTGGGCATTATAATCCAAACAAAATAGTTTCTAGGTAAAAAACAAAACAAAAGACACAGACACACACATGCACACACACACACACATCAAAACAGGTTGCTGTTTAATATCTTCCCACCCACCCCCAGGTTTACTGAGATGTAAATAACAAATTAAACTGCATGTGTTTAAAATGCACAACACACTGATTTCATTTCTGTACACTTTGTCAAATAGCGACAGCAAGGATAATTAATGTATCTATCACTGCCACATAATTACGTTTTATGTGTGTGTGTGGTGAGAATACTTTATATCTACTCTCTCAGCAAATTTTAACTACAAATATACTATTGCTAACTGTAATTACTATGCTGTACATCAGATACCCAGAACTTACTAAACATGTAATTGAGGGCTTATATCCTTTCACAAGCAATCCTCTACCTTCCCCACTACTTCGATGCTGGTAGTCACCAGCATCTTCTAGTCTTCTAATCTTTCTGAGTGTGATTTTCTTTTTTTAGATTCAACAATGTAGTGATTTCATATAGTATTTGTCTTTTCAGTATGACTTATTGCACTTAACATAATGCCGTCCAGGCCCATTCATTATATTACAATTCAATATATTACAATTATATTATATATTATATATCTCATGGTTCAATACTGTATCATTGTACATATATGAGTCCTCTTCAACTTATGATGGCGTTATGTCCTGATACACTCATCATACTTTGAAAACAACGTTAAATTAAAAAGATATTTAACACACCTACTAACACTGAAACATTCCTATAGTCAGGCAAAATAAAATAACACAAAGCTTATTTTATGATAAAGTGTTGTTTGGCTATCCATATAACTTACTGAATACTGTGTTGAATGTGAAAAACAGAATGGTTGCTGAGGCAGCATTTATTGACCCTCAGCATCACATGACTCACTGCTGTTGCCCAGAATCATCAGAGTATTGTACTGTATGTTACTGGCCCAGGAAAAGATCAAACTTCGTAATTTGAGGTATAGTTTCAAGGGAACAGCATCACCTTCAACACCATCATAAGGCCAAAAAATCATGAGTCAAACTATCATAAGTCGGGGACCAACTGCATACCATGTCTTCTTTATCCTTTTGTCTGAACACAGATTATTTGGTTGTTTTTATGTCTTCACTTTTGTGGCTAATGCTGCAATGAGCATGGAGGTCCAAATATTCTTTGGGATTGCAATTTCCTTCTTCAAATATTTATCAGGAGCGGCATTAGTTAATGATATGGTAGTTCTGTATTTAACTTTTTGAGGAAGCTCCATGATGTTTTCATGGTGACTGTAACCATTTATATTCACACCAACAACTATACAACGGTTCCCTTTTTCTTCACATCCTCAGCAAACTTTTCTTTTGTCCTTTCGATAAAAGCTATTCTAACATGTGTGGGGTGATATCTCTTTGTGGGTTTGGTTTGTATTTCTTGGGTGGTTAAAGATCTTGAGCATCTTGTCATCTACTGGTTGACCATCTGTAGTCCTTTCTTAAAATTGAAATGTATTTGGACATACATTATATACATTTAAGGTATTAACTTGATACATTTATATATTGTAATAGGATCACCATTGTAACAATGATCAGAACCTCTATCATGTCACAAAATTTCCTTTCTTTGGCAGTGGTTCGAATGTTAGCAAGCTGATGCTATAATACTATATTGTTTATATTCATACTGTGCACTAAATCTATAGATCTTATTTGCCGTTCATTGTAAGTTTGTAATGAGCAGTAACTAATAAAAACATCTGCCCTATTCTCCCATTCTCCCACCTCTGGCAACCACAGTTTGTCATTTTCTCCCTCTCTCTCTCTCCCTCCCTCTCTCTCTCTCTCTCTCTCTCTCTCTCTCTCTCTCGTTTGTGTGTGTTTGTTTATTTTCCATATAAAGAATATCACACAGTACTTGTATGTTTGATTGATCTCACTGATCATAATGGCTCAAGATCATAATCCTTGTACTAGCAAATGGCAGGATGTCCTTCTTTCTCCTGAATATTCAACTATGTATGTAACTATACTGTGTATACATACATATACACATATACGCACATTATGTATTTACCACATTTTATATGTATGTGTGTACATACACATATATGTATATTTGTGTATATATAAACACACTTAATGTATACACATATATGTATATACACATTTATATATATATACACACATACATACATACACATGCACACGCGCGCGTACACACACGCACGCGCACACACACACACACGTACGCGCACACGCACACTTACTGTGTTTATCAGAATTTCCCAACACTGTTTGTTGAAGAGACCATTATCTTACCGTTGGGTGTTCTTGCTGAATGTTAGGTGACCATACATCTTGATTCTGGGCTCTCTATTCTGAGCCATTGATCTGTGTATCTATTTTTATGCCTGTATCATTCTACTTGGTTAGTATAGTTTGATACAATGGTTGGAAATCACAATATGTGATATCTCTGGTTTCAAAAATTCTTTTTCTTTAAGATTGCTTTGGCTATTTGTGGTCTTTTGTGGTCCATACAAATTTGGGGATTATTTTTTCAATTTTGTTGACAAATGCCATTGGCATTTTGATGGAGATTGTGTTATCCATCTACCTATTTTAGTACGGAGATTTTAACAATATTAATTCTTCTGATTAATAAACATGGGATGTCTTTCCATTCCATTGTCTTTGATTTCTTTCAACAGAGTTTTGTAGTTTTTCTTTCACAGATCTTTCAATTCCTTGGTTAAATTTATTCCTAGGTAAGGTATGATTTATGATGCTTTTGAGAATGGAATAGTTTTCATTAGGTCTCTTCCAGATGCTTTATCATGAGTGTACAGAAATACAACTGGACTCTGTATGTTGACTTTGCATTTTGAAATTTACTGAAACGTTTTATTAGTTCCAACAGTGTTTTGCCTGAGTCTTTGGAATTTTCTAAGCACAAGATTACATCATCTGCAAATAGTGGCCATTTTACTTCTTCCTTTATGAATTGCATGTCTTTTATATCTTCGTCCTGACTAATTGCTCTAGTACTAGACTTCCAGTATTATATTTAATTAGTAGTGAGTGTGAGCAACCTTCTCTTGTTCCTGATCTTAGAGGAAAATCTCTCTACTTTTCTCCTGTAGGCTTGACACATATGAACTTTATTATGTTGAGGTATGTTCCTTTTATACCTACACTCCTTGAGGTTTTTATCATGAATGCATCGTGTATTTTGTTGAATGCCTTTTCTGCATCTATTGAGACAATCATGTGGCTTTCATCTTTAGTTGTATTACTGTGGTGTATTGTATTTATTGGTTCGGGTATGTTGAATCCCAGGGGAAAAGTCACAATTGGTCATGGTGTATAGTCCGTTTAATATATTTTTGATTCATTTGCTAGCATTCTGTTGAGCATTTATATATACAGGGACATATAATACTGCTCGAGAGATTTTTTGTTTTTCCTCACGGTGTCCTCTTCTGCATTTGTTATCAGTGTAATTCTGGCCTCATAGAATGAATTTGGAAGTGTTTCCTCCACCTCAGCTTTTTTTTGGAAGATTAGAGAAGGGCAGTGTTAATTTTTCTTTAAACGTGTTCTTTAAATGTTCATTTTTCTTTAAATTATCAAAAAGGTCAATTGTTCCTGGAGTTTCTGTGTTGAGAAGTTTTTGATTACTGATTCAATTTCTTCTTATGATTGTTCTTTTTCCTTTCTGTCTCAGAATTGGTATATTTTTGTTTCCAGAAATTTTTTATTCCTTCTGGTTATCTAATTAGTTTTCATATAATTATTCATAGTAGTCCCATAAGTCTATGCATTTCTGTAGTATCCATTGTAAAGTACTCTCTTTGTTACTAATTTTATTTATTTGAATCTTCTCTTTTATCATGGTCTTAGGTAAGCATTTATCAATTTTATATTTTTGAAAAACCAGCCATTAGCTTCATTGATACTTTGTATCAGTCTTTGGTCTCTATTATATATTTCCACTCTGATCTTATTATTTCCTATATTCTGCTAGGATTGGGCTTACGATGCTCTTTTTTACTAGTTCTCCGAGTGTAAAATGAGGTTGTTTATTTGACATCTTCCTGATTCCTCCATGTAGATATGCATTTGCCAGTATAAACTTTTCTCTCAGAAATGCTTTTGCTTCATCCTGTAACTTTTAATGTATTGTATTTCCATTTTTACTTTTTTAGAGATGATTTAAAAAATTTTCCTTTTGACATGTTCGTTGTTCAGTTGTGTGTTGTTTCTATCCACATATTTGTAAATTTTCCAAAATTTCTCATATTGCTGATTTCTCATTGCATACCACTGTAGTCAGTCCCCTCCCTTCCCTTCCCTTCCTTTCCTTTTTCTCTTCTCTCTTTCCCCTTCCTACCCTCCTTCCTTCCTTCCTTGTTTCCTTCATTCCTCTTTCTCCCTCCCTCCCACCCTTTTCCACTTCTCCTTCCTCCTTCCCTATCTTCCTTCCTTCCTTCCCTTCCTCTCTCCCTCCCACCCTTTCTCCATTTCCCCTCCCTCCCTTCCTCTCTTCCTCCCTCCCTCCCTTCCTTCCTTCCTTCTTTCCTTTCATTTCAGTTTGATATGATTTATTTTGTTTCCTAACATATGATCTATCCTGGAGAATGTTCCGTATGCACTTGAGGAGAATGAGTATTCTCTTGCTGTTTTAGCATGGACTGTTCTATATACGACCGTTAAGTCTATTTGTTCTAATGGCTCAAGTGCAGTGTTTCCTTGTTGATTTTTTTTTTTTCTGTTGGTGATCTCTCCATTGCTGAAGGTGGGATATTAAAGTCTCCTATTGTTATTGTTGATTTCTCTCTTTAGATCTGTTAGTATTTGTATCATATACATATTTAGAGGCTCTGGTGTTGAACGTGTATATATTTATGATTGTTATATCCACCTGTTGTGTTCACCCTTTTATCAGTATATAATAACCTTCTTTCCCTATTGTTACTGGCTTGATGTCTCTATTCTCTGATTAAGTAGGACTATTTCCGTTTTCTTTTGGTTTCCACTACATGCAGCATAGATTTGAGGCTTTGTTTTTTTATCCATTCAGCTCTTCTGTGCCTTTTGACCTGTAAATTCAATCCATTAACATTTAGAGTAATTATTGGTATGTAAGGACTTACTATCCCATCTTCTCGCTCGTCTGTTGCTTATTTTGTGTCTTCATTGCATTTTCCCCTCTTCTCTACCTTTGGAAATTGGCAGTGGCTTTTGCTGCTTAATTTACTCATATCCTCCCTCCCTCACCCCACTGCCTCTTAATGTTTTGTGAGTCTATTCTAGATTTTTTGCTTTGAGGTTACCAAGAGGCTCATATGAAACATCTCATAGATAAAATATCTATTTTATGCTAAAGAAACTTCTGTTCGTTTATTTATAAAAGTCCCTCCCTTTGACTCTTCCCCTTTCATATTTTAGCTGTCAAAATATACTTTTATATGCAGTGAATTTTGTTAGGAAATTTTAGTAGCTAGAGTCATTTTCAGTGCTCTTTCCTTTAACATTTAAATTGTAATTAAGTGATTAACCATGCCATTCTAATATAGAGTTACGCTTTTCTAATGTCTAGTGTCTATTTTTTCCTTTGCCAGTGTGTACTTTCACATAATTTTGTGCTGTTACTTAGTGTCTTTTTATTTCTGTTTGAATAACTTTTTTTAAAAAATCATGTCTTCCAACACGTGTCTAGTAGTGGTACCTCCTTTAATGTTTAGTTGTCTTGGAAAGCCTGTATTTCACCTTCTCATCTGCAGCGTGATGTTGCCAAACTGTTCTTGGCTGCCAAGTGTTATCCTTCAACACTCTGAATATTTCATTCCATTTTTCCTGGCCTATTGAGTTTCTGCTGAGAAATTTGCTGATGCTTTAAGGCACTTGTATGTAGGTTACTTTCTTTCTCCACTGTCTGCCTTTATGGTTCTGTCTTTATTATTGGTTTTTGACAGTATCATTATGTATCCTGGAGGTTTTTTTTGTAGTGGGATATATGGCATTATATTAACTTCGTGGACTTTTATGTCTAATTCCTTTAGGAAGTTTAGGAGTTCTCAGTTATTATTTCTTTAAGTAAAATTTCCGCCTCCTTATCTCTCTCTTCTCCTTAGTGTTCACATAATTCTTATATCTCCCTCTATGATCAAATCTGAGATCTCCCTTAGGTTTTCTTCAATATTAAAAAAAAAAAGTTCCCTCTCTTTTAGTAACTGAACTATTTCTAAATTCGTATTCTCCAAACCTCCAAGACAGTTCATCTTTCTTTCTTCTGAGTTGCTCTGCGACCTATGCTTCTAATGCACTGTTTCATCTTATTAAATTCTCCAGTTTCAGAATTTCTGTATGATTCTTCTCCATAATTTAAACTTCTTTCTAGTCATTAATTTTATTCCTCAGTTCAGTGATTTGCCTTTCTGAGTCTTTGGTAGGCTTGTTGCATTTCTTCGTAACAGCTCTTTGAAATTCTATTGCTGCTGCTGTTGTTGTTTGTTTGTTTGTTTGTTTGTTTTTGAGAGAGAGACAGGAATCCCAAGTAAGTTCTGTGCTGTCAGCACAGAACCTGCCATGGGGCTTGAACTAATGAACTGTGAGATCATGCCCTGACCCCAAATCAAGAGTCTGATGCTTAACTGACTGAGCCACAGGTGCCCCAGAGCTACTTAGAAATCTTTATCAGTTAGATTCTAATATTCCATGCCTTTGAGTGAGCTCTGTTGATAGGTAATTATTGTTTTCTTTTTGTAATACCGTATTACTTTGACTTTTCATAAGGTTTGAGAATGTGTGCCTCTGCTCTCGCACTTAAAGTTGCAAACACTATTGTGGGTTAAATATTTGTTTAGAGCACTTAACAGTTCAAATCTGGCCATTATAAATCTTTCCTGTGTATTCCAGAAGGTGGCACTATATTTTAACATTGTGATTCCCCAACTGGTTGGTTCTGGCTCTTGGGGCAACACTGAAGTGCAAGGAAATAGAGCTTTCATTGAAGCAGGGGAAGGTGTAAAGTGAGGAGTGCCAGAGTCAAGGGGCTTCCCCTTATGTTTTCTTGCATGGTCAAATGGGAATTTTCTTTGGGATGCAAGGATTGTTCCACACATACAAACTAATAAGCATGTTATGCCGTATTAAGAGAATGAAAGGATACAATAATATGATTATTTCAATAGATGCAGGAACAGTATTTGACAAACTATAACCTTTCTTTCATGATAAAAATACCAATCACTAAAAATATTTTTGGCCTAATAAAGGCCATATACGACAAGCTCAAAGATAACCTCATAATCAAAAATGAAGAGATTTAAAAATATACATATATACACGTACATATATACAAATTTATTTATTTACGAGAGAGAGAGAGAGAGAGAGAGAGAGAGAGAGAGAGAGAGAGAGAGAGAGAGAGAGAGAATGAGCAGGGGAGAGGTAGAGAGAGAGAGGGAGACACAGATTCTGAAGCTGTCATCACGGAGCCCCACATGGGGCTCAAACCCATGAACTGTGAGATCATGACCTGAGCCAAGTCCAATGCTTAACCAACTGAGCCACCCAGGTGCCCCCCCAACAATGAACAGGTAAATGCCTTTCTTCTAAGATCAGGAGCAAGACAAAGATGTCCAGTCTTGCCATTATTTTTTTCTACAACATAGTGGAAGTCCCAACCATAACACTCAGTCAAGAAAAAGAAATTAAAGGGATCCATGTTGGAAAGGAAAGAGTTAAATTATCTGTATCCAGAGGACATGATCCTCTATATAGAAAATGATAAAGACCCTGAAAAAAAGGCTTCAACTAACAGGTGAAATCAGAAAATTTACAGAATACAGTGTCAGCATGCAGAAACTAGTTGCATTGCTATATGCAAAAGTGTACCTGAAAAATAAATTAAGAAATGTCATCTGCAGGGGTGTCTGGGTGGCCCAGAGTTAAGCATTTGACTGTTGATTTTGGCTCAGGTCATGATCATATGGTTCGTAGTTCAAGCCCTACATCTGGGAGCGCAGAGTCTGCTTGGAATTCTCTCTCTCCCACTCTTTCTGCCCCTTGTCCGCTTGCTCTCTCGCTCGCTCTCTCAAAAAAATTAAATAAACATTAAACATTAAAAATAAAGAATTGCCATTTACAATAGGATCAAAAACAATAAAATCCTGAAGAGTAAACAAGGAAATGAAAGATTGTACGCCAAAAACTATGCAATATCGAGAAAAGAGATTGAAAGGACACAAATAAATGGATGGATTTCCCATCTTACTAGATTGGAGGAATTAATATCATGAAAATGTCCATATTACCCAAATGCAACTACATATTTAAATAAATTCCAACCAAAATCCTGTAACATTTCACAGAAAGACAAAAAAATATAATATCTCAAAAAATTTTTTTTAACTTTGCTTATTTATTTTGAGAGACAGAGGCAGAGAAGATCCCAGGGTGTCTCCTCACTGTCAGCACAGTGCCCAATGTGCCTGAACTCATGAACCATGAGATCATGACCCGAGCCGAAACCGAGAGTCAGACATTTAACTGACTGAGCAACTCAGGCGCTGCCTCCCCCCTCCCCAAATGTATCTTAAAGTTTGTTAGAAATCACAAAAGACCCAAGATTTAAGTAAATTTTGAAAAGAAGAACAAAGGTGGATACACCTCACCATCTGATTTCAAGCTATAATACAAAGCTATAGTAATCAAAACATTACATGACTGGCCTGAAAATAGGCACATAGACCATTTGAAGTGAATAAAGATACCAGATATGAACTCACATATACATAGGCAGCTAACAGATGACACATGGGCCAAGAACACACAATGGGGGAAAGACAGTCTCTGAAATAAATGACGTTGCAAAAACTGGACATCTACATACAAAATAATAAATTGGGACCCTTATGTTACACCACTCACGAAAAGTAAATTTAAATGGGTCTAGGTTTTAAATGTTAGTCCTGAAACTATAAAATAACTTAGGGGAAAAAGACCTAAGACATCAGCCTTGGCAATGTTTTATAAGACACCAAAACACACTACAAAACCTAGAATAACAAGTAAGATTACATTAAACCCAAGAACTTCTGCACAGCAAAGGAAAAAATGAAAATCCAACTTCCATAATGGGAGACACTATTTGCAAAAAATATATCTGGTAAGAATCCCTAGAGGTCAAAAGCAAAAACAACTAATCCAATTTAAAAATGGACAAAGGATCTTAGTAGAATTATCTAAAAAGACACACAAGTAAGCAACAGACATATGAAAATGACTCAACTTCACAAATATCATGGAAGTGCAAATCAATGCATGAGATGTCATTAAACACACATTAGGATGACTATTACTAAAAAAGATAAGACACAGAGCCAGGGAAGATGGCAGAGTAGGAGGATCCCAAGCTATCCTCATCTCAGATACACCACATCATGCAACTAGCCCAGAAACCCACCCCAAAACTGGCAGAACAGACTTTGCACAGTTAAGCATAGAGAGAAGGCCACACTGAAAACAGTTGGAGGGGCAGAGACTCAGAAAACAAAATTTCTAGAGAGACCAACCATAATGGGAGAGGCACAGAGAAAGGAGAGGGTCACACCCCACACCACGTGCTCTAGGCACAGGGGACCTGTCCCTGGAGGATGTGTCCCCATAACATTTGGCTCTGAAAACCAGCAGGGCCTAACTTTGTAAGTTTTGACAATCAGTGGCATTTAACTCACAGCATTTTGAAAACCAGGTTTGGCTCCGATAGAGTGAGAGTCAGACAACAGGAACCAGTCCTGCCCTTACAGAGCCAGCATAATAAACAACCCCACTGAGATAGAGCATAGAAGCAGCAGTTTGAAAAGTGCCTCGGGGTACCTGTAAAGGAGAACTATTTAGACATCCTGGAATATATGCTGCAGGGGCAGAAATATTTAGGACAGTTCTCCGAGAACAAAAGAGTTGTACAAAACAGTGCACCATATCTCTCCATGCCCCCAGCTAGATACCCAGACAAGTGCAAGAACCAGCTACCTTGCTAACAATCTCCACCTATCCTGCTAACACCGTGCACCAGGCACCGCGCACCACTGGTGGATGTGGTGGACTCCGTGGGCTCAACACATCCAGCCAGCCCCACTCTGCAGGGGCTGTCCCTCCAAAACAGCCCCTGACACATCCCATTCTGACACCTGACCCAACGCTGACCAACACAGCTGGATAGTGATTCCCACCCTGGGGAGAGGAAAGATAACCACACACAACAGTTCCACTGCAGCCTCACCAGTGGGCTGGGGGCAGACATCTGGTCTGCCCGCAGGTCTCAGCCACCAGAGAAAGCCTTTCAAGGGACAATACAGGGAGGGAGAGTTTCAGTTTGCTGTGTTAGTATCTCCCAAAAGTGGGCTGAGGGTAGGCATCTGATCCAGCTCACCATAAGCCCAAGGCAACGCTAGACCAGCTCCTTAACAGCACAGAGACAAACCTGATGCACAACCGGCAAAGAAATCCACTGGAGATGACTGGACTGAAAACGAACACAGCTCAACTACAAGAATAGGGCACACGCAACGAACAGAGAAGACAGGCCTGAAGTGCCAGGTCCTGGTGATCAGGGCACGTCACACTGCAGGGCACTATGGGACCTGTTCTTCATAAGACGACTACTTTCAAGAGCAAGGCATGGAGCTGACTCTCCTAACAGAGAGAAAACAGACAGGCGAGAGTAAGACAAAATCAGGGATATGTCCCAAATGAAAACATAGGACAAAACCATAGTAAAAGCATTCACTGACAGAGAGATGAGCAATATGCCTGATAGAGAATTTGAAGTAATGGTAAGAAAGATACTCAGTGGATTTGGGAAAAAAAAAAAAAAGAGTGGAGGATATCAGTGAGACCTTCAACACAGAGAGAGAATATATAAAAAAAATTACCAGCCAGAGATAAGAACTAAATAAGTGAAATTAAAGAAAAATACACTAGAGGGAATTAATGGCAAATTAGAGTAAGCAGAACAGATCAACAACCTGGAAGACAGGGTAGTGGAAAGTAACCAAGCTGGACAGCAAAAAGAAACTAGAATAATAGAAAATTAGAATAGGTTAAGGGAACTCAACAACTTCATCAAGAGTAATAACATTTGCAATACAGGGGTCCCAGAAGAAGAGGGGAGGAAAGTGTATCTGATGAGGTAAGAGCTGAAAACTTCCCTCCTGGGGAAGAAAGCACATCCAGAGTCAGGAGACACAAAGAATTCCCATCAAATCAATGCAATGAGGTCCACACTAAGACACAGAACATTTAAAATGGCAAAAGTAGTTATCCAGTACTCTACTCAGCAAGGCTGTCATTCAGAATAGAAGGAGAGATAAAGTTTCCCAGATTAACAAATTTAAATGAATCCATCACCACCAAACCTAAAGGAAATTCTTTGAGTAGGAAGGAAAGGACATAGTCAGGAGTAAGAACATTATTAAAGGGAAAAAAAATCACAGGCACATACACAGGTAATAAAAGGAACAGATTAATCATTTATGACACCCGTACTGAGGTTAAAGCCCCAAGAGCAGTAAAATCAATGCTATCTGTAAATCAGCCAATGGCTTCACAAAACTAAGAGATGTAAAATATGACATCATACACATAAAATATTGAGGGAGGAGTGACTTAGTGCTTTTAGAATGGGTTAAGTGATCATCAACCTAATATAGGCTACTATGTGCATAGGATATTTTATATGAACCTAGAGGTAGCCACAAATCAAAGACATACAATAGATAGACAAAAAATGGAAGATGGAAGAAGGAATCCAAATACATCACTAAAGAAAATCATTCAAATTACAAGGAAGGAGAACAAGAGAAGAAAGGAAGAGAGAAGAACTACAAAAACAACCATAAAACAAGCTTAAAAATGACACTAAGCACGTATCTATCGACAATTGCTTTGACCGTAAATGGATTAAAGACTGCATTCAAAATACATAGGGTGTCAGAACGGATTACAAAACAAACAAACAAACAAACAAACAAACAAACAAACAAACAAGACCCATCTATGATTCTAATATTTAAACAATCCATAATATTCTTAACAGAAGGGGTGCCTGGGTGACTCAACTGGTTAAGAGTTTGACTCTTGATTTTGGCTCAGGTCATGATCTCATGGTTCATTAGATCAAGCCCCATGTCAGGCTCTGTGCTGACAGTGTGGAGGCTGCTTGGGATTCTTTCTCTCCCCACCCCTCTCTCTGCTCCTCCCATGTTTGCTCCCACCCTCTTCCTCTCAAAATAAATTATTTACTTAATTATTTTTAGAGAGACAGGGAGAGGGTGTGAGTGGGGGAGAGAGAGAGAAAGAGAGAGGGAGAGAGAGAGAATCCCAAGCAGGCTCCGTGCTGTCAGTGTGGGGACTGATGCAAGGCTTGCATTCATGAACCACGAGATCATGACCTAAGCTGAAGCCAGACGCTTGACTGACTGAGCCACCCAGGTGCCCCAATAAATACATAAACAAACTCTTTTTTTTTTTAAATTTAAAATAGTCTCAAATGTTAGCTTTTAGTCAATGTAACAGTTTTCATATAACCTAGTATCTGACATGAAGCTCCCGAAAAGGTGTTCTAAATGGAAAGTACTCCGCATTTTAAAAAGTAATAAATTCTGCATTAAAATAAAATTGTAAAAAAATTAAATTACAATTAAAATTTAAAAAACTACAAAATCACTTTTGAGTACAAGAAGTTGAATGTATTCCTCTACACTTACCACAAGCTTATGGAAAACATCACTTAACTCCTTTCATCAAATTTTCAAGTGCTGAAATACTCTTAAGGAGTAAGTGTTCTACAGATCATTTGTTATTCATTTACCATGATTTTAAAATTTTAAAATTGGGTTGACTTATACAGAAAGCTTGGATTTACACTCTAAAAATTAATCAATCATGCCCTGAATTATTAAAGAGGAAGAGTGGTCCATAAAGGACCATAAAGGACATTGTGGATGAAACTGTGTCAGTAAGCCCTATTTGCCTCATTTTGCTATGGGGAAATTGCTGTTCAGCCGTTGAGTTTGCCTGAGGAGAAATCTCCAATTTGCTTAGTCTGAATTCAAATATTCCTTCTCCTCAAGGAATTAACAACAAGCACTGCAACACACCATCTGTAATGCTCTTACCCACAGCCACCCACCTTAGTGAATGCCTGCTTAATCGACAAGCCTTCTGTATTTCCGTTATTTCCTTGTGCAGCAAAAAGTGACTATCGTCAATAGTCACTTCATTTGAGCTGCTGAAAGGCTTCATAGGTGCGGCAAAGGGGCTGAAACTCGTTACTGCCTTGCACGAAGGGTGCTGCCAGGGTAGCTTGGCACATGGTCTTCTCAGGTGTTAGTGACTGCACAGAGAGCATCACAGAGAAGTTTATGCGTCAAATGCAGTTGGATTGGCACTATCTGCCCACTAAAGAAATAGTTTTCTAAGTGGGGAATTGCATTTTTTATAAAAACCACAGCCTTACAAAGTTACTTTCATGGTTGGAAATACGTTGGTGCCTTTAACAGAAAAGCTAATTGAAATAACACTGGCAGGGCACGGCGGGGAGGGGGGTGGGGCGGGGAGGGGGGTGGGGATGGACAGCAAGGGGATGGATTCCTTGTCTTTTCAAAGGCTTCTGTACAACTTGGGGATAAAAGCAGGTGTGGAAAAACACTGCCTTTGTTAATAATAGGGGGTTGCCTCAGAGTTTATGATTTTCTCTTTGGGTCCCTCAGGTTATTTCTCGTCTGACAAGACAGTGAGGATGTTGAATATAAATGCAAATATTGAAAGGGTTAAGTAAATCCTAAGGTCCCTCAAATTGGGGGAGGGAGGAAGGATCTTATATTTATGATCCTAGTTTTAGGTGGCTGTCTACCTCTAGGCTCCACTAAGAGTAAATTTAATGGCTCTTTTTTCAATGTGTTGCTGTGATGAAATAAAACGATCCAAGAGGGGGTGGTGGATAATTTTATTAACTCCCAAGTGTTTAACAATATTGGAAAATTTCTGAATCTTTGCTAAGAAAGAGTATTTAAATGTGGAATGAGACTAAATGCCTTTCTTGTTAAAATAAGTACATCCCCAAAGCAGATCGTTTGCAAATAACTTTGTTGGTTTGTTCATTTTTAATTGTTGTATGTATGTTTGTTTGTTTCAACGAAAAGGAACTTTGTTTTGCCATGAAGAGGGAAAGCGACCTTACACAGTCCGAAGAATTTTAGTTAACAGTAAGGGAATTTATGGTAGTCCTAATAGCCTGATGGAACATGAATACTACACATTCCTATTCTCATTCTGTCTCGTATTTTGACAAGGAATTTCCAGAGTTTCCCTAAACTCTGGAAGTGGGTTTGCATGTCCAGTTTTGACTTTTGAACTGAACCAGTGCTTAACATTTTAAAACACTTAATCATGAGAAATATTAGTTGTAAACTGGAGTTAGCTAGTTATCTAAAGGAGTTTTCTCCTATCTCTATGACAAGTGAGTGGTTACAGCTTAGAGCCAGGTGCCTAGGCTGAACTCCTATCTACAAGGGGACTTCAAGGCACTCTCTTTGCTGATGTTTACATTTCACACTTCAGAGAAGGCCCCAAGGCCATTAAGAGAGACCACTCCAAGGCCATTTAAGATTGCCACACTGCCAAGAGGGCTTATTTAGCTCTTAAAAAGATTTACATACATCTCAACAGAAGAGCAGAGAAAGAATTTACAAGTTTTCTTTGTAAAAGAAAAAGGGAATGCGCTAAGGAACAGGAGGGGCAAGAGTGGCTTTCCTTTTTCACAATAAAGGAAACAGCAATTTTATTTTTCCACAGTATCACAAAAAGTTACTGGACAAATATGAAGAACACCTTATTTAAACACTGGGCAAGAATCACTCTTTGTGGTGTTTTCACCATATATTCCTGTTGTTTTGCTGATCCCTGTTATTTAACCTACCAATTTTGTATGCTCTCAATGAAAATACCAGCAGAATTTTCTGGTCATTTCATTCAACATAGAGATTTCACAAGGTACCAATAAACTTAAAACGAAAACAAAACAAAACAAAACAAAACAAAACAAAACAAAACAAAACAAAACCCTATATAACCTACAAATTCCAAGGAAGAATAGTAACGAGGGGACACTCGCAGAAAATAAAGCAGAGGTCAACAGCTTTTTAATTATCATTACACACCTTCATTTTATGGTTAAACATTAGGAGACCGAATAACTCCAAATTTTGCTGAGCGTTTTCATGAGCACATACGGAAATCTCACTGCTGGTGCAAATATGAAACGGTACAAAAGCTCTGGGAAAATCTTGGGAGGTCCTCACAAAGTGAGCCATATAGCTAGCCCATGACCCATAAATTTCACCCCTCAGGTGTTGCCGAAGGGAACTGAAAATTTAGATTCACTCAGACATTTGAACTTCTTGTTCAAAGCAGCTCTATTAATTAAACCCTCAAACTGAAAACAACCCATCAACGTCCATCAGCAAGTTCACATAAACTGTGGTAGACTGATACAAACTTTAAGCTGAGCAAAAGAAGATACATCTGAATATGTCCTCTATGGTTCTCTTTGCCTGAAGCTCAAATTCAGGCAAGGCTAATCTCTCTGTGATAGAAATTATGGCATTCATGGAGGCAACGGAGTACGCAGCGGCACAGGGAACTTTTCGGGTTCAAGGGATGATGGAGATATTCTGTACCCCAATCGGAGTGGTAGTTACTTAGTTATAAGCATCTGTTCTAACACGTCAACCTGGAAATTTAAGACCTGTGCGTGGTATCTCACATAAGATCATACCTGACTTTTTGTTTTTGTTTTTAAGGAACCCAACATGAAATCAGATGTTAATTAAAATTAAAATATTAATCTAAATGAACCTAAATTAAAATGTTAGAATCCTCTGTTGAATTAAGGGTCAGAAACAGATCTACGTACACATGGAAAACGACTATATGATGAAGTGACATTTTATATCCGTGAGAAACCTCTTACTATTATAAGTGATGGTTAATAAATGAGTATCTATTTAAATAAATCAATGATGGATATCAACATTACTCTTCCACTGAAGTATTTTCTAGATGGAGCAATTATTTTCATGTTAATAATAACTGATCGTTAATCCTTTACTAATGCCGACTTCTGTGCTAAGTACTTTGTATACATTTTCTCACTGGATCCGTATATACTTCAACTTATTTACTCTTCACAACATTCCCCGGAGGTGGGTTTTGTTGTTATTGTTACATTTATTGTTGATGTTGCCATCAGCAGCAGCAGCATCACGATCATCATATCATTATTTACATTAACGGTGAGAAAATTGAGGGCCAGACAGGTAAAGTAAATTGTCTCAGGTCAGGCCTAGTAAGTGACAGAGAACGGGATCCTATCCAGATTATATCTAGAGGGCATGCCCTAGTTTGGTCCTTTTGTCTGTCTAAATATTTCTTAAATGTTGGCATTTTAAAATATAGCAGATATCCTTTAGAAAATACAAGAATACTTGGCATGACTATTTGCTTTAAAAAACCTGCTAAAAATACATACGTGCAGCAATTCCTGTCTTGGATACATAGTCCTCAGAAATGCACAAATATTCTCCCATGTGCATGTACAAAGAACAGTACTATATGTAATGACTAAAGCTAGAATGTGTTTATTCACGTGTCCATGAAAAGTAGGATGAAAGAAACACGGCAATTTCTGAAACAAATGCACTGAATGCCAGTGAAATTATAGTATGCAGAAGAATCCAGACATGGTATTTTGCATTTTCATTTATTTGAAGTTCAAGAAAAGGAAAATTAACCCCATGGTAATTGATGAGGCAGCATGGGGCAAGCTGAGGCAAAGCACAAGCCAGCTTTCCCCTCCCCCTCAAACCTGATCTGCAGCCGCCCACACCCCTTATCCCTAGGTGGTATATGTGTGATGTTCCTCCACAGTCCTGGCTACCAAAGAAGAAAGGAAAGGGGTTTAAGTGCTTGCCATGGTGATGTGGGAAACTAAGGCAAATGAAACATTAAATTCCCTTACTGCCTGCAGCCCACTGACAAGTCCTTGAAACAGGCACAAGTGACCTCCCTCCAGGAGCTCACCTGCCTAGATGAGTTTCACTTTGCTGGGGGGCAAAAGGGAAACTTAGCTTAACATTAGCCTCCAGGATGCCCTGAGTCTACTTTAACATATAAAAATCCCTTTGGAAATTTCCTTTATCTCAACTCCCCCCCGAGATATATGCTGGCAATCATACTCCAAGGGTCTCATGACTGAGGTTTTACTAAATGGTAATAAATGGAGATTTTCTTAACAGCAGCTAGCCCCTCAGAGTCCTGGAAACCTTGCCTCCAAAATTCCTTAGACACTTACGCTGTCCCTGACCCCCCTCCCAACCTGAGGGTATATAATCAGTTACCTTTCAGGACCTCAGTGCAGCTCTTTCTACCTAAGGGTCCTGTCGCCCTGTTTTAATAAAATCACCTTTTTGCAAAGGTCTTCAAGAATTCTTCCTCCGCGGTCAGCTCCGAATGTCCCACCATCACCCCAAAACCTCATCAGTGATGACGGTGAGAGTAGAATTTGTGTCTGGACATGTGTAAAGAGAGGTTTTGAATAGAAGACATTGTAATGTAAATATATAAATTAAATATAGATTTAAATATAAACACACACACACACATTTGATGTATATAAACGTTTTAAAAATACAAAGCAGTTCAGGAAGTTGTTTCAAAGGCATTGCAATATGTATTTCTCATTTATTCGGCATGACCTCAGATCAAGCAATATTGTTTCTGCAACAAATTAGTCAACTTAGTTAACTCTTTTTCTTTAGCTTGAACTTTCTTTTAAAAATGTGACATTCAGCTCTAACATACATAGAAGTACTATTTTAGGGCCGAGCTTCATTATTTGAAGCATTGTTTTTTAAAAGTTTTGTAATACAGACAGGTATTAGAAAGTTGACTTTGACATACGATATATATTTTGGCCATCAGTTTATTTTTTACTTTAAAAAGTGATTTAAAAAGTGATGATTTTCTTTGCAAACTGCCAGTTTTCCATTATAGTCTGTATGTAAATTTTATAATGCCTTTCATTTACATGTTTCATCTCACTTACATCAGATTAGCCCTTTTGGGTGTACCAGCTTCCATCCCACCGCCCCAATAAGTTGAAGAGCTCATATTCTCAAAATTTTGTATACACACAGACACATGCATTTGTATATGCATATATACGGATGTATTCGTATAAGTGTGTATGTATGTATGTGTAAGTAAGGCAGCAGTGGAAAAAAGTATATTGTTAGAATAAAATTTTCAGACAAAGAATGAAGGCATGGGTGCCATAAAGGGCAAATACAAAATGAACACGAGTTAAATAAAGGTTTTGTTTTACCAGAGAGATGATAACACTGGTTCCAAGCGGACATGAAAGCGCGCAGATACGTGTGGAGGAGAGGAACCGAATTGCAGGTGGCGGCCAAAACGGGTTTTCCACACCAGAGATGGGAGGTAATACAAAGTAGCAAAGGAGACGTAATTTACACATGCCGTCGTTAATTACCTGGGGTTTACAAAGTCCAGGAACGTACCTGAGAGAGCAGTGAGCAGACCGCGTGCACAGTACTGCTTCCAAGGATATGAAGTTTTCCATCAAGGTACATTTTTTCTATAGCACAAATTTCTCCGTGTTTCCCACTAGTGTAATTTTGAATTACAGGATTTAAAATAAACCATGAAGATTCTGTTGTCTTTGCTGGCAATTATGAGATTATTAGTATATACTTGCAGCTATGTATTTGGTGCCCAACTGCGGAAAAGTCGATAGGACGGTTGTGTGAAACGAAAACACAGGCGGTCTCGGAAATCAAGCAGTTTCAGTAGTCTTACGGTGCCTTCTTGCCAAGTGAAGCAGCTATAAACCCTGGCTGAATCAGTTCACAACGTCTTGTAAATCCTTTCTATGTTAAGCATGTTTGCATGCTTTGACATTAAGTGACAGAAGGCACACTAGTCCAATTAAGATGAATAGGGCCTTGGTTAGCGACAGTAAGGAAATCACCACGCAAAATAAGCGTCAGAAAGTCCCAGCTCTAAGTTAGGATAAAGGGGAGCATCCGCGGAGAGCTGCGTAGCCGTAGCCGAGGCTTCCGTACTGTCTTGGAGGGTTGTGGAGCTCCTGTGACGCTCCCGTTGCAGCAGCGAGCTGGTTCTGTTCCTGGGCTCTGCTGAGGAGTTTAACTGGTCCTTCATTCGTGGGTGTGCAGCCTTCGTACAGCCGTGCCTGTAGGTGGAGGGGTACAACCTCTCGTCCGCGTGCCACTGCTGGCAGAGTATGGACGAGGGGTCTGCGGGGACCAATTTGTCACTTTCCTCTGGCGTAGCCTTCCGACGAGGTCGGTATTTATAGTCGGGGTACTTCTCTCGGTGCAAGGCCTGTAGTCTCTGTGCCTCCTCGAAGAACGGCCATTTTTCAGCTTCTGTAAGCATTTTCCACTGGTACCCCAGCTGCTTGCTGATCTCGGAGTTTAGCATTTGGGGATTCTCTAAAGCCACCTTCCGCCTTTGATTACGAGACCACACCATGAACGCGTTCATGGGTCGTTTGACGCGGTTCTGACCGCTCTCTCTACCATTTCCTCTCATTTCACACCGGTAACGGGAGGAAGGGCTGTCCGTGCAAACTTCGGAAGAGGTTACCCCCACAGCCAGGATATTGTGTTGCTGTCTTGCCCCTCCGTGTTCGTCTCTGTTCAATACTCTGAGCATACCAGAAGCATAAAATTGCAGCGTTAAAGGGCGGAGGGGGGTGAGTGCGTAGCAAAGTTCGAAGGTGTAAAAGGTTACGAAAAATACCTAACTACTGAAAGTTGTTATCTAGCAGAGACTTTCGTGCTCTAACTTTTCTAAGGAAAATACTCACTTCTCCGCCCCAGCAGCTCACCTCAAACCCGCCCCCTGGCCGAAGCCCAACCTACCTCTTCTCATGCAAAACTTCAAAACAAGGTTCATGCCCCGCTCACTGCCTGTGTGCTTTACGTCTAGTCCGACACGCTTGAGTCTCTATGCCGCTCTTTAAGAATCGAAACAAACTTTGTTATTAATTTATTTTATTATCCCTTTCAATCAAGGAAGGAATGCCCACCAGAGTGATGCAAAATGGATGTACGTGAAAGTTATGTTTGAAACACTTAGTTTACAGACAACCTAATTCTAGGAGCCGTAAAAACACATTCAGGATATTGAATGCATGTTGCTCATCATCGTGTTTGTTCACTTCTACTTACACTAAAATTCAAAACTTGGTGTCAGTTTTCCACTGCCAAATAGCTGCGGATACTGTTTTATTATCTATGCTGAGGGATTAACAGAATGCAAACGTATTTATAGCCAATATTTAATGCCCAGTCTCTGGAACAACTAAAATTAGGTATAAAAACTGTTCCATTAAAAAAGCAAACAAAACAAACAAACCGCCGGCCGCCAACAATAACAACAACAACAACAACAACAACAACAACAACAACAACAACAACAGATGACCTTGGAACTCAAGCAAGTCCAGTGGCCTTGAGGTAGCATTTAAGAGGCTGATTCCTTTACACAGACTGTCTACTTACACCTGTCACTCTCTTCTGAACTTTCGCGTAACTAACGATAAAAGCAAAACAAGAAAAGGCTTTCCAAATATAAGTTATATTTCTAAATTAGAGCCACCAACTCCTCATCTTTTTTATTTTACTTCAACCTTAGCTGAAAAGTAAACAGTCATGGTCTACCAAGTGAAAAAAGTGAATACCTCCTCCAAATAAATTCTGAAGGGAGATTTGGAAGTTCTCATAAAATATGTTCATATAATACCTTCGGCGGAAACTTGCCCAAAGCAAGTCTTAAAACCGTATTTGCAAAATGGGAGTAACAACTATAGATCGCACAGGACACAGCCTGTTATAAAAAAAAACAAGGTCTCACCAAGACTAAGAATGATGCCAAAATTCCTAAGGATATTAAATGATTCCTTCATCACATGCTGATAATCCACATAGCCAAATGTGATTTATCCAGTAAATGTGATGATGCACTAACACAAACACTCCAAGCAAAAACTAACTTTACTCAGTCAAAAGATGAGTTTGAGCCCCATAATTTTTATCTTAGTCCTCTAATAAAGTGCAGTATTCCAGATTCAAATAAAACGGGAATCTATTGTTACCTGACCCAATTTCCAATCGATTTCTTAGCACAGAATCAAACATTTAAATTACACTCATACACAACAGCACATTTTGTAAAGCTGGAAATCATTTGACGTATGAGAAAATTATATGCCGTTTCAAAATTGAAATTGAAAGGCAAAAAGTGATACACACTGCAACACGGATGAACCTTGAAAACATCAGCCTGTTGAAAGAAAGCACGCAGACAACAGCCTCCATACTGGGTGTTTTTGTTTATGTGAAATATTCACAAGAGGCAAATTCATAGAGCCAGGAACCAGATTAGTGGTTGTCAAGGTCTGGTTAAGGGGGACAAGTCACCAGGAGTAACCAGTAATTGGTGTACGGTTTCCTTCTGGGATGAGGAAATTTTCTGGAGGAAGACACCAGAGATGGTTGCGCAACATTGTTCATGCACTTAAGGCCACTGAATTGTACGCTCTAAATAGTTAAAATGAATACAGTGAATTGTATGTTATGTTTGTTCAGCCAGACCCCACCCCCTATCCAAAGAAAGGCAAATAGGATCTCACAGATACCTATATCAGTATATGAAGCAAGAGCCACATCACCTTTTAAGGGAGGGTGGGTGAGCAGTCAATAAAATGAATGAAAAATGAAAAGGAGCGATTTCACTGCTCTTGAATTTCCAGTTCCTAGAATAGTGGCTGGCATGCGCTTGCCATATTGGAACACTTGAAATATTTCTTCAATGCTTTAATAGTTAACAAAAGGGATGGAAATAACCTCATGTGTGGAGGAAGAAAGAGAATCGGTAATCCACGTACAAAAGAAGAACAAAAGAGACATGAGCCTTTAACAAGTTTTCTTAACAAAAACAGAGCGGAGGGGGAAGAGAGAGTCATAGTTTACCTCTGCAATATAAGGTCAATAATTTACCTAATGTTTCTTTGAGTGCATTTTTGAGCTTTATCCTTGCACAGGAGCCAAGCTGAGCTCCTATGCACCTTCATCGTTCCAGTGTCAGTGGATATTTTGATGTTTCTGCTCATTTTAATTTTGGAACCAGGACTGATACTCTCAGTTGCTATGACCAAGTTGCTATGACAGTATTTAACAGCTCTTTCAATCTTGAATTTTTATACCAGAGAGTGAAGATATGCTCCCCTGAGCTGCTAGGGGAGTGGGACACCATTTCCATCCCCCCAAATCCAGGAAATAAAAGGTTAAGGCATTCTTGTTTTATGCATATGCAACATTTCTTATTCATTAGTGATTACATCTCAACACGTTTCAATATATTTTCATCAATAAGACCGACAAGCAATTTTAAGTGGTAGGAAGTGGTACGGTCCTCTCAATGATAAATCTAAATGTGTTTAACAAACGACAAAGGTTACCAAACTAATAAAGTCACTTTATCTTTTGGCAATGCTGCTGTAGTCAGTTAGAAAAATGCTCAGCAGACATTAGAATCAGGTAATTTCATAGGATTCTGGTATCTTTTCAGATTAGAATAAAAGTGAAGGACACCTGAAGAATAATAAATGAGATTATTCCAATGAAGTCAACTGCATTTGAAGCAAAACGACAAACTACACACAATTCTCATCCGTTAAATACACTCTTCAAGCCCTGATTTGAAATTCTATGGTGAATGGAAGTACAGTTCAACGCAGTGTACATGGTAAAACCCACAAAATTTTACCTTGATAATTTATGGATGATTTCTTTTCACCAAAACAAAACAGAACAAAACAAAATGAAATGAAATGCAATCAGGACATCTTCAACTTAAGGAATGGATACGGTGAACATCAGAGAAATTTTACTTCATATAGTGCCTCTAATTTTATCAAGACATTCTCATCAAAATATAAATATTGTGCAAGGTAACCCCAAAACCTTATACCAGCTGTAGTTTACTAATCTAAATTCACTTATGTGTCCATGTCACTTACACTTTATCTATGAGCTGTTTTCTAAAATCCTACTGGTAGATAGGATACCAAAGACAAGTAAATAAAGGGCACAGCGGCAAATTTTCAAATGTTTGTGCATTAAGCGACACTATCAAGTGAGCGGAAAGATTGAATAGAGTAAAACTAATTCAGGATTTTTAAGAATTTAATTAGTATCTAATTCCGTTTGGGACTTTGGAGTCAAATATCCTTTTTAAAAATTTGTTTTATATATATATATATATATATATATATATATTTGATATATATATGTGTGTATGTATGTATATGTATACATGTGTACGTATATGTGTATATACGTATATAATTATGACATTATAGGGTTAGGGTTATATATATTTTTATGACATAATTATATATATTATATATAAATATAAATAAATAAAAATAAATAAACACAGACAGAGACACACAAATTGCTGGGTTCTTAAAACAAAAATGTAGCCTTGGACTTGAAGAATGAAAATGAAACATTCTTTTAATGTGTTAGGTGATGCAGTTTTGGCGTGGTGGTGGTGGCAGGAGAGGGGCGTGGACCGCAGAGCTGACAGCCAGGAAAGAATTCTTGAGACGTCTTTGGTGCAAAAAGGTGATTTTATTAAAACACAGGACAAGGACCTGTGGGCAGAAAGCGCTGCAGAAAGAGGGTCATGAGGAGTGACTGATTATATACTCTCAGGTTGGGAGCGGGTTAGGGACAGCCTAAGTGTCTAAAGAATTTTGGAAGCAAGGTTTCCAGGACCTTGAGGGGCTAGCTGCTGTTAGGAAAAGGTCATCTACTACCAGCTAGTAAAACCTCAGTCGTGTCTGTGGGTCCATATGCTGGGAGGATGATTGCCAACATATATTTTGGGGGTAGAGATGAAAGAAGTTTCCAACGGGATGTTTATGTGTCACAGGAGACTTACAGGATCCTGGGACTCAGGATAATGTTAAGCTAACATTGCCTTCTGCCTTGAACAAAGTGTCATCATCGAGGCAGCTGAGCTCCTAGAGGGAGGTCACTCTGCCTGTCTCAAGGACTTGTCAGTGGGCTGTAGGCAATAAGGAAGTTTAATTTTTCATTTGCCTGTGTTTCCCATATCATTGGGTACAAATGAAAGCTCAGTTATTTCATTGTTCCAAGACTTTAATCAAATAAATCAACACAGACACTGATTCCTTTAAATATGATCGTTTTCATTGGTATATCCTTCTCAGGATAATTAACTTGAAAGAAAAAAGAATACCCAGGGGAAAAAAGGCTTTATAATTAAGCATCTACTGTATTTCGTTTACAACGTTAAAATAATGCTGTTTGGTTTCTTCTTTAACCTCAGTTGAACACTTTCTTTCTTCTAATTTATCATTTTGACCTTCCCAAAATATGGAAGATTGTCCCTTAAAATAAAGTTTAATCTTAGAAGAGAGGAGGGGGAAAAAGTGTATCCTAAAGCATTTTCCTGTATCAGTTGTAGTTATTAAAGGTATTAAAAAGCACATCTCTACCAGAGAGGCATAAAATATGTAAAAGGAAGCTGATTTTTTATGGCATCCTCCTTTCCACCCTGAAACATACAAGTGGCCTCATTGTTTTTCATTTAAGTTCTGATGTGCAAGTGCGAGCTACTCTTTTTAATTCCTCTAATAGCTCCAAGTGGGGCCCTGGTATTTGCACTTACACTTTTAATGTTTTAACCTTCAAAACAGTAATGCAATAGTAATGGATATAATATGCTTTGCTGATTTGGTGTTGTTTGAGTGGTAATGGCTTCAGTACCTTGCCAGCTAAAAAAATATTGCTTGATTGCAAATGACCCCTTATGCTGAAACTGCGACAGGTATCTGATAACTACAAAAGATAAATAGGATGAATTGTGGGCTTTTCATATTTTAATATTATCTTGTAATTATCTCTTGCTTCAAACTCTATGAGAAATTGGTCAAAACAATCACCTGAGTCTGGTGATTAAAAAAAATGGTAATTCTCTATGTGTCTGATCTCATCCGGATGAGATTTACTTTAGTAAATGTTTTGCTCTGAAAAGAACTAATTTTTATTTTCAAATATAAATTATGCTTATAAATCCCTTATACTTAATTCTTTTAACCCCCCTCACTGCTTTAGTTGTAACTAATTTCTCAATTCTAATATCACTTACATTCCCTTTAATTTTTCCCCTTTACCTACACTAGTCAGTCGGTATTTAATATGACAACCTTTTTAAATAAATGAGGGTTTCTTATTTTTCTCTTTCTAATGCTCTTTTAACATTTCTTTTTGCTTTTTTAAGCAAAGTTTTGTATAGTCAAGCCTTGTGCAGGTAGCAAGGAAGATGCAGGTGAAGAACCTGCAAAGCTGTTGGATACAATAAGAGTATAATTGGGCTCATTTGTCTATTTTTTTTAAACTTGTTAATTCCACTTAGTTAACATACAGTGTAATATTACTTTCAGGTGTAGAATTTAGTGGCTCATCACTTCCATACAACATCCGGTGCTCATCACAACAGACTCCCTTCTTACAACCTATCACCCATCCAGTCCATCTCCCACCTGCATCCCCTTTTTGGTAACTCTCAGTTTGTTCTCTACAGCTAAGAGTGCATTTCTTTTCTTTCTCTAAATTTATTATTATTAATATTATTTATATGTATAGTTATATTTTAGTTAACATACAGTGCAATATTGGCTTCAGGAGTAGAATTCAGTGATTCATCACTTACATATAACACCCGGTACTCACCCCAGCAAGTGGCCTCCTTAATAATACCCATCACCTATTTAGCCCATCACCCCAACTACCTCCCTCCATCAACCTTCAGTTTGTTCTCTATCATCAACAGTCTCTGTGGTTTGTTTCCCTTTCTTCCCTTCCCCTCCTCTTCCCATAGGTACATCTGTTTCCTTCTTAGATTCCCCATATGAGTGAAATCATATGATATTTGTCTTTCTCTGATTGGTTTATCTTCCTTAGCATAATACATTCTACCTCCATCCATGTGTGCAAATGGCAAGATTTCATTCCTTTTGGTGGCAGAGTAATATCCCATTGTGTGTGTGTGTCCGCGTTGTCAGTCGATGAACATTTGGCCTCTTTCCTTAGTTGGTATCATTGATAATGGTGCTATGAACAGTGGGGAGCATGAACCCCTTCAAATCATATTTTCGTGTCCTTTTGGTAAATACCTAGTAGTGCAATTGCTGGATGGTAGGGTAGTTCTATCATTAGTTTTTTCAGGAACCTCCATACTGTTCTCCAGAGTGACTGCACCAGTTTGCATTCCCACCAACAGGGCAAGAGGGTTCCTCTTTCTTCACATCCCTCCTAATATCTGTTGTTTCTTGTGTTGTTAATTTTAGCCATCCTGACAGGTGTGAGGGGATATCTCATCGTGGTTTTTTGATTTGTACTTCCCTGATGACGAGTGATGTTGAGCATCTTTTCATGTGTCTGTTAGCCATCTGCATGTCTTCCTTGGAAAAGTGTCTATTCATTATTCATGTGTTCTGCACATTTCTTAACGCAGTTGTTTATCTTGGGGGTATTGGGTTTGATAAATTCTTTATCGATTTTGGATACTAACGCTTTATCAGATAGGTCATTCACCAATATCTTCTCCATTCTGTAGGCTGCCTTTTGGTTTTGTTGGTTGTTTCCTTCACTGTGCAGAAGCTTTTACCTTGATGAGACCCCAAAGGCTTATAGTTGCTTTATTTCCCCTTGCCTCCAGTGACATGTCTAGGAAGATGTTGCTCCACCCAAGGTCAAAAAGGTTGCTGCCTGCGTTCTCCTCTAGGATTTTGATGGTTTCCTCTCTCACATTTAGATCTTTTACGCCTTTTGAATTTATTTTTGGGTATGGAGTAAGAAGGTGGTCCAGTTTCATTCTTCTGCGTGTCACCGTCTGGTTTTCCCAACACCATTTGTGGAAGAGACTGTCATTTTTCCATTGCTTATCCTCTCCTGCTTTGTCGAAGGTGAGTTGGCCATATATTTGTGGGTCCATTTCTGGGATTTCTACTCTGTTCCTTGATCTATGTGTCTGTTTTTGTGCCAGTACCATGCTGTCTTACCCTGAAACTTTACTGAACTCATGAACTAGCTCTAGCAATATTTTTGAATCTTTCAGGCTTTCTACACAGAGTATCATGTCATCTGAAGATAGTGACAGATTGACTTCTTCCTGGCAATTGCTTCCTTACAACGGTTTCAGCGAGTAATTTGTATGCTTGCTATGTCTTTGTGTGTGTGTGTGTGTGTGTGTGTGTGTGTGTGTGTGTGTGTGTGTGTGTGTGTGATTGCTGAGGGTAAGACTTCCTGTACTATATTAAACAGTAATGGTGAGAGTGGGCATCCTTGTCTTCTTCCTGACCATACTGGAGAGGCTCTTGGTTTTTCCCTATTGAGGGTAATATTAGCTGTGTGTCTTTCATATGTGGCCTTTATGATGTTGGGGTAAGTTCCATCATTCCCTATTTTGTTGAGAGTTTTTATCAAGAATGGGTGCTGTATTTTGTCAAATGCTTTTTCTGCATGTATTGACAGGAACATATGGTACTTATTCTTTCTTTCATTAATGTGGTGGATCACAGTGATGGTATGCGAATGCTGAACCAGCCCTGCAGTCCAGGAATGAATCCCACGTGATTGTGATTAATGATTTCTTTTGCGTACTGTTGAATTCAATTTGCTAGTATCTTATTGAGTATTTTTGCAACCAGGTTTATCAGGGATATTGGCCCTTTTAGTGGGGTCTTTGTCTGATTTGGGAATTAAGGTGAAGCTGGCTTCATAGAATGAGTTTGGCAGCTTTCCTTCCGTTTCTGTTTTTTGGAACAGCTTGAGAAGAATAGGTATTAACTCTTCTTTACATGCCTGGTAGAATTCCCCTGGGAAACTATCTGGCCCAGGACTCATTTGTTGAGAGATTTTTGATAGCTGATTCCATTTCTTTGCTGGTTATGGGTCTGTTCATATTTTCTATTTCTTCCTGTTTCGGTTTTGGTAGTGTGTGAATGTCTAGGAATTTTTCCATTTCTTCCAGATTGCCCAGTTTGTTGGCATATAACCCTTCATAGTATTCTCTTATAATTGTTTGTGTTTCTGTGGTGTTGGTTGTGATCTCTCCTCTTTCATTCATAATTTTTATCTATTAGGGTTCTCTCTCATTTCCTTTTGATGAGACTGACGAGGGGGTTATCAGTTTTGTTTTTGTCTTGCAAAGAACCAGCTCTTAGTTTCATTGATATCCTCTACAGGTTTTTGTTTGTTTGTTTGTTTGTTTGTTTGATTCTGTATCTCTTATTTCTCTTCTAATCTTTATTATTTCCCTTCTTCTGTTGGCTTTAGGCTTTATTTGCTGTTGCTTTTCCAGCTCCGTTAGGTATAAGGTTACATTGTGTATTTGAGAACTTTCTTGCTTCTTGAGATAGGCCTGTTTTGCAATATTCATTCCTCTTAGGACTGCCTTTGCTGCATCCCAGAGTCTTTGGACTGTTGTGTTTTCATTTTCACTTCCTCCACGTATTTTTTTAAAGGTCTTTTTTAATTTCTTGGTGAACCCATTTGTTCTTTAATAGGGTGTTCTTTAACCTCCATGTGTTTGAGGGGTTTTCAATTTGTTTTCTTGCGATTGATTACAAGTTTCATAGATTTGTGGTCTGAAAATATGCATGGCCTGATCTTAATCTTTTATGTACATGTTGAGGGCCGACTTGTGACCCAGTGTGACCTATTCTGGAGAACATCCCATGTGCACTTGGGAAAAATATGTATTCTGCTGCTTTAGCATGAAATGTCCTGAGAGTTTCTGTTAAGTCCATCTGGTCCAGTGTGTCATTCCAAGCCATTGTTTCCTTGATGATTTTCTATTTAGATGATCTGTCCCTTGCTGTAAGTGGGGTATTTAAGTCCCCTATGATTATGGTATTATTATCAATGTGTTTCTATATGTTTGTCATTAAGCGATTTATATATTTGAGTGCTGTCACGTTGGGGGCATGTATATTTACAACTGTTGGATCTTCTTGATGGATAGACCCCTTAATTATGATATACTGCCCTCCTTCCTCTCTTGTTACTAACTTTGTTTTGAAATCTAGTTTGTCCGATATAAGTATGGCTACTGCAGCATTCTGCTGACATCCATTAGCATGACAGATGGTTCTCCATCCCCTCGCTTTCTATCTGCAAGTGACTTTAGGTCTAAAATTAGTGTTGTGTAAGCAGCATATGTATGGGTCTTGTTTTTTTTCACCCATTCTGATACCTTATGTCCTTTGATTGGGGCATTTATTTACATTCAGAGCGATTATTGAATGATATGAATTTTGTGCCTTGTGTTACCAGTTCGTGTTTCTGGTGATGCAGTCTGGTCCTTTGTAGTCTTTGTCACTTTGGTCTTTTTTATTTTCCTCTCCACTCAAAGAGTCCTCTTTAAAATTTCTTGCAGGGCTGGTTTAGCGGTCATGTACTCCTTTTATTTTTGTTTGTGTGGTAAACACTTTATCTCTCTATTCTCAACAACAGCCTTGCTGGATAAAGCATTTTTGGCTGCATATCTTTCCCAGCACATTGAATATTTCCTGCCACTCCCTTCTGGCCTTCCGAGTTGCTGTGGGCAGGTCTGCCGCTAACGTTATGTGTCTACCCTCGTTTTTAAAGGATCTTTGGTCCCTAGCTGCTTTCAGAATTCTCCCTTTATCCTTGTATTTCACACATTTCACTATGATATGTTGTGCCATTTACCTGTTTTTAATTGATTTTAATGGGGAGTTCTCTGTGCCTCTTGGACTTGGATGCCGGTTTCCTTTCCCAGATTAGGTAAGTTCTCAGCTATAATTTGTTCAGATAAACCTTCTGTCAGCAACCCTCTCCCCCTTTCCAGGAATCCCATGATACCGATATTGTTGTGTTTCATGGAATCACTTACTTCTCTAATTCTCCTCTTGTGATCTAGTACTTTCCTTTCCCTCTTCTTGTCAGCTTCATTATTTTCCATAATTTTGTCCGCTGTATCTCCTATTCTTTCCTCTGCTTCTTCAATCCTCACTGTGACTGCATGCGGTCAGTTTTACATCTCCGTTATAGCACTTTTTATTTCACCCTGACTACTTCTTAGGTCTTTGATCTCTTCAGCAAGGGTTTCTCTGGTGTCTCCTATGCTCTTTTCAAGCCCACCTAATAGTCTTATGACTGTTGTGCTAAATTTTCGTTCAGGTGTATTGCTTATATCTGTTTACAGCAAGTTCCCAGCTGGGATTTCTTGTTGAGCTTTCTTTTGTGTCTCCATCTTGTCATTTGGCTCTTGTTCTGTCATTTGCATGTTTCAAAAGCTTGTTATGTTTTTTCACCTGAGAGTTCTCCTATATTGTATCATACACTGTCCAGGTCCTAGCACTTCAGGATGTATTTATCACAGTGTATGCTGCGTGCCCTGTTCGGTAGGGTTTTTGCTTCTCTTTCCTACTGGTCAGTCCTCTGCAGGACTCCCTCTTGGTTGCAGTGGTGGAGTGTTTCGAACCTTAACTAGGTGTGCTTTGACTTGTTTGCTGAAGTAGCCCTTGGAAAAAAATAGGCAAGGGGCGTGATCAGAAAAAAAGGAGGAAATAAAAGGGAACAAAAGAAACCCACAGACAATAAAAAAATCTATAAGGCTGATTCCAAAGCAAAAAGTAGCGGAGGGGGGAAGGAAACAAACAAACAAACAAACAAACAAAAAAAAAAAAGAAAGAAAGAAAGGGAAGGGAACGGACGGGAAGGGACGGAAAGGAAAAGAAAAAAAAGTTTGGGGGAGGGGGAGAGAAAATGAAAGAAATAAAAAACTATGAGCTCGATTCCAAAAGGAAAAAGGAAAAACAAAAAGAGTAAGCCTGATCTTATTTCCACCAGAACTGCAGGTGTCACTTTAACCCGAGATTTTCGGCACACTTGGTGCGTGCGGGGTGCTGGCTGTACTGGTCTTCTGGAGGAGAGGCCCACTATGTTATATGTCGGTTACTAAATATGCAGGGCCTGGCTTAGGAGGGTGGGCTTTGGTGTAAGCAGATCCGTCCTCCACTGGGGACTGCTCCATTGCTCTCTGAAGTCCCATGTTGTTGATGATGACTGACCATGATTTTGAGACACCAAGGAACAAACGGTGTGCCCTGGTATCACAGAGATCCAAATGTAGACAGACAAACGGGCAGAAAAATTTGTACAATAATTATAAAATTATTATACAATATAATAATATAATTACGTATTATATTGTATAAATTATAATAATAGTATAACTTATAATAATAATTTTATAATCAATAAAATAGGGTAAACAATTCCAGTTAAGTAATCCATTTTATTAGTGCACACGTTAATACAGGCATTAATTTGTATCAAGATAACCTTGTATCAAGAGAATCAAATTCACGACCCTGAGGTCAAGGCCTGAGCTGAGATCAACTGTTAGACACTTAATCAACGAGCTATCCAGGCACCCCATCGCTTACCTTTTTTTAATGCAGCTGTATGAACACAGCTCCCAAGAGCTGACTGCCATTGGGGTATTAACCCCGATTCTTGCTTACCTAAGTCTTTCTGCCTAAACGAAAGAAGTAAAAGAAAAGTGTTGGTAATAAACCATTTACGAAACCATACTTGCAGGTTAAAATGTTATATTTTAAGAAATAAATCATGACCAAGCACAATTTCCACAAGGCTGCAAAGGGAGTTCTGTGGAGGAAGAATTGGGACAGAGAAATGGAGTTCTGAGACAAGAAAACAGACTGTTGCCTTTTCTTCCAGTTTGTAATGGTGTATTCAATAATTTACATATGCTCCTGAAATCCTACCAAGATGATAACGTAATTACAAAAATCACTTAGGCTCGCAAGTACACGGAGAATGGACATGGGGGCGATAGCTACTGAGTGACCAACAGATATTTGTAAGGGAGATGGGTTACTGGTTGAGCAGAGAAGAGAAACTGAAGCCAAGAACCTTCTCAAGAATGCTGAGAATGGGTAATACTTGCAGTTCATTGTCTCACTGACTAAAAATCTGCAAAGGGGCTATTTGGAAACCACAGATCATTTTCTTCCCTACACAATCAAGGAACCAGTATATCCATACCTGGATATAGAAGACTAGGAATCTGTTTTTGGAAAAAAGCTGAACATGACAACTTTTCACCTAGGACTATTGAGGACAGGCATCAGGCCCCTTTCTGAAATTAAGACTCAAGTGAGGGTTTACCCACTCAACTCATTTCTAAACCAGGAGACTGACTTACTCTCTTCTGGACGACTTAAAATATGTTACCAAAAAAAAAATACACAAATACATATAGAGAGACACACCAAGTCCCTAGATGAGATCCCTCAAAAAGAATTTAGATGGCAATTCTAATGCAATCTATAAATTGAATGCAGTACAAAAAAATATTGAGGCAATACTAATAGTTTTGCAGCTCTAGGAAGATAATCCTAAAATTAATGTGGAAATGTAGAGAGGTCAAGAAAAACACAGTTGACAAAAAATAAATAAATAAAAGCCAAAACAAAAACAAAAACAATGAAAAGGAGCACTGCACAAGCCAGCAATCAAGCAAAGAAAACGGCAAATGACATTAGTAAATGGTAAATGACATGGTAAATGACATTGAGCCCCACATCCAGCCCTGTGCTATCAGCACAGAGCGGACTTGGGATTCTGTCTCTCTTCCTGTCTGCCTCTCTCTCTTTTTATGTCCCTCAGAGCAAATAAGCAAACACCCAAAGAAAACATCAAAAAAGAAACACCTAGCGTGGGGGTGCACAGGCTCACACACAACAAAGCCGGGCGCTCACCCAGAGCCACGCCTGAAGAACCCCAAGCGAGGTTTAAGCCCTTCCTCGCCCCGGCCCGGCCCGGCTAGCTAGCCCCGGCCGGCCCTGGCCCCGGCAAATGGCTCTCAGGTCGTCCACACCCCCCTGTGCACACATGAAGCAGGGCCCTGTGTCAATCGCACCCTAGGTTCCGGGCGCCTAGGAGCAGGGCCTCAGGTCCCCTGGACTGCATCTCAAGTTCATG
>JAQQST010000022.1:1227394-1245595 GCA_028646485.1 Cryptoprocta ferox | reverse complement strand
TGATTGTCCCAATTGTTCTCCATGTTTTTGGAGGTTTTCCAGACTTTTTCCTGGGATTGATTTCAAGTTTCATAGCATTGTGATCTGAAAGTGTGCATGGTATGATCTCAATGCTTTATATTTATTGAGGGCTGCTTTATGACCCAGTATGTAGTCTGTCTTGGAGAATGTGTCATGCATATTTGAGAAGAAAGTGAATTCGATAGCCTCAGGATGTAGAGTTCTAAATATATCTGTCAAATCCATCAGGTCCAATGTGTCTTTCAGGTTTATTGTTTCTTTAATGGTTTTCTGTCTAGATGATCTATCCATTGCTGTAAGTGGAGTGTTAAAATCCCCTGCTATTAGCGCATTTTTATCTATAAGATTGTTTCTGTTTGTGATTGTTTTATGTATTTGGGTGCTTTCAAATTTGGTGCATAGACATTTATAATTGTCAGTTCTTCCTGATGGATAGACCCTATAATTATTATATAATGCCCTTCTTCATCTCTTGTTACTGCCTTTACTTGAAGGTCCTGTTTGTTCGATATCAGTATGGCTACTCCAGCTTTCTTTTGACTTCCAGTAGCATGGTAGATATTTCTCCATCCCCTCACTTTCAGTCTAAAGGTGTCCTCAGATCTAAAATGAGTCTCTTGTAGACAGCAAATAGATGGATTTTTTTTATCCATTCTGATATCCTGTGTCTTTTGATTGGAGCATTTAGTCCATTTACATTCTGTGTTATTATTGAAAAATATGGGTTTAGAGTCACTGTGTTCTCTGTAGGATTCATGCTTGTCGTGGTGTCTCTGTTACCTTGTGTTCCTTGCAATATTTTCCTCATAGAGTTCCTCTTAGGATTTCTTGTAGGGCTGCTTTCATGGTGATGAATTCCTCCAATTTTTGTTTTTTGGGAAAACCTTTATCTCTCCTTCTATTCTGAAGGACAGTCTTACTGGATAAAGGATTCTTGGTTGCATATTTTTTCTGTTCATCACATTGAAGATTTCCTGCCATTCCTTTCTGGCCTGCCAAGTTTCAGTAGATAAGTCTGCAACTACTCTGATATGTCTCCCTTTGTAGGTTAGGGCCTTTTATTCCTAGCTACTTTCAGAATTCTCTTTTTGTGCTTATATTTCCCAGTTTCACCATGATTATATGATGTAGAAGATTTATTCAAGTGACGTCTGAGGGGAGTTCTCTGTGCCTCTTGGATATCAATGGCTGTTTTCTTCCCCAGATTGTGGAAGTTCTCGGCTATAATTTGTTCAAGTATCCTTTGGGCACTTTCTCTCTCTCTTCTTTTTTTCAAGAATTCCTATGGTACGGATATTGTTCCATTTGATTGTATCACTCAGTTCTGGAATTCTCTTTTTGTTTTCCTGCATCGGTTTATCTCTCTTTCTCTCAGCTTCCTCTTTTTCTGTAATTGTGTCTTCTAATTCACCTGTTCTCCTCTCTGTCTCTTCAGTCTGTGCAGTGGCCTCCTCCATTTAATTATGCACCTCGTTTATAGCATTTTTTCGTTTATCACAAGTATTTTTAAGGTCCATAATCTTCTTAGCAATAGGGTCTCTGGTGTCTTCTATGCCTTTTTCAATCTCAGCGATTAATTTTATGACAGTTGTTCAAGATCCTTGGTCAGTTATGTTGCTTATATCTGTTTTGACTAATTCTTTAGCTGTCATTTCTTCCTGGAATTTCTTTAGAGGAGAGTTCTTCTGTTTCGTCATTGTGGCTGCTTTCTCTCACTTACAAGTTGTAAAAGCTTGTTATGTTCTCTGCACCTGCACCTGCAAGTACTGCAATATTAAAGGAGGCTCATAGACTTTCCAGGGCCTGTCCATTTAGGAAGTGTTCTTTTAATGGTGTCTCTTGTTTTCTCTTGTTGAGACTTTGGTCATTTTATTTCCCTACTCGTAGTGATATTTGGGACTCTCCACCATGTGTACTTTGGCTTATTTCTTGAGGTAGCCTTTTTACAGGCTTCTGCCAGTTTTCTCAGGATCCCATCCGCAGGCCCTGGAGTGCAGGGGGGTCACACTCTGGCCACCAGAAACTTCAGAGGAGGAAGAACAGTTTTCCCTCAACCCCTGTGGTGGGTGCTCAGCTCTAGGGCACCTCCTAAGTGGATAAGCAGAACCCAGTCCTTCTACCTGGTCCCATTTCTGACTGGGCCCGGTCCACCCCCACCTGATCCAGTTTCTAAGTAGGACCCAGCAGATGCCATTGGTTTTTAACTGTATTGAATCTTTAGACTGTTTTGGGTGGCTGGGATATTTTAATAGTATTAATTTTTCAGCCCAAATACATGTCAGGGGTTTGAATATATTTGTGTCATCATCAATTTTATTTACCAATATCTTACAGTTCAGTTCCCTAGCCCCTCTTTTGGTTGGATTGCTTGTTTTTTAATGGTTACATGTATTTTATTTGTGTTTGTATGCAGTTTCAGTGGGATTGTTTTCTGTTTTTTTGATAGTTAATAAATACTTTCTAGAATGCAACATATAACCTGCCTTAACATTACTGAATTCATAACTTAGTTTAATAGTATTTTACTGGAGTCCTTAGCGTTTTCTCCATATAGTATCATGTTGGCTTATGTAAATAATGATAGTTTTACTTCTCTTACAATTTGATTGCCTGTATTTCTTTTTTTTATTGCTGTGGCTAGGACTTCCAGTATCATGTTGAGTAAAAGTGGTGAGAGGGCATCCTTGTCTTTTTCCTGACCTTAGAGAAATAAGTTTCACCATTCAGTGTGATGTTGGCTGTGTGTTTGTCGTTCATGGCTTTTATTATGTTGAGGTACATTTCTCATTACCCACCTGGTTAAGAGTTTTTGCCACAGATAAATTTGAATTATATAAGATGCTTTTTCCATCTTCTATTAATATGAGCATGATTTTTGTCATTTCTTTTTTTTGTCATCCATTTTAAACATACCTTTCATTTAATTTACTTTAGAGAGAGAGAAGGAGTGGGGAGGGGATATATGGGGAGAAAGAGAATCTTAGCCTTAACCAACTGAGACACATGCCATATCATCCATTTTTTAAATGTGTTTTGTTACAATGATTGACATTCAGATATTGAACCACCCACCCTTGAATGCCTTGAATAAAACCCACTTGATCCTTTTCTATGATTCTTTTAATGTATTTTTACCTTTGATTTGATAATATATTGTTGAGAATTTTTGTATCTGTATTCATCAGGAATATTGGCCTATAATCCCTATAATTCTTACAGCAAGAAACAAGTGGATAGTATTCAAAATATAACTTTTATTGAACTGAGCTAAATCTAAGGAGACACAGAACACAAGTACTGGCTCACTTACGTTATCCTAAAAGGAAGTAACCTCTATACCTGTGGGTATAATATTTTAAAAGATTGCTGAAGGTTTGATAAAATTACTAAGAGATTATAAAACACATGAAGATAAAGACATAATAGGGAGTACAAATTTATGACAGTTTTCTCCTACAGACCTCAATAAATGGGAACTCAAAGGAAAGGTTATACAGAAACCAGAGAGAAACCTATAGACCAGCCTTAAAGAGACAGACAAATTTCATTGCAATAAATGTCTGCACTCTTCTTATAAAAATAAAATCCTAGAACCACTAGGGGGAAACAATAAACATTTAAATCTTTGACATAATAGACAGCTACTTAGAAGGGAAAATGTAAGAGAAAACTTCTCCAACCTTAAAGAAGTAGAAAAGCATTATACACTTAAGACTTTTGAAGGTATTTACCAATGGAAATGGGATAAAATGCAAAAAAGATCTACTTCAAGACACAGGCACAAAAGGCTAACTTGTTTGAGGATGAGTTAGAAAAACAGAGAATACTCCTTCCATTCCCCATCATTATTCTTTAGCTAGTAAATAGTAAAATAAATGATAAGGTTACTGCTGGGGGAAAGCAAAAGAATTGAAAGAGATGCCCAGGAATGAAGGAATCTTGGTAAACTAAGTCAAGGCTTAACAGCAGACATTAGTTCCATCACTATAGTGGAGCAAAACAAAGATAAAGCAAATTTGGATGCAGTGAAATGGCTTAAGCAAGCAGTATCTCACTGAAAGGCTCTACGATGGTAGTAAGGGAGCTGAGTGAGATAATCCACAGCTTCCCTAGTTGTGTAAGACTTTGGTAAAGAAATCCCTCTCTTTCCCTAGTAAAAATAAATTTTGTGTATTTGCAAATATTTTCAAAGAACCAGCTTGTTTTACTGATTGTCTCTGCTTTATTCTTTATTTTCTTTGTCTCTGTTCTTATTTCTTTCCTCCTACTGGCTTGAGTTCACTTTTCTTTTTCTGGTTTCTTATGTTACCAATTTGAGATCCTTTTTTCTGTTTGTAATGTGTGCATTCATAGTTTTAAATTTCTTTCTGACCATTGCTATACAGCATTCCATAGTTTTATTTTCAATTGTCTATTTCTAATTCTTTTCTAAATATTTTATACTTTCTCTGGTGATTTATTTTTTGACCTTTTGGATATTTAAGAGTCTGCTATTTATATCCATCTCATTTTCTTTATTGATTGATCAGAGTAAATGTTTTTAATGATTTTGATCTTTTAAAATTTATTTTAAGTGACTTGTTTTATGTCCTGATATATAGTCTGTGCCTGAAAATATCCCAAGTGACCTGAGAAAACTGTATTATTGTTTTATTACTTGGAGTACTTTGTTCCTTTTTTTTTAAACTTTGTGTTTGTTTGTTAGTTTGTTTGTTTTATAAGAGAAAGTATAAGCTGGGAGAGGGGCAAAGGGAGAGAGAAAAAGAGAATTTTGAGCAGATTCCACACCCATCATGAAGCCCAATGCAAATCTCAATCTCATGATCAACCACAAGATCATGACCTGAGCTGAAATCACGAGTCAAATGGTTAACCAACTGAGCCACACAGGTGGCGCAAAGTTTGTTCCTTTTTTATACGTGAGTATAAAAAGGACCTATACTGCTGCTATTACAGCAGTCCACTGATGGACATCTGGGTTATTTTATTGTTTAGAGTGTTTTATATACCTGTTAAATCTATTAAATCTTATAGTGCTGTTTACATCTCCTATATCCATATTGATCTTTTATCCAGATGTTCTGTATATTACTGAAATTGTGATATTAAGTCTCCAGTAATTATTTAAAAATTTTTTCTCACTTAAATTCTGTGAGCATTTGCTTCATTATCTTTTGTGGCGCTTTTGTTTGGTATATAATGTTTAGAATTGTTTTATTTCCCTGATAAATTGACCTTTTAATCAATATAAATATCCTTCTCTGCCCTTTGTAACAATTTTTTCCCTACAATTGAATATATTTGTTTATATGTGTGTATATACTTACATTTGTGTATCTATATCTATATATATATTATATACATATATATGTATTCATATATGAGTGTACATATGTTCCAATTCACAGACTCTTAACAATTTAAAAAATAAAGGGTAATCTAGATAACCAATAAAGAACTTGAATAGATAATTCTTCAGAGAAGATATTCAAATGGTCCACAAACGTAGGAGAGGATGCTCAGCATCACTGGTCATCAAATATACCTAAGTCAAAACCACACTCACTTGGATGACTTCAATCGACAAATAGGATACAAAGAGGATTTTTGTGAGGATTTGAAGAAATAGGAATTCTGTGCATTCTGCTGTGAAAATATATTATTGAAGGATCTGTGTAAAATAGTTTGAGGTTTCTCAGAAAGTTAAATACAGTAACCATTTGACTCAGCTATCATCATTAACCATTTAAGAGAAAAAATTTATGTCCACTGAAGCTTGTAGAAGTATTTATTGCAGGATTATTTATAATAGCCAAAGTAGAAATAACCTAGATTTCCATCAGTGGATAAATGGATAAATAAATTGTAGTGTACTCATACAATCCTATATTATTCATATATACAAAATAAAGTACTAATACATTCTTCAGTAAGAATAAACCTTCATTTTGTATAAAAGGCATTATTTATGTGTATAGAAATATTTTTTGTATAAAAACATTATGCTAAGTGAAAGAAGCCAGACATAATCAATTATTGTATAATTCTTTCCATATTTGAAAAGCAGGAAAATACATAGATAAAGTAAGAAGGGGAGTAACCACATCATGAGTGATTGGGGAATGATGAATGATTGCTTAATATGCATAGGGTGTTTTCTGGAGTGCAAAATTTTTTGAAACTAGAGACAGATAGTGGTTGCACAACATTTTGAGTATGCTTAAATGCTGCCAACTGTACATTTTAAAATTTTAAGCCATTTTAAAATTGTTAATTTTACATTTTTTTATTTCACTTCAATAAAAATGTATGTCTGAATGATAGAATATAAATTAATATATTTTTATTAGACATAGTATATTTAAAGCTTTACTGGAGAAACAGGAGTTAAATCATCTTAAGGGGAAGTGTAAAATGAGAACTTAAGCAAAAATAATGATGAAATCACACACAGAAAATGAAGTAGTAAAAATATAGAAAGTATTGAGAAATCAAAAGTAAGAAACTATTGCTTTGAGAATTTGGAAGAATTTATTTGGAATTTGGAACCCGGAAGACAATAAAAAGATTGATTATTCCTGGTAACTCAGATTCATCTGAATTTTACTGAGGATTACTGTTGAAGGTTTAGGATATAAGCAAGAATGAAGAATATTTAAAGTTAGAAATTCAGATGTCTTTAGAATCTACATAAGAAATTTTTAAAAAATACGTTATTATATATAACCTTTTTAAATGCCAGAGGTTAAAATAAGAAAAGTGTCTGAAAATATATGACTTAATGTAAAGTAAAATATAAAATAAAGCCTTAGCTAGAATAAATAGAATAATTGCTAATGGAGTAATTTTATGTGTACAAGATAAATTTTACTTTGTATCTTTTTTTTATTTTTTTAAATGTTTTGTTTGCTTTTGAGAGAGAAAGAGAGAGACATCGTGAGCAGGGGAAGGGCAGAGAGAGAGGGAGACACAGAATCCGAAACAGGCTCCAGGCTCTGAGCTGTCAGCACAGAGCCTGACCTGGGGCTCGAACCCACAAACCGTGAGATCATGACCCGAGCTGAAACCAGATGCTCAACCAACTGAGCCACCCAGGCACCCTTACTTTGTATCTTTGACATGACATTTAAACATGGTATCTTGAAATGTATAAATATATCGAATTACGAGACAATGTTCATTACCGCAAAAGACATAGGATTTGTTTAAAAGAACTGCTCAAATCATAGCTACATGTTTTCCTATTAGCTTTTCTGGTTAAAAGGACACTAATTAAAAATTGAGGATGGTTAATACAAAGTGAATTATATATCATTTCTGTTACTATATTATTTTTACAAAAATAGTTTTATAAAAAATAAAAATTTTATATTTTACAAAAAATAACAGGTTGGTTATTATTGAAATTTTATATATTGTCATTTTACCTTTTAATTCTTTTCATTAGATAGAGGAACGTACCATCATCACACAGAGAGTTTTCCAAGATCGACGATATCAGATTGATGCTGCAATTGTTCGCATTATGAAGATAAGGAAAACACTTAACCACAATGTACTTCTCTCAGAATTGGATAACCAGCTAAAATTTACACTAAAGGTAAACAAATCTACCATAAATCCAGTGGCATTGAGTTTGAATTAAACCATAGTTCTATAAAGTAATTTCAAATAAAAATTTATGATATGGAGTAAATATTGTGAGTATGGTTATCACAGGACTTAGGTCCCTTTTTGTGTTACAGTTTACTGTGTTAGGTTATTAAATTGTGTCATTTTTATAAATAAAAAATAAATTGTAACACTTTGAAAGGTAACACAAAAAATAGAAAAATTAAATTAGCCTCATGATCTGATTTTAAATGTTTTTACTGTACCTCCTTGGTTTAGATGCACTTCGTTGATGTTAGAAGTTGCCTTTGTTTGCATTGCTTATAGGCAAATACCTTCACAATTACTAGCAGAGTGGCCTTTGTTCTCATTATGATTGTCCTTTTTCTGTCTTTTCATCTTAGAAGGATTGATCTTTATGACATTATTAAATATTACAATATAACAAATTATTTACAATATTTGGCAAATTATTGCTTATCATTTTTAAAAATTCTTTTTGAAAACAATATTATAGCTATTCTGTTTGATTCTTAAAGGTTAGACTTTTGAATAATCGTTTCTGTCAAAACTATTAAAAATTCCAAGGAATTGTTCAGTATGTTGTCATAAAATAAAGTGAAAATTGTAGTTTTGTGTATCCTAAGTAATCAAAACATAATTGCTACAAAACACTTAAGATTTTTAATGTTTATGGCTTGGCTAATAAAGTATGGAGCCTGTCAGCCAGGAATTTTTTTCAGTCCTCCTTCATCTCATATCTTTCTGATTTTCTGATTCCTGTCAGCTTTACATAACACATGTTTTATCTCCACTTCTTCACAGAAAATGATAATTTTAATTAACTTACTCAGATGTTACTAAGACAAGTTTCCTGAAATATATAGTAAGTGCTAAGGAAATATTAGCTGTAGCTACTACTTTATCAGTGTTATACTCTTGATTTTTTAAATTTAAAAGCTGTTTATTCTTGAGGTAAAACAAAACAAAACAAGGAAAAAAAACACTTATTGAGTCTTCCGCAGTGCTCTACCCATGGGTCAACTGGGGTGCTTGTTCTTTGGTATATTATAGAATTAATGAGATTTCTAGTGAGTTCAGTCCCTACATCATAACTAAGCATGTGCCTATTAGAAACATCGGTTTCTAAGGTATTGGCAGTCTTCTGTAGTTTAGAGCCTACCTTATGTGGGAATGGTTAATGAGTTCAACTTCTTTTTATTAAAGAAATTGAAAGTATGATTTTTTTTACCAAAATGCATCCCAAATACATTTTTATTCTATTGTTTGTGTATTTGTTGTACTTTATTCCTATTTAGCACATTTCTCATGTGTTTCCAGGTTTGATTATAGTAGTTTGTCTTAGTTAGAAATTTTATGTTTCCTGAAAAATATGACTAATAAAAATATGATATACAAAATATGATATTTTTATTTTGAGATTAGAGTAGTAAGTAAAATACTGTGATTTCATTTTATTAACCTTAATAATTTACTTTATTTTTTAGTCTTCTGATCTGAAGAAGAGAATAGAATCTTTAATTGACAGAGACTACATGGAAAGAGATAAAGAAAATCCAAACCAGTACAAGTATATTGCATGAAATTCTGGCCTTACTATTCTTGTTTATAGAAGGAGACTCATGGTCCTGTTAATTGATTAAAATATTCCACTGATATATGAATAAAAGCAGTGCATTAAAATACAAATGGAGAATTAAAATTTTCATCAACAGCATTCTTAGTTAAAATATACAATTTTCTGAATGACAGGTTTTTTAAATGTCACTATTACACTGTACATAATGATCTAAAACTTCCTGGAATATTTCATAATGTTTACAGTCCGTCCTTCATTCCAGTATATGTTGATTACATGTGTTATGCATTCATTTAATAAAGAATAAGTTTTTTAAAAAGCCATATATATTGAAAAATATTTAAATGTAAAATGGCACTATGAATTATACATCTGGATGGTTAAACTCTATTTGAATTATGAATTAAAGCCATTTATTTGGTTTTTGGTTTTTCTGTGTGAAATTAATCATATAACAATGTCATAATATTATACTGTATAAACAGTGTTAAAATTTACCTATAATAGAAAAAAAATCATTTTAGACATCTTTAAACATTTACCTCATCTATCTATATATATGTATATATTTAAATTTTTTAAATGTTTATTTATTTTTGAGAGAGAGAGAGACAGACCCTAAGTGGGGGAGGGGCAGAGAGAGAGGGAGACACAGAATCTGAAGCAGGCTCCAGGCTCTGAGCTGTCAGCACAGAGCCCGATGCGGAGCTCGAACCCACAGACCATGAGATTGTGACCTAAGGTGAAGTCTGGCACTTCGCCAACTGAACCACCCAGGTGCCCCAACTTCAGCCATATATTTCATTGTATGTATGTATGTATATATATTTGTACTAAAATACAATATGAAATTTGTCATTTTAAGCACTTCTTTCATTTATGGTTTTTGGCTTGTAATCTGTTTTGTCTGACAGTATAACTGTCCCTGCAGTTTTAGGTACATGTTTGCATGAACTGTGTGTTGTATCCTTTTATTTTTAGCTTGGTGTGACGTAACATGAGTCTCTTCGGGATAGTGTATAGTTGAAAACTATCTTTTATTTGTGAAATTAAAGTCATATACACTTTTATTAATTACAGGTATAAAATTAGTATTGTTATTTTCTTAATTATTTTCTGTCTTGCAGCTTGTTGTCCCTTCTTTCCCAGCTTTCTTGCCTTCTCCGATGTTTCACAGATACATATTTTTTTGTAGTGTTGTGATTTCATTCCCTATTCTTCAGATATTTCATTTTTGGTTACTGTTGCATTTATATGAAAAATCTTAAAGTTATATCAGTTTATTTTAACTGGTATCAGTTTACCTTCAAATATATTTAAAATCTACTCCTTCACACCTCTGACTTCTATACTTTTTATTAGTGACACCAGATATTTCTGTTTTCAGTACTTTTTAAATATGTATCCACTAGAGGCAACTTGGTGGCTCAGTCACTTAAGCATCCAACTCTTGATTTAGGCTCAAGTCATAATCTCACGGTTCATGATTTTGAGCCCCACATCTGGCTCTGTGCTGACAGTATGGAGCCTGCTTGAGATTCTGTCCCTCTCCTTTGCTCTCTGACCCTCCCCCACTTGCTCTGTTATCTCAAAAATAAACTTAGAATAAGTAAATACAGATCCATTAATCTCAATTTTAGTTACATTATGGTTTGTTTTTTAATTCTGTATTAGACTAAAGTCGTTTACAGTTATCTATAATATTACAGAGTTCTGTATTTTCTGTAAGTTTAACTTTACCTGGAAGAAATTTGAAGAACTACCATCATCACTTTGTAGATCATGTCAGGTGGTGAATCTTGTCAGCTTTTTATCTGGAAATATATTAACTTCTGAATTTCAGAGAATTAGTTTGCCAGATATACTGTTCTTAATTGTTAGCATTTTTCTTTCAACACCATAATATATCATACCACACCCTCTAAACTGCATGGTTTCTGTTGAACAGTCTGAGAATACTTTAAGAGTAGTATACTTGTGAGAGTCCAACTTTGATTCAAGTCATGATTTCATGGTTCTTGAGTTCAAGGCCCTCATTGGGCTCTGTGCTGGCAGCTAGGAGTCTGGACCTGCTTCAGATTCTATCTCTCCCTCTCTCTGCCCCTTCCCTGCTCATGCTCTGTCTCTCTTCTCTGTAAACATTAAAGAAAAAAAGTATGCTTGTATGTCACAAGTTGCTTTTCTCTTCAGCCTTGGAGATACTATTTTCTTCTGTCTTTTGACAGTTAGCTTATGATAAATATTTGTAAATATAGGTGTTAGGGACTTATCCTGGTTGGAGTTCAATGAGATTTTTAATGTTATGTTAATTTATCTAATATTTAGGGATTTCTTGGCCTTTCTTCAAACCTTCCAATACCACTTGTTTCTTTTGTGACCTTCATAATACATATTTTGTTCCGCTGGATGGTGTCCCATTAGTCCTTTGGATATGTTTCACTTTCTTCTTTGTTTTAAAGTTTCTTCATTTATTTTGAGAGAGGAGGAGCAGAGAAGGTCCAGAGAGTAGAAAAAGAATTATGGTAACTCCAGCTTTCGTTTTCTTTTGAACCATTACTTTGGCCATGCGGGGTCTTTCCTAGTTCCATTACAAATTTTAGGATTGATTTTTCTATCTCTGTGAAGAATAGTAGTGTTCCTTTAATAGGGGTTGTATTCAATGTGTAGATTGCTTTGGGTGTTATCAACATTTTAGCAATTTTTGTTTTTTAATCCATGAGCATGGAATGTTTTTCCATTTTCATGTGTCTTCTTCAGTTTCTTTCATAAGCTTTCTATAGTTTTCAGAGTACAGATCGTTTGCCTCTTTGGTTGGGTTTATTCCTAGGTATCTTATGGCTTTTGGTGAAGTTGTAAATGGGATTGTTACCTTGATTTCTTTTACTACTGCTTCCTTATTGGCATATAGAAATGCAACAAATTTCTACACGTTGGTTTTATATCCTGTGACTTTGCTGAATTTACCTATAAGTTCTACAAGTTTTTTGATGGAGACTTTCAGATTTCCATGTAGAGTAAGATGTCATCTATAAAGAGTGAAAGTTTGACTCTTTATTTGGCAGTTTTGTAGCCTTTTGTTTCTTTTTGTTGTCTGATTGCTGAGTCTGACTTCCAGTACTATATTGAACAACATTGGTCAAAGTGGACATCCCTATCATGTTCCTTAGGGGAAGAGTTCTTAATTACACCCCATTGAGGATGATATTAGCCATAGGCCTTTCATATATAGATTTTATGATGTTGAGGTGTGTTCTTTCTATCCCCACTTTCTTTAGGGTTTTTATCAACAAACAAAGCTATATTTTATAATGCTTTTTCTTTTTTTTGTAATTTTTAACATTATTTTTGAGAGACAGAGGCAGAGTATGAGCAGGGGAGAGGCAGAGAGAGAGGGAGATAGAGAATGTGCAACAGGATCCAGGCTCTGAGCTGTTCGTCAGCACAGAGCCTGAAGTGGGTCTAGAACTCAACAAACCATGAGATCATGACCAGAGCTGAAGTTGGACACTCAACCAACTGAGCCACTGAGGTACGCCTGAAATACTTTTTCTAAATCTATTGACAGGATCATATGACTCTTATCCTTTCTTTTATTAATGTGGTTTATCACATTGATTGATTTGCAAATATTGAACCAGCCCTACTCCCCAGGAATAACTCCCACTTGATCATGATGAATAGTTATTCTAATGTATTGTTGAACTTGATTTACAAATATCTTGTTGAGCATTTTTGCATCCAGGTTCATCAGGGAAATTGGTCTGTAATACTTTTTAATGGTGTCTTTGGTTTTAGAATCAAGGTAATGCTGGCTTCATAGAAAGAGTTTGGAAGCTTCCTTCCATTTCTATTTTTGGAACACTTTAAGAAAAATAGTTATTACTCTTTAAATGTCTAGTTGAATTCCTCTTGGAAACCATCTGGCCCAGTACTCTTCTTTGTTGGGAGATTTTTTATATTTGATTCATTTCTTTCCTGCCTTTATGGGCATGCTCAAGTTTTCTGTTTCTTCCTGTTTCCATTTTGGTAGTATGTGAGTTTCTAGTAATTTCTCCATTTCTTTCAGATTGTCCAGTTTGGTGGCATATGATTTTTCATAGTATTCTTTTATATATATATATATATATATATATATATATATATATATATATATATATATATAAATTTTTTTTTTTTGTGTGTGTGTGTGTGTGTGTGTATTTCTGTGGTGTTATTTGTGATCTGTCTTTCATTCATGATTTTGTCTTTTGGGATCTTCTTTTTTCTTTTTGAGAAGTCTGTCAAAGAAGTTATCAATTTTGTTTATTCAAACAAACCAGCTTTAAATTTCATTGCTTGTGTTTTACTGACCTCTTGTTTGTTGTATCTGTATCACTTATTTCTTCTCTAACCTTTGTTATTTTCCTTCTCCTCCTTGGCTCTGGTCTTAATTCGCTTTGGGTATAAGGTTTGGGTGTGATCTTGAGATAGGCCTGAATTGCAATATACTTCTCTCTTAGGACTACCTTTGCTGTTCTCCAAAGAGTTTGGACTGTTGTGTTTTCATTTTCATTTGCCTCCATGTATTTTTTAAAAAATTTCTTCCTTAATTTCCTGATAAACCCATCCATTTTTTAGTAAGATGTTTTTTAATCTACATGTATTTGATGGATTTCCAATTTTTTTCTTGTGGTTGATTTCAAGTTTCATAGCATTTTATTTATAAAAAATGCATGGTATGATATGCATCTTTTTATACTTGTTCAGAGCCTGATTTGTGACCCAGTATGTGATCTATTCTGGAGAATAGAATAGTGCACTCAAGAAGAATGTGTATATACTTTAGGATAAAATGTTCTGAATATATCAGTTAAGCCCATCTGGTCTAGTTTGTCATTTATATTTGTGATTAATTGATTTTGATATATATTTTCTGCTCCCACTTTGGGGGCATAGTTACAATTTTTAGCTCTTCTTGATGAGTAGACTCCTTTATTATGATATAATGCCCTTCCTTGTTACAGTCTTTGTTTTAAAATCTAGTTTGTCTAATACAGGTATGGCTACTCTAACCTTCTTCTGATCTCCATCAGCATGAGAGATGGTTCTCCATCCTTTCACTTTCATTATGAAGGTGTTTTAAGATCTAAAAAGAGTCTCTTATAGGTAGCATATAGATGAATATAGTTTTTTTAATCCATCCTGATACCTTTCATCTTTTGATTGGATCATTTAGTCCATTTACATTGAGTGATTTCTGAAAGATAGAATTTAGTGCCATTGCATTACCTATGTTTTGGTGTATCTGGTGATGTTTTCTCGCCCTTCGTCATCTTTGTTCCTTTTTTTTTTTTTTCTCCATGCAAAGCATCCTCCTTAAAATTTCTTGCAGGGGTGGTTGAGTGGTCATTAACTTCTTTAGTTTTTGTTTGTCAGGGGAAGTTTTTTAAATTTTTTTGTACATTTATTTATTTTTCAGAGACAGAGAGAGACAGAGCATGAACAGGAGAGGAGCAGATAGAGAAAGAGACACAAAATCTGAAGCAGGCTCCAGGCTCTGAGATAGTTGTCAGCACAGAGCCCAACATGGGGCTCGAACCCACCAACAGTGAGATCATGACCTAAGCCGAAGTCAGAACGCTCAACGAACTGAGCCACCCAGGCGCCCCTGTTGGGAAGTCTTTATCTCTCTATTATGAATGACAGCTTTGCTGGATAAAGTACTCTTCACCTCATATTTTTTCCTATTCAGCACACTAAATATTTCCTGCCACTCCCTTATGGCCTGCCAAGTTTCAGTAGACAGGTCTGCTGCTAACCTGTACGTCTACCCTTTCAGATTAACGATCTTTTGTTCCTAGTTGCTTTCAAAATTTTCTCTTTATTTTTGTATTTTGCAGGCTTCACTATATGTCATGGTATTGACCTGTTTTATTGATTGTAAAGGGGTTTGTATGTGCCTTTCTGTGACACTTAGACTTTGATCCATTTTTATTCCCAGATTAGTGAAGGTTTCAGCTATAATTTCTTCAAATAAATCTTCTGCATCCCTTTCTTGCTGCTGCTTCTGGGATTTGTATGATATGGAAATTGTTTTGTTTCATGGAATCACTAAGTTCTCTAAGTCTCCCCTTGTATCTAATGGGATCCTTTCCTTCTTTTTTTAGCTTCCTTATTTTCCATAATTTTATTGTCTATTTCACCTATTCTCTGCTTCTTTAATCCTCATTGTGACTGTATGCAGTTGGTTTTGCATCCCCATCCTACGCTTTTTTAATCATCCTGACTAGTTTTTAGATCTTTGGCCTCTGCAGCAAGGGTGTCTCTGGTGTCTTCTATGCTTTTTGCAAGCCCAGCCAGTAGCCTTATGATTGTTGTTCTAAAGTATTGTTCAGTTATATTGTTTATATATGTTTGCCGCAAGTCTCTGGTGTGATTTCTTCCTGGCCTTTGTTTTGGGGAGAATTCTTCCATCTCACCATTTTGACTAAATTTCTGTCTTTTGTGTGTTTTGAAAGCTTTTTATGTTTCCTTCATCCGAGAGAACTACTCTGTTAGAAGGGGACATATATTGTCCACATCCTGGCACTTCAAGAAGTGTTTTTGGTGTATGCTGTGTACACGTTTTGGTGTGTGCTGCTGTGTTTTGGCTACTCTTTCCCACTGGTCAGTCCTGTGCAGAGCTCCTCTTTGCTTGCAGTGGGGAGTGTTTGGACCTTTAACCAGGTGTGCTTTGTTTATTGAAGTAAAAATAACCCTGAAAAAAAGGGTGGGGGAGCCTGATACCATACAAACAGAAAAAGGAAAGGAAACAGAAAAAAGGAAACAAAGATAGAATAAAAAAAAAACTATAAGGCTGATTCCAAAGAAAAAGAAAGGAGAAAACACTGCAGAAAAAAAGAGAAAAGAAGGAAAAAGAATAAAAAGCCTGATACAAAAGAAGACACAAATGATAAAAAATAATAAGGAACTATGAACCTCATTCAAAAAGAAAAAAAAGATTTAAAAGAAAGCTGTCTGTTGGTGCCTGTGGGTGGTAAATATGCTGGTCTGGAGGAGAGGCTAGCTGCATTGGCTCAGAGTTAGTTCTGCTCTAGTAAATAAGCAGTTGTCAGGCATGGAGGGGTGGGGTTTGGTGTAAGTGTGTCCTGCCTGGGGGCTGCAGCCTGCTCTCTGAATTCCCATTGTATTGGTGTTGGGGAGAATATGATGCCACATCAATCTCTTTTCTTTGGACCAGTGATCTCAAAGCCCGCTCTTCAGACAGTCCTCAAGATTTCATTCATTTTGAGAATGAATAATATTTCATTGTGTGTATATATATATATAACACATCTTTTTGCATTCAACAGTCAATGAACATCAGTGCTCTTTCCATAATTTGGCTATTGTTGATACTACTGCCTTAAACATTGGTATGCATGTGCCCCTTTGAATCACCATTTTTGTGTCCTTTGGATAAATATCTAGAAGTGCAATTGCTGGGTCATAAGGTAGGTGTTATTTTTTTAATATTTTGAAGAACCTCCATACTGTTTTCCAAGTGGCTACACCAGTTTGCATTCCCACAAACAGTACCAAAGGGTTCCCCTTTCTCCCACGTCCTTTCCAACATCTGTTGCTTCCTGATTTGCTTATTTTAGCCCCACATTCTGACAGGTGAGAGGTGATATCCCATTGTGGTTTTGACTTGTATTTCCCTGATGATGAGTGATATTGAGCATCTTTACTGTGTGTTCAGTTCTAGCAGGGTTTTTTTTGGTGGAGTGTTCAGGGTTTTCTCTATAAAGTATCATGTCATAAGCAAAGAGCAAAAATTTAATTCTTCCTCACTGATTTGGATTCCCTTTATTTAAGTTTATCTCATTGCTGAGGCTAACATTTCCAGTTCTATGTGAAATAACACCAGTGAGATTGGAAATTCTTCTTTTGTTCCTGACTATGGAGGAAGAGCTCTTGGGTTTTCTCCTTTGAGGATGGTGTCAGCTGTGGGTTTTTTATTTTTTGTGTGTAAAACCTTTATGATGTTGATGTATGTTCCATTTATCCTTGTTTTGTTAAGAGTTTTTATCATGAATCGATGATGTGGTTTGTCAAATGTTGTTATGCATGTATTGAGAGGATCATATGGTTTCTATCCTTTTATTAATGTGGCATATCATGACGATTGATTTGTGATTATTGACCCTAACTTGCTACCCAGGAATAAACCTCACTGTTTCTATTTTGTGGAATAATTTGAGAAGAATAGTTATCAACGTATCTTTATTATATTTTTAATATTCATTTATATTTTTAGAGAGAAAGAGAGACATAGAGAAACGGGCAGAGAGAGATGGAACAGAATCAGAAGCAGGTTCCAGGTACTGAGCTGTCATTGGAGAGCCAGATGTAGGGCTCAAATCCAGAAAGCACAAGATCATGACCTGAGTCAAAGTTGGACGCTATATCGACTGGGCCACCCAGGTGCCCCAGTTTTTAAATGTTTGGTAGAAATTCCCTTTTAAGTCATCTGACCCTGGACTTGTTTGTTGGGAGATACTTTATTAATAAGACAGTTTTTTTGCTGGTTATGAGTCTCTTCAATACTTCTGTTTGTTCCTCTTTCAGTGGTGGTAGTTTATAGGTTTCTAGGAATTTATCAGTTTCTTCCATATTGCCCAATTCATTGGCATGTTTGGCATGTCGTTTTTCATAATGCTCTGTTAAATTGTATTTCTGTAGTGTTTGTTGTTATTTCTGATATCTCACCTGTAATTTTATTTATTTGGTTCCTCTCCCCCCTCCCCCTTCTCACTCTCTCCCCCTCTCTCTCCCCACTCCTTCTCACTCTCTCCCCCTCTCTCTCCCCCCCTTTCCCCCTCTCCCCCTCCCTCCCCCCTCTCCCCCTCTCTCTCCCCCCCTCCCTCCCCCCTCTCCCCCTCTCTCTCCCCCCCTCTCTCCCCCCCTCTCCCCCTCTCTCTCCCCCCCTCTCTCCCCCTCTCTGTCCC
>JAQQST010000022.1:1216951-1227294 GCA_028646485.1 Cryptoprocta ferox | reverse complement strand
TTTGTTATTTTTTTTTAGCTTCTTTATGGATAAGGTTAGTTGTTTGAGATTTTTCTTGCTGTATACTTCCCTCTTAAGACAGTTTTGCTGCATCTCATAGATTTTGAGTCATTGGATTTCATTTTCATTTGTTTCCATGTATTTTTTTATTCTTTGATTTCCTGATTGATTAGTTTATTGTGTAGTTGCATATTGTTTAACCTACAATATTTGTGGTCTTTTTTTCTTGGGATTTATAATGTTTTTATGGGTTTATAATGTTGTGGTAAAAAAATGCAGGCTATGATTTGAATATTTTTCTACTTGTTGAGGCCTGATTTGTGACCTAATACCTAACAATGTTTGAGAATGGCCAGTGTGCCTTGAAAAGAATATGTATTCTTCTATTTTAGGATGGAATGTTGTAATTTTATCTGTTAAAAGCCATTGTTTCCTTGTTGATTTTTATTTATATTCTGTGTAGATGACCTGTCCATTGATGTAAATGGGATTTTAAGTTCCCTAATATAATTGTACTATAATCAATTAGTTAAATTATTATTGTTTTATATATTTGGATGCTTCCATGTTGATGCATAACTATTTACAATTGTGTCTTCTTGTTGGGTTCTTTCCTTTATTATGACATAGTACCCATCCTTACCTCTTGTTACAGTGTTTGTTTTAAAGTCTGATTTGTCCAGTAAAAATTGTTAGTCTGCTTTCTTTTAACATCCATTTGCATGATAAATGTTTTTTCATCCCTTCACTTTCAATATGCAGGTGTCTTTAAGTCTAATATGACTCACTTGTAGGTAACTTATAAATGGGTTTTATATTTTCATCTATTCTAACACTTTGTGTCTTTTGAGTTTTTATTACATTTACATTTAGAGAAATTATTGTTGTATATGTATTTATTGATATTTTATTACTTGTTTTGTTGCTGTTTATGGAAATTTTTCTTTTTCTTTACCTTTTTAAAAAAAAATTTGGTCTCTTGTTTCCTTTCAAATTGTCCCCTTCAGTATTTCTTACAGGGCTTGTTTAATGATCACACACTCATTTTTTTTGTTTGGGAAACTTCATTTCACATTCTATTCTAAATGATGATCTTGCTGGATAGAGTATTCTTGACTGCAGACTGCTCCCATTAGGCATGTTGAATATATCACGCTACACCCTTCTTTTCTGCCATGTTTTGTTGAGAAATGTGAAGCTTTCTTTATGGGCCTTTGCTTGTAACTGAAGGACTTCTTTGGTCTTGATTCTTTCAATATTTTTTAAATCAATTTTGTAAATTTAATTACAATATGCCTTGGTGTCATCCTGTTTTTATTGACTTTAGTGTGTTCTCTATGCCTTTAGTGTGTTTCCTTTCCCAGATTAGGAAGCTTTCATCTATGAATTCCTCAAATAAATTTTCTTCCCCATTTTCTCTCTCATTTTCTGGGAATTATATAGTACAGATGTTATTACATTTGATGGAATCACTGAGTTTTCTGTCTATTCTTGTTTTTCATAATTATTTCTCTCTTTGGTTCAGTTTCAGTATCTTACATTATCATATCCAGCATGTGTTGAATTTTCAGTTATTCTCTTTTTTAATTTTTGATTGTTTTTCTAAATGTTTTATCTCTACAATAAGGACTTCCCTGAAGTCTTCCATATTTTTCTAAAGCCCAGTGAGTATTGTTATGGTTGTTGCTTTAAATATTCCTCCAGGCTTGTCATTTATACATATTTTACTAGCCTTTTTCTTTTTTTTTTTCCCTGTTGTTCCATTTGGGATGAATCTCTCCATCTTGGCACTTTGTCTAAGTGTATTCCATTCCCTTTTAGAGAAGCAATTGCTTCATGAAGAAGAGATTGTGTTGTTTCCAGGGTCTGGCACTTCAGGGAGTGTTTCTGGTCTGTGCCAACTGCACTGTGCTGCTATGTTATGGCAGCTCCAGCCTCAGGCCAGTCATCTTCAGAGGCTTACCCTGCTAGCTGTGGGCAGTGTTTGGTCCCTGGCAGAATGTGGTGGGTTTTAACTAGCTGTGCTCAGTTCTGCTTGAGACCTAACACCACCTTCACCAAAACTGAGGCCTTGCAGAGCTCTCTGGTTGAGAGACATGATGTGAACAGGGCTTTGTGTTGGTTTTCTGGAGAGGGGCCTGCCACTCTCAGATTGAGACAAGCTTGACTGAGATGGCCATACCTGTCCCAACCACAGGGGTATGCACCTTGATATAAACAAGTTAAGCCAGCTGTATCAGCTTTTAACTGCTTCCTCTAGGTGGCTTTGTGTTTGTGCTGAGAGAAAAGGGAAGGAAATAGTGCCAGCCAACATCATGTCCATGAAGTGACATCTTTTTGAACACTTTTCCTTAGGGACTTGTTCTCAGAAGAGTAAATAATCTCCCCCATGTGTGTCCAAAGTGTTTTTCAAATCGATGTTTTCACACGATTTGATCCTATGTTGTTTGCATGATTTCTTTCCAAGAGTAGGGCTCTGCCCTCAGGCCCCTATCCAGCCAAGCCCCCTGATCTTTAATATCCCAGGCTTTAAGCCCTGCTGGTTGCAGGAACTCACACAACACAGCCTTCCCTTTTTCAGGCTTTGGGGGAATGTTCTCCCTGTGTGTCTACTCTTTCATGCCCTTCTGAGTGACCACAGCTTCCTTCTTTACACAGCACCTGTGAACCATTTCTCCCCTAAACCGTGTCTCCACAAGTTCTATCTTCTGCAGTTTGACTTCTGCTCTCCCTTATAGCTGAAGTTTTTTGCTGTCAGTCTTCACTTTGATTTCTGCAATACTTAAGATTATATCAGTTATCTAGCTGTGTTCATAAAAGAAGATGAGCCTAGGGTGTTCCTACTGTCATCTTCTCACTCCCTAACTGAAGACTGGGGTTTTATTTTTTTTCTATCAATTTTTTGCCATATTTGATTAAAATTTCCCCACATACAGAAAAATTGAAAGAATCATACAGTAAACACTAATATACTCAGCATCCCTTGCAAACTTCATACATAAACTCTTCATTATGAGTATTACTTTTTTCCTTTTTTATTTTAGTATTTATTTACTTAATATAATTTACTGTTAACTTGGTTTCCATACAACACCCAGTGTTTATCCCAAGTGCCCTCCTTCATGGCCATCACCTATTTTCCCCGCTCCCCCACACACCCATTAACCCTCAGTTCGTTTTCAGTATTTAAGAGTCTCTTATGGTTTGCCTCCCTCCCTCTCTGTAACTTGTTTTAAATCCCTTCCATTTTCCCATGTTCTTCTGTTAAGTTTATCAAGATCCACATATGAGTGAAAACATATGATATCTGTCCTCTGACTGACTTATTTCACTTAGTATAATACTCTACAGTTCCATCCATGTTACTGCAAATGGCCAGATTTCATTCCTTCTCATTGCCAAGTAGTATTCCACTGTATAGATAAACCACATCTTGTTTATCCATTCATCAGTTGATGGACATTTAGACTCTTTCCATAAGTTGGCTGTTGTTGAAAGTGCTGCTACAAACATTGGGGTATGTGTTCCCCTATTCATCAGAACTCTTGTATCCCTTGGGTAAATTCCTAGCAGTGCTATTCCTGGGTCCTAGGATAGTTCTATTTTTAATTTGAGGAAACTCCACACTGTTTTCCAGAGAGGCTGCAACAGTTTGCATTCCCACCAACAAGACTGAGGTTTTTAAAGCCACTTTTCTTGGCTATGTTAGAGCCCCAAGGCATTGGGGTTGCCCTTGGAAAAAGGCAGGGTAATAACCTGGGAATATACAGCATGGAAACAGTGATTGGAAGAGGACATGAAGCACATAGTGGGGAGATTAGGTGCTCATCTTGGAAAATGTTCCAGAGAAGGGGTGCTCACAGAGGTGACCCCTCTGCAAACAAAGGAACTAGCGGGTGTCATTTCCCTCCACTACCACTCAGCATAAGCACAGGGACACTTGCAGTAACTAGTGCAGCATTGATACATGCTAGCTGACTTCCTTACACTAACCCCCCATACTCCAGTGGAACAACACTTCGCAGTCATTCTTTATTCAACCCAAGTAGGCTGAGACTGCTTGTGTGGAAAATGGGCCCAAACTCCTGCCGACAACTTATTCACGATACAAGAGTCTTGCAAACCCTCCATGTTAACAGGTATCATTTTACAAGTAGGCCAGGGCACAAGTATTTAGGCCATGTGACCAGACACTGAGGTAAAGAGAGCCTCTAAATATGACTCATACAAAGGATGAACTGGCTAGAAAGCAATAGAATACATATAGCACACATTGGAGAACCTTCTGGTTATGCTAGGCACTAGAGAATATGGAGCACTACACAACAGTGCACTAAGACCTGTTCTTCATTAGGCTATTTCATTCAGAAATGGAGACGTAGCTTACTAATATTCATCAGTCTGGACAAAACAGAGAGAAAAAGAATTATGCAGAATGAGAATAGACTTAGGGAAGTGATTACATCAAACATTATTCATTAATATTCATATTACAGGAGTCCCAGAAGAAGAAGAGATAGACAAGGAGGAACAATTTATTTGAAGGAATAATAGCTTTAGACTTCCCTATTCTGTGTAAGGAAATATATCCATGTCCAAGAAGCACAAGAATGCCGAACAAAATTCAGCAAAGCAGACCCATGTCAAGGAATACTACAATTAAGTTGGCAAAATATATTGATCAGAAATTTTAAAGCAACAAGTCCAAAGAAGTAGAAGTGAACCTCCACCAAGGCTATTTGGGTTTTTCAGTAGAAATATGGCAAGACATAAGGCAGTGGCATGTTATATTTTAAATGATCACTGGGAAAAATCTGCAGCCAACAGCATTCTGTCCACAAGGCTAACATTTAGAATAGGAGAAAAAGTTTCCCACACAAAAGTAAGAGTGCATATATATTATATATATTTGTGTATATATATATATATTCACAGATACATATACATATACACATACATAGTTTATATATACTATTTAACACTCAGAACAAATCATCCAATTAAAAATGGGCAGAAGACATGAACAGAAATTTCTCCCAGAGAGACATACAGATGACCAATAGATACATGAAAAGATGCACATCATCACTATCATTAGTGATATACAAAAACTACAATGCTATGTCACTTCACACCTGTCAGATGGTTTTATTAACAATACAGGAAACAACAGACATTGGTGAAGATGTAGAGAAAAAGGAATACCTTTGCAGTGTTGTTGGGAATGCAAACTGGTAAAGCCACTCTGGAAAACTCTATGGAAATTCCCAAAAATTTAAAATAGAACCATCTTATAGTCAGTAATTATTCTGCTTGCTATTTTCCCCCAGATTCAAAAACGCTAATTCAAATGGACACATGCATACCTGTTTTTTCACCCCTATGTTTTTGTGACATTATTTGCAATAGCAAAATTGTGGAAGTAGTCCAGGCTTCCATTAGTAGATTAGTGGATTTATATATATATACTTTAGAATTTAGGATTTAGAAGTAATGCCTTCATATATGTATATATACACATACATATCTGAATATATATACACATATACGTACTCAGTCAAAAAATAATGAAAGCTTGCCTTTTTGATGATATGGATGGAACTAGAGAGTATTTTGCTAAGTGAAATCAGTCAGTGAGGGAAAGACAAATACCATATTATTTTACTCATATGTGAGATTTAAAAAACAAAATAAACAAGCAAAGGGCAAGAGAGAGAGAAAGAAGAAAGAGACTGTTAACTATAGAAAACAAACCGGTGGTTATCAGAGGAGAGGCTTGTGGGGGATGGGTTAAATAGTGATTAGGATTAAGGAGGGCACCTGTCAAGATAAGCAAAGGTTGACGTATAGAATTATTGAATCACTAAATTATATATCTAAAACTAATATTACACTATATTAGCTATAATGAATTTAAAAAATAATAAAACTAAATTAAACAGAAGAAAAATATAAAATAAAAATTTTAAATTGATGTGTTTAGAGTGTGTTCATCTTAAGTGGCTATAAAATTAAATAGACTGCTATATATATAAGATGTTATATATGAACCTAATGCAAAACAACAAATAGAGACCTCATAATAGATAGACAAAAAAATTACAAAAGAAATATGTTGGAGCATAGCACTAAGGAAAGTCATCTAATCCTAGAGAGTGGGACAAAAAGAAAGAAATGGAGAAGAATAACAAAAATAACTATAAAACAATTTATTGTTCAAAATACCTTGAAATAATTACATCAATGTAAATGGGCAAAATGCTCCAATCAAAAGACGTGGGGTGATCAACTGGATTAAAAGTCACCTATATGTATGCTACCTATAAGAGACTCACTTCACACATAAAGACAAATGCAGATTGAAAATGAAGGAATGGAACATTTTTAAGTGGGGAGGGGAAGCAACAGTATCAATACTTACTCCAGACAAAAGGACTTTAAAATAAAAACTGTAACAAGAGACAAAGAAGAAAACTACATAATGACAAAGGGATGAATCCAGCAAAAGGATGTAACAACTTTATATTTCTTTGCACCAAACATAGAAGCACCTAAACATATAAATTTTATATGTCAACTTTTAAATGTCAAAAGGGGAGAAATTAGATATGATAAATTAATCTCTTACTTATATTGAGGGATAGATCATACAGAAGGAAGATCAAGGACAAAGAAGCTTTGAATTACAATTATACCAAATGGACTTGACAGGTATGTTCAGAATATTTTAAGCAAAACAGTGGAATATACATTTTTAAAGGCATATAGAACATTCTCCTTAAAGATAATATCTTAGGTAACAGAAGAAACCTAAATACCTTTGAAAATAGCAAAATCTTACAAGCATCTTTTCTGGCCACAATGGTATGAAACTAAAAATCAACGACAAGGAAAACCAGCTGGAAAAAAGAAAAATAAAGGAAAGTGAATCACTAATTTAAAAAAATCCAAAACACAAAACCAGAAAGCTTCATAGGTGAATTCTGTCAAACGTTTAAAAAAGAACAATTTTCAAAATATAGAATTGAAAGGACTCTTAATAACATTCTAAGATATCAGCATTATCTAGATAACAAAACTAGATAAGGTAACCATTAAAAAAAGAAATAGGCCAATATCTCTGATGAAATATCGATATTTCAAAAATCAGTATCTTCAGTGAAATAATAGCAAAATAAATCCAACAGTACATTAAAGATATCATTCACTATGAACAAATGGAATTTAATCATTGACTGCAACTGCATTTCATTATTTGCAGATCAATCCACATGAGACACCACATTAATAAAAGAAAGTATAACAAAATTTAATTAATAGTTATGGAAAGAAAATTTGACAAAGTAAAACATTTATTAATGCTAAAATCACTCACCAAGAATTACAGGAAATCTACATTAAAATAAGATCATAAAAGAAGAACCCACAGCTAACATCAAAACAACATTTCCTCTAAGGTCATAAGCAAGACAAGATGTTCACTCTTGGCTCTTCCATGTTGTCCACATGCTACTGGAAGTTCCAGCCACAGCAATCAGGTAACAGAAAGAAATAAATTGTATCCAAATTGGCAAGGAAGAAGTGAATTTTCACTATTTGCAGATCACATGATACTCTATATAAAAAACCCAAAAGGGGGCACCTGGGTGGCTCAGTCAGTTAAGGGCCCAAGTTTGACTTAGGTCATGATCTCGCAGTTTGTGAGCTTGAGCCCAGAATCAGGCTCTGTGCTGACACCTCAGAGCCTGGAGCCTGCTTCAGATTCTGTGTCTCCTTCTCTCTCTGCCACTCCCCCACTTGTGCTCTGTCTCTCTCTGTCCCTCAAAAATAAACAAATGTAAAAAAAATTTTTTTAATTAAAAAACAAAACCCAAAAGACCACACACACACACACACACACACACACACACACACACACACACCACACACACACACACACACACACACACACCACACACACACACACACACACACACACACACACCCTCTAGGACTCATAAAAAGTTCAGTAACATTTCAGGATACAACAACAAAGTACAGAAATCCATTGCATTTCTTTACAGCAATAATGAAGAATCAGAAATTAAGAAAATAATTCCATTTACAAGTACATGAAAAACAATAATTAAGCTAGGAATAAACTTAACCAAAGAGGTGAAAGACCTCTACTCTGAAAACTAAAAAACTCTGATGAAAGAAATGGAAAAATGACACAAAGAAATAGAAAAATATTTCATGCTCATGATTTGGAAAAATATTATTAAAATGTCTAAACCACCAAAATCAGTCTACTCACTTAATGTAATCCTTATCAAAATACAACAGAATTTTTCACAGGATTAGAAAAGACAACCCTAAAATTGTATGGAACCACAAAAAGACCCAGAATAATAAAAGCAACCTTGCAAAAGAAAAACAAAGCTGGAAGCATCACAATTCTGGACTTAACGATAAAATGGAAAGCTGTAGTGATCAAGACACTATAGTACTGGCACAAAGCAGACATGCACATCAATGGAACAAAACAAAACACAGAAAGGAACTTATAACTGTATGGGGATTTAATCTTTGACAAAACAAGAAAGACTATCCTAATGGGAAGAAGATTGGTTCTTCAACAAGAAGTATTGGGAAAATTGGACACCAACATGCAAGAGATTAAAACTGGACAACTTCCTTACACCATATGCAAAAACGAAATCATAATGGATTAAAGACCTAAATGTGAAGCACTGAATCATTAAAATCGTGGAGCAGAATACAGGCAATAACCTCTCTGCATTTTCTATAGCAAATTCTTACCATATATGACACCTGATGCAAGGGAACGAAAATCAAACCAAAACTAAAACCAAAAACCAGAACCAAAACCAAAACCAACACCAACCAACTACCCAAACAAACAAACAACAACAAAACCAAAACGCCAACTATTGGGACTTCTCCAAAATAAACAAGCAAACAAACAAAAAAGAAAAACAAAGAAAAACCCCAAAACTTATGGAATGGTAAAATATATTTGCAAATGATATATCTGATAAGGATTAGCACCCAAAATGTAAAAAGAACCTATGAAACTCAACATCCAAAAAACTAACCCAGTTCAAAATGGGCAGAAGACATACCAATTACCAACAGACAGATGAAATGCCCAACACCATTCATCATTAGGGAAATGCAAATCAAACTACAATAAGACATCATTTCACACTAGTCAAAAAAGCTAAAATTAACATATCAGGAAACAACAGATGTTTTAGCAAGGATGCAGAAAAAAAGGGGAGCCCTCTTCCACTGCGGGTGGGAATGCAAACTGATGCATCCACTCTGGAGAACAGTGTGGAGGTTCCTCAAACAATTCAATATAGAACTATCCTATGCACTGCAAGGTATTTACCCAATGGATACAAAAATACTGATTCAAAGGGACTCGTGTGTTTTGATAATTATAGCAACATTATCAACAATAGCGAGATCATTTAAAGAGCCCAAAAGTCCATAGAATGATGAATATATATGGAAGAAGTGGTATATGTACACAATGGAATATTAGTCAATCGAAAAAAAATAATGAAAACTTGTCATTTGAAATGATGTGAATAGACCTAAAGAGTATTATGGTAAGTGGAATGAGTCCATCAAAGAAAGACAAATGCCATATGTTTTAACTGATATGTATTTAAGAAACAAAATCACCAAATATGTCAGGGAAAAGAGATGCAAATCAGACTCAACTATAAAGAACACATTGATGGTTAGTTACTAGAGGGGAGGCAGTTAGGGAGATTGGTTAAATAAATGATGAGGATTAAGGAATCCACAAGTAGTGATGAGCACAAGGTGTTGTATGGAAGTGATGAATTCCACATCTGAAAGTAATATTATAATGTATGTTAACTAACTGGAATTTAAATAAAAAACATGGAAAAAATGAAAAATAAAAGAAATTGAAAGAATATATTTAGTGCCAACCTGTAGAGTTGGTGTTTCTGTTGAAATTTTCTGGTTCCTTGTTAACTTTGTTGCTTTGGTCTTCTTTTTTTCCTTCCACTCATAGAGTCCCCTTTAAAATTTCTTGCAGGGCTGCTTTAGTGGTTACATACTCCTTTAGTTCTTATTTGTCTTAGAGATTCTTTATCTCTCCTTCTATCCTGAGTGAGAACCTTGCTGGATAAAGCATTCTTGGCTGTGTATTTTTCCATTCAGCACACTGAATATTTCTTGCCACTCCTTCCTGGCATGCCAAGTTTCAGTGAATTTGAAACTAACTTTTTCTGCCGCTAACCTTATGTGTCTACTCTTGTTTGTTAATGACCTTTTGTCCCTAGCTTATATCAGAATCC
>JAQQST010000022.1:1195536-1216451 GCA_028646485.1 Cryptoprocta ferox | reverse complement strand
CACTGTTGGTGGGAATGTAAACTGGTACAGCTGCTCTGGAAAACAGTGTGGAGGTTCCTCAAAAAACTATCAGTAAAACTCTCCTATGACTGAGCAATAGCACTGCTGGGGATTTACCCAAGGGATACAGAAGTGCTGATGCATATGGGCACTTGTACCCCAATGTTCGTAGCGGCACTTTCAACAATAGCCAAATCATGGAAAGAGCCTAAATGTCCATCAACGGATGAATGGATTAGGAAGATGTGGTTCATCTATACAATGGAATACTACACAGCCATGAGAAAGAATGAAATCTGGCCATTTGTAGCAAAGTGGATGGACCTCAAGGGTGTCATGCTAAGCGAAATAAGTCAGGCGGAGAAGGACAGATACCATATGTTAGACTCACAGGTCTAACAGGAGAAACCTAACAGAGGACCATGGGGAGTGGAAGGTGGAAAAAGAGTTAGGGAGAGGGAGGGAGACAAATCATGAGAGACTCCTGAATACTGAAAACAAACTGAGGGCTGAAGTAGGAGGGGGAAAGGGGAAGGGCAGTGATGGTCATGGAGGAGGGCACTTGTGGAGAAGAGATCTGGGTGTTATATGGAAACCAACTTGACAATGAACTATAAACAAAAAGTATTCAGGCCAGTTTTGTTCTGTGGCTGTGTAGAGTGTGAAAGGAAAGGCTGCTCTAGGAATAACTAATGGCATGGTAGGCATGGTGCCTATCAAACTTAGGTATGGAATCTATCGAACTCAATTGTGCCAGAAACACTGCTAAGCTTTCAACTTTGCAGTTTGCAGACTGCTGGTGGAGAAGGTATGAACTGATTTACTGTTGGTGCAGGTAGGTCAAAAGCATTTTCAAAACTAGGTGTTCCATTCCCAGAATCTGTTTCTTATTATAGGCAGCAACTGTAATTCGGCAAGCTCTGCTGCTTTGGGGAGTTATATTTCTTCAATCTTTGAGGCTAACAGCAGAGCAGCAGTGCCCACAAGCTGTAGATTTCCTGCACAAAGACACTGATGAAAGGAATCTATCAATGTAGTTCACAGTAAATGCAGGGTCTCATTCTGTACCTTTTTTTCTATTTAAACCAGTCCACATGTGTAGCCCTCAAACTGTTTATGAGGTCTTGCAGGCTTCTTCATGTAACCCATTTGAGGCTCATATTTTTTTTTTAATTTTTAAATATCCATTGATTTTTGAGAGACAGAGAGAGACAGAACACAAGTGCAGGAAGGGCAGAGAGACAGGGAGACACAGAATCTGAAGCAGCTCCAGGCTCTGAGCTGTCAGCACAGAAACCAATGCAGGGCTCAAACTCATGAACCGAAGATTATGACTGGAGCCAAAATTGGACACTTAACACTTAACCAACAGAGCCACCCGGTTGCCCCTTTAAGGTTTATATTTAACCTCCATTTCCTTAAGGTATGTGTAAATATCCGATAGTGTAGGATTTTTTAACAGTCACTGAGTTTCCAACTTCTAGTACAATAGATATGTCTATAATATGTGGTGACTCAAAACTACCATCCACTGGATAATCAGAGATACCAGTGGTTTTCTCGGTGTAGGTAAAGTAAAGCTAAATTAAAATCCAGGATATTTTTGTGATGGTTTTTTTTAGATTCAGCTGGCCTTTTTCAGTCTATTGTGTTTTATCCACGTGGTAAATGGAGAGTGTTTACTGTTTGCTTTCCAGGGGTATAATGGTATGTTCATCATTCATAGGAAGATCCTTAAAAGGTGCAAACTCTTGTGTCTCGGACCTTTGCTGTGACACTGCAAAGTATGGCTCCTGGACTTCAATACCACCACCCTCCCAAAGTTTACTGAGCAGGCACTGCCTTCTTTTGGCTGACGGTCCTCTGGTCCTCTCAGATTATGTGCTACAATATTACTAACCCCCTGGCTCTAGGCTTGGGCATGAAGCTGTCCAACATCACTGCTCCTGGGATCTTGGGGGGATAAGTCAGCGGTGCCAAGCAGTGTGTACTCTTTCCCAGGCCAAGAAATACGCCAGCCATAGCCACCTGCCCCAGCTCTAGCCAGCTTGCCCACTCAGGATAATGCTGTTGCAAGGAGGTTGTGAAAGGCATATGCAAGCACTCCCCACAGTGTGCAGGGCGAAAGATGCCTCCAAGATGCAGCAAGCAACCCACTGGAGTGTCAGCTGGATGTTCCTGTAGTTCAGGTAGGTTGTTTACTATTAAGATATCAAATAATTCAATAACACATTTTCAGAGCCACTTGCCATTTACTGTTATCTGAAGTAACATTATTTCACTGTTCGTTTATAAATGTTAATTCCTGGATGTCTTAGACATAATTGTAGATCAATAAAATAAAATTTTAGATTAATAAGGCATCTTTCAGCCTTTGTGGTTTGGAAAACAATTTTTCTAGAATGTTAAAAGACTGTGCTCGCTTTGGCAGCACATATACCAGAATGTTGAAAGACTTTTATCTTTCAATTTTTGCCATTATTATGATCTCTGTGTAGATAAACTAATGGGATGGGGTTTTTTCTGTTTTGTTTTGTTTTCTCTGGATCCAACCATTTCTCTGAACCTTCACTTTACAGTAAATTATACCCTAAATATCTTCAGTCAGTATTTAGTAAATATATACTAAAGATAAGGGAAGAAATGGAACTTCATTACAGCTAGAAAAAGTTACCAAAAATACATTTATTTAATATTAATGTGAGAATCTAGATAAGACTGCATGTAATTACAAATGCTTCAACTGAATCCCTAAGATACAATGGACCTACAAAATTTCTGAAGAGAAATTTACTTTTAATTAAGGAAATCCTATAGTAAGCCAAGATTTGTAAGAAGATTTGTATAAAGATGATCCAGAAATCATTTCTATTTCATAATTGTTTAGGGCTAACTAATGTTCTAATGGCTAATTTGTCTTCTGAAATCTTTGTCTAACATACAAATTAGAATCAATCTTCATTCCCTGACCATCAGCTTAATGACTGTAAGGATTGCAAGTCCAGAAGAGACACAGGTACAAAAGGATGCAGACAATGTACAAGATAGTTAAGCCATAAATAGGCATCCACAAAGTTGACTATTACCTGGGATACTAATAAGCAAGAATTTTTCTTTCCCCTGATAAACAAGAGTTCACAATTTTTTTCTAATTCAATATATCTCCATCTGTCCATTCTGCGATGAAAAAACAAACATTTCCTCATTCTTACTAAGAATCCTCTTCCCCTTAATTCAGTTGTCTCACAAACTATGTGGAAACCCTTGCAGATATGCACATTTTTCTGTTACAATAGAGACAATAATCTATTTAACAAGTGAAACAAAAAACTGTCAAACTGGATGGTTTTAAAAGACAAACACCTCTTCCACCTGTAGAATTTCATCCCAAAGACATTTCCTAGAAGAATAAAAATGCCCATAAGGCTTATGTAAGGCTTACAGGATGACTACATACTAACCATGATTAGAAACACAATTATTATTTTTTTAACTTTATAGTTTATTGTCAGGTTGGTTTCCATATAACACCCAGTGCTCTTCCCCACAAGTGACCTCCACCAAGACCATCACCCCCCATTACCTTTCCCCCTTGCCCTTCCCCCTCAGTTTGTTTTCAGTATTCAAGAGTCTCTTGAAAACACAATTATTTTAATTTTACATAATTGTTACCCTTTATTGTGTAGTAAAGGATATGTCTTGCTTTAAGAAAAGTCTGGTCTTTGTACAACTTCTGGGAGGTAATCAGTAAACTCTCTGAATATTACACAGGATAACATTTTATTTACTGGTGGGCAATGGGCCATGCTAGATCATGCTATAATGTGACTCATGGTGGGGAGTTTGAGCCAGGAAATACGAGCTTAATCTCTGAAGGGGCTGTATACTAAGATCACGGAAAGGCATCCAGGTGTATACAACCAACCCACAATAAAAGCCCTGGACATCAAGAATGGAGTAAATTTCCCTAATTGGCAACACTATGTGCATGCTGTCCATTACAATTTCTGGGAGAGTTAAGCTCTGTCCATACAACTCTAGTGGGAGAAGCCAACTGAAAGTTCATGCCTGGACTTTGTTCTATGATCCTCTCTCTTTGATGATTTCAATTTACATTTTTCATCATAAGTTATAACCCTTAGTTCGTTTCTGAATTTTTGGAGTATGCTTGTAGCGAATTACTGAACATCACCCAACTGCAATCATTTTCTTAAAAAAATGATACGGTCAAAAAAATTTAAATTAATGGATTCTTCTGATTCTATTTCATTTTAATTCTAAAGATCTGAATTATCATTTTAATGATATGTCCTTTTTACAGAAAAATCTTCAATATTTGTGACCTCTCCACTCTATATTTCTGTTGTCAAATAAATAATTAGGAGTACCAGGGTGGGTCAGTCAGCTGAGCATCCAACTCTTGATTTCAGTGGCTCAGGTCATGATCCCAGGGTCATGAGACTGAGCCTGAATGACCCTTCTTAGAATTCTCTCTCTCTCTCCCTTTGCCCCTCTCCTCAGGCTGCACTCTCTTTTCATATGAAATGAAATGAGATTAAATAAGATGAAATGAGATGAAATTTAAAAAAATTAAAATAGTTAAATTCATATGTTTAAAGTTTATTTACAAGGCACTTCAAGTGATAAGGAAAAATAATAACCAGATATATACTGTGGATAAAAGTAAAACTTAAAATTATAGAATATTCTGGATTAATACATGAAAAAGTCCTTCCCAACAATAAAATTACCTTAATTAATGAGACATCTCCCTTCATCAATCATAAAATCAGGGCTCCATCTCTCTAAAAAGTTACTACAATATTCTCCTACATGCTTTTTCTGCTCAAAAAGATTTCAATCATATCTAGAATATAATCCAATTTTTCAAAAGGCCAGTGTAATCAACTACACTTACTCTCTCCAGTTTAAACCAACATTCATTATTCCCTAAAATCTTGTTCAGTATACTTCAGCAACACCCACGGTATCTTTTATGATTATCCCTAAATCTTTTTCTTGGTGGGAGGTCACTAGGCTCAGACTCTTTTTTCAATAATGCACTTCCTTTCAACTTCAGGCTTTAGTTTAAATGTACTCAATTAATAAGGTTTTCTAAAGAAGCACATGTCCTGTATTGAATCCACTTATTTTCCACCAAGAAGATAAAGCTCATTACATATCTCCTGAACAATTGTTGCACTTATGTGAAGGGAAAATACCATAAGAAAAGCAAAACATGTGCTGAAGAGCCCTAACCTATAATCTAAAATCTTAAAACACCAGAAAAATATAATAATATAGGCTATTTTTAAAACCGCCAAAAAAAAAGCCTCACCACATTACTATTTTAAGATATATCTGTAACCTCACTTAATATTCTTATAAAAAACCATAAATATACTTACATGACACAAACTGCTTTGGCAAATGAGAAAGGAAGAAAAATATATATTTGATTTTATCTATCATTTAAAGAAAGACTAACAACACAGAACGCATTAATCATTAAAGTTATTTTAAAATGTAAAAAATTAAAATTATTTTTTCTTTAATTAAATACCTTTTTTTAACATGTATGTTCTTATTTACCTTTCTGAAGAACTGCTGATACATGTTCACCTAGAAACTGCTTCTCCACAATACTGATCAGTTGCTTCCTGTTTAAAAAAATGAGTTTTAGATTACTAAAAGATTCTCATAATGGAGAGTTAAAATTGTTTTCCAAAATGCTGCTGCATATATTATTGTTCATCTATCTTAATTTCTGTTTTACATTGTTAATCATGTATGAGCGCCATACAATTGGTATTTTCGTCTTCAGGAATATTGATCTTTATTGCATGAACTTCTAATTTCAGAGTTATAATTATCATTATATAACTGGAGGAAATTAGGTAATAATAATAGACATCTAGTTTACATAAAAATTACTATTTTATATCTAATTCAACAAGATCAACAACAAATTTTCTAAAGTCAATTTCCCACTCATCCAAAATACTAACAAATAAACTCATGAAGAAATTTTTATTGGTCGGGCATTCCCATTGCTTTGCAAAGGACTGAGGGAGGAACTAAGCAAAAACAGTGAAATTTATTATTCCATCCTATAATGATAATTTAAAAAGTTTTTTAAACATTTACTTATTTTTGGGAGAGAGAGAGAGAGAGAGAGAGAGAATGTTCATGAGCTGGGGAGGGGCAGAGAGAAAGGAAGACACAGAACCCAAAGCAGGCTCAAGGCTCTGAACTGTCGGCACAGACATGACCTGAGGTAAGGTGGAGTTAAACGCTTACCGACTGAGCCAACCAGGTGCCCCTGATAATTTTTGATCTAAATAAAGCAAACTCAAAGTGTAAATAAATATGGTATATAGTAATTATATATATATAAATATAAAATATGTAGTTCTTACTGTGTGTTAAGGTGTAGGTAGGTTCTAACTCTGTCTACTTCTCCTTCTAGGAGCTCCTTGATGTGGTAAAGACAGCCAGGAATCTGAAAAGAATATTTTTACCTTCCTACTGCTAAGAATCATAGGACTTAAAGCACCAGAGTTATAAACAAGATGAACAACCAAACAAAAACATTCCTCTTTAAAATCAATTTAGTTTCATATCCTTGAAAGACATAATTATATGGTCAGTTCATTTCCATCAAAGTCAAAATGTCAAGAATTACAAAACTGGTTATACTTTGTAACTGAAGACCATGGTTTGAAAATTTGATACAACCCAAACAAAACTATAAAATACATAAACCAAAGTGCTATCAGAAATGAAGTGAAATACTGAAAATTCAACAAAAGCCAATAACTTGACTATATATAGGCATATGATGTATAATACATACAGAATGTATACATGATATACAAAAAGACATATATGATATACAGAATAAGTAATGGATAGAGCACCCAGGCAGAAACCAGCAAATAAACAGAAGATTATAACAACACTAAACAAAAAACGGCATTTATAGAACACTCCACTCAACAATAGAATACACTTCTGCTCAAAGTGCACATGGAACATTCTGCAAGACAGACTCCAAGTCACAAAACAAGAAAATAAATTTTAAGTGAATGAAATCATACGAAGTGTGCTCATTCATCAAAATGGAGTGAAACATGAGAAAACAGAAAATTTGAGAAATTCACAAATATGTGGAAATTAAACAACATATTTCTCAATAACCAAGGTGTCAATGAAGAAATCAGAGGGAAACTAGAAAGTACCTTAACAAGGGTGAAAATGAAACTAGAACATACCTAAATTCAGGATTGCAGCTAATACATTACTTAGAAGAAAACTTATGGTTGTAAATAATTACATCAGAAAAAGATCTCAAAACAATAAACTTTTTTTTAAATAACCTTCCTACCTAAAGATGCTGGAAAAAGATCAAAGTAAACTTAAATCAAGTGAAGAAGCAATATTTAGCAATGAATTTAATGAAAGAGAAATGAAAAAAATAGAAAAAATCAACCATACCAAAAGATGCTTCTTTGAAAAGATCAACAAAATTGACAAACCTTTAGCATAACTGACCAAAGAAGAGAAAACAAAAATTATCAGGAAGAAAAGTATGTCAAACTATTTATAGGAATTATAAAGGAACATCGTTCTTCACAACATATTTAATAATCAGTTCTATGGATATTGAAATAATTTATAATTATCATCTTGATTTCAAGTACCTCCTTTTTTTGCACTAGCCTCCTTCCCTCTGCTGCATAGAACCTGCTTGTTTCTTCTAAGAATTTATTTTCAAAAGATTCTTGGTAAATCTAACATGGAATATATAAAAGAAATTTAGTTAAAAGTTACCTTTAAAATATCAGATTAGAAATCAGTTTCAATTAAACTAAAGATAAGAAATTACATACCTGCAAATCAGAAAGCATAGTTAAAAGCCTTTGAATCAGACATCGATCAACCACTTCACCATTTCTTTCTTTTTCAATCAACAGAAGAATTCCATCTATGATCCTGCTATGAACACTCTGATCATAAATTATATATGATTTAAATAATTCAAGGCCCATATCCCTAAAACAAACAAACAATCTGCCTAAATTTTGGTGCTTTTTTTTGCCATCAGTTATACTTTGTGTATATAATGCATTTCAACAGTCAAAACAAAATACAATCTGATGTTAAACTCATTCTATCTACAGTTGGGATTAATATTCCTATTTATTTTTTGATGGTCTGAAATCAATAAATAAGATTTCAGTATAAACAAGGCACACTGAATGGTATGTATAATTCAGTAATTTTTTTAAATTAAATGCTTAATTTAAAAATATTTAGGACTCTAAAGCTTCTAAACTTGCCTTAGATTTTTAGCCTTCATAATAAGCACAGTATTATTAATAATTCTGATGTTATTAATATCAGCTTAGTGACCTAGTTTTTTATAATTAAGTATTTGAAATGTGATTCATTATCCTGGATTAGATTCTAGTACTAATATGTTTCCTAATTGAGATAGTTTATTAACATGGAGGTAAATTATAAGTTAACACTTAAAACAGTGTTACCATGTGCTCAAACATCATTTTAAAACACTTTAAAGTTTTATGATATAGAGAAATACACATTTTGAAAACTATTTTTCTCTGATTGTATCATACTTCTCTCAGGAGATAGAAGAGATGATTGTAAATTACATATAACAATTTTAAGTAATTATTTGTATCTTACCAAATTGAAGACAACACCGAAATTTGAAAAACATAAGTTCTATCTAGGAACAGAAAAATGTTCCTAATCATGCTCTGTTAGAAATAAAAAATAAGAGAAAACATTATATCTAAAAGACTTTTGGGTTAAATTATTATCCCATCAAATAAAAACTTAATTCTTAATAAAAGCAAGTAAGTTATAACATTCTTATCAAACTTTAACTCAAACATGGGCAACTATATTTCTCTTGGAAAGATAACCTTTCAAATTTTTCACTCTTTTTCAACACTGCTAGTCCTTAAATAACAAAAATTAATGAAGATATATGAGAAAATTAACATTATTTTTATATAAAAAACTGCTGTATATGAATATTAGTGACAAGTATAGTGTATACAACAAATCTTTGAAAAATATAAGACTGACAATATAAGAGTTTTAGAGTTGTAGAGTAAAACAAGAAGAAACATGAATTAATAGCAATACTTACTAAAACCAAGGCTATGTACAAGAATAACATTTTATGGGTTTCATTTAAAGACACACACAGCAAGAAGAGAATTCTTTACTATCAATATACTGTTTATGTACAAACTAATTGCAATGTGAGCATATATAAGAAGAGCAGTTCTCACACATTATTGTCTCAAGTTCCCTGCATTTTCACTAGTGTTAATACACACTAATATTTACTGTACTAAAAAATTAAATTGACAAAACTTTAAGTATCAAATTCATGTTATACCAATATATTAATAAAAATGTAATTAATTTGTTAAGAAATAAGTTTTTAATCACTTAAATTTTAAAACAGTAAATGCCAAAGGACATGAACTTTCACTTATAATATGAATATATTTTAGAGATCTAATGTAAAGCATGGTGATGAAGTTAACCACCATATATACTTGAAATATACTTGGCAGTTATTAAGAGAACAGATACTTAAATGTTCTCACCACAAAAAACAAATGGTAATGATAAAGAGAGGTAACTGAGGTGTAGATAGTGAGAGCATGCTAATCATTTTGCAGAATATAAATGTATCAAATCATGACACTGTACATCTAAAACTTGCACAATGTTATGTCTCAATTATATCTCAAAAATTTTTAAAGTAGTCATAATCTACAAAAGGAAATAGAGCATTAATGATCTAAACACACCTTTTAAGTGCTATAATATACAAACATGCTTTTGTATTATACATAATACAAAGAGATGGGAGAAAACAAATGAGAAGCAAAAGAAACCCAGAGTGGAATAAAGAGATAATAGTCTAGAAAGCATGAAAGAAATGATAAATATAAAATATATCTTAAACAATAAGAATTTTCCAGGAAACATTTTTTCACAATGATTTTTAAATATTTCATGGAATAATGAACATGCATGGCATATTCTTTCAAACACTTTTAATTTTGTGGCAAGTTGACCATCATTATAAATGATGTAATCAAATGTGTAGGATTTAAAATATGCTTGTACAAGTAACATTGGCAGTAACTATAGTCATAGATACTACATTTTTAATATACTTTTTTTGTTTCTAACTTAAAACATTAATGCACTTCTTTGCTGATTACCCTTTTAACTCTACATAGGGTACCTGGAAATGTTGTGGGAAGGGTTAATTATGCTGTCCAGAGAATTTTGTCATGTACAGTTTTGTGGGAGATTAAAGGAAATTGGTATCTGTATGGTATACAGCCCTGATATGGAGCCAAGACCCACGATTATTTTTTAAACAAATCTGAAAACTAGAAAGCTGTGTCGTGGTAGCCATCAATGACTTAGGGCACATCTTACTGGAATGAGTGAGAATGGGGCTTAACAACTCTAAATACAGAAAACTAAATCAACCATAATATGAACAGCAATTCATTAAAACAATCACCCTAGGTAAATACTTTCATATCATAATTCATGTCAGGACCTCCTTTTATACTTTAAAATACAAAATCTTCAATATCACTATTTTGTTGAACTGTTTAGTCTATTCTAGCTTTTATTCTTTATGTATGAAACTGAGAAAAATGTTTTCCATTAGTGAAGATTTGAATTCACAGTTTTGTTTTTATACAGTAAATAAGCTTTTAAGTCTAATAATAGCATTAACATATCATATTATATTACGCTTTACTATGCCAAAATATAAATGTAAGCACAATTTACATATTTTCATTTTCAAAATACAGAAATATATTCTGTTGAAATATTTATAACAGTTTACTTATATAACTTAGTATAACTGCCTTTGCTATAGCTTTAATTCCTTTATAGCACATTCCTTTGCATATTCAAAACTCAGATGATAAATACTAATTTCACACATTATTCAGTAAGACTAAATCTGACATATACTTTGTGACTTTTGTTTAAGCTCAAATTAATGTTAAACTCAATTAAATCTAAAATATAGTATTCTGTTTGAAAAAAACAACCTAATTGTAAGTAAATCAATAAATTAAAATTGTTAAAGAACTGAGAATAGATGTCTACCATAAAAGCACTTCCAAATGTTTTTAATAAAGTATGGGTTAAACTACATTTTGAATTTTTTCATTTATAGAACCATTTAACACATTCCATGATAATTCTCTGAACAAAAAACACAACTTTTATACTCTACCATTTCTCTGCTATGATTTTGCCAGCATTTATCCATTTTCTTTAGAAAAGGCCCACTATCCAGAGAATCCATGAGGTAATGTTAAGAAAAACTTTACATTCTAAAATTAACATACATTCTGCAAATGGAAGATACAACTTCTAAAAGACAGTATTTAAAACTGCTTAATGCTAACCTTAAGTCCAAACTTCTCTAAGTCTTAAATGGAACATAAAAGTAACAAAAATAACAATTCCAAATACCAAATAAATTATCCTACTCAATAGATATTGACATGGAAAATCTGACAAAAGAGGAAAAACAACTCAAATGGGGAAAAAAGGATACTCTCTGAATTGATCAATTTGTGTTTTGATGTGCTGTTCACAAAGCTGCTTCAATTGTTTATACAAGTTTGCAGATAAATTGTAGAAGCAAAGATTTTCAACACTCTGAAAAAATAAAATTTTGGTGCTTAAGTTAAAAAAAAGTAAAATAAAATTACTTTTTCCACAACTGTTGATTATATTGACTATTGATTATGAACTTATTTTATATGAATTAAGTGATTAAGAATATCATTATTAATGAGTATTAAATGATAAAAAGTTATTTCAAATTTGCAATACATGAAGCCAAAGAAAATGTATTTAAATTCTTCCATCCAAATCAGTATGCACAAACTGATTCTTTATGAATAATTCTAAGCATGCATTCACAGTAATCAGCTTTGTTTAATTTAAAAATAATTCCCTGAAATTAGCTGGTTAAACCATAAGTTAGACCATGTCTGACTTTTCAGAATGTTTAAAAGATTACAATCTTTGTTTAAAATTTAAAAATTAAAAAATAAATTTAAGAAATGTGTACAATACAACCATACACCATTTTATTAAGTGTGGCTTACCATACCTATAACAATAAAACAAATCATTTGTTTATATTAAAATACAGCCCACTGACTACTGCAGTGATGTCACCAAAGATATCACTCTCTTAAATGGAGAATGCAAAACTCCCTCTCTCCATTAAATAAAGAATTCATCTGGCAAAAAACTGTCAAAATCAACTTTATAAGAGTGCTAGAGTCTAACCAAAACCTTATGATCAAAGGAACATTTAATGAAGAAAAAGGATGCTACATTTCAGAGACAGAGCCTTTTGGATGCTTAACATACTGAGCCACGTTGAAACCGCAGACTCTTTTTAAACTAAGACAAAATGTATACAAGACCATTCTAAATTAAATTTAATTAAAACAACCTGAACAATGGAACATCATGAAAGACATATAAGAAACGCCCAAAGCTAGAATCATCCTGAATGGGGAGAAACTGAGAGTTTTCCCCCTGAGGTCAGGAACACAACAGGGATGTCCACTCTCACCACTGTTGTTTAACATAGTATTAAACACTAATATAGGACCACTATATGTACTAGCATCAGCAATGAGACAACAAAATGAAATAAAACGCATTCAAGTTGGCAACGCATGATACTCTACATGGAAAACCCAAAAGTTTCAACCAAAAAGCCGCTAGAACTGATACATGAATTCAGCAAAGTCACAGGATACAAAATTAATATACAGAAATCTCTTGTATTTCTATACATCAATAATGGAGCAACAGAAAGAAAAACCAAGAAATTGATCCCGTTTACAATTGAACCAAGAATCATAAAACACCTAGGAATAAACTAACCAAAGATGTAAAAGATCTGTAGGATGAAAACTATAGAAAACTTATGAAGGAAACTGAAGAAGACACAAAGAAATGGAAAAACATCCCATTCTCATGGATCAGAAGAATAAATATTGTTAAAATAACAATACTGCCCTAAGCAATCTACACATGCAATGCAATCCCAATGAAAACTGCACCAACATTCTTCTCCAAGCTAGAACAAACAATCCTAAAATTTGTATGGAACCACAAAGATGCTAAATAGCCAAAGTAATATTGAAGAAGAAAAACCAAAACAAGGAGGCTTCACAATCCCAGACTTTAGCTTCTACTACATCAAGAGAGTATGGTATTGGCACAAAAACAGACACATACACCAATGGAAAAGAATACAGGACCCTGAATTGGACCCACAATTTTATGCCAACCAATCTTTGACAAAGCTGGAAAGAGTATCCAATGGAAAAAAGACAGCCTCTTTAACAAATGGTGCTGGGAGAACTGGACAGCAACATGCAGAAGACTGAAGCTGGACCAATTTCTTATACCATATACAAAAATAAACTCAAAATGGATTAAAGACCTAAATTTTAAACAGGAAACCATCCAAACCCTAGAGGAAAACACAGGAAACAACCTCTTTACCTCAGATGCAGCAATTTCTTACTGGACACGTCTCCAAAGGCAAGGGAAATAAAAGCAAAAATGAACTATTGGGACCTCAAAAAGCTTCTGCACTGCAAAGTAAACATCAACAAAACTAAAAGGCAACTGATGGAATGGGAAAAGACATTTGCAAATGGCCTATCGGATAAAAGGTTAGTGTCCAAAATCTATAAAGAATTTACCAAACTCAGCACACAAAAAACAAATAATCCGGGGAAGAAATGGGCAGAAGACTAAATGGACCATTTCTAAAGAAGACATCCAGATGTTCAATGTGACTCATCATCAGGGAAATACAAGTCTAACCACTGAGATACCACCTCACAGTGGTCAGAGTGGCTAAAATTAACAACTCAGGAAATTACAGATGCTGGCAAGGATGTGGAGAAACGGGTACTCTCCTACACTTTTTTTGGTGGGAATGCAAACTGGTGCATCTGGAAAAACAGTGTGGATGTTGCTCAAAAAATTAAAAAATGGAACTACCCTACAACCCAGCAATAGCACTACTAGGAATTTACCCAAGGGATACAGAAGTGCTAATGCCTAGAAGCACAGGTACCCCAATGTTTATAGCAGTGCTTCCAACAATAGCCAAATTATGGAAAGAGCACAAATGTCCATCAACTGATGAATGGATAAAGAAGATGTGGTTTACATATAAATGGTATACTACTTGGCAATGAGAAGGAATAAAATCATGCCATTTGCAGCAACGTGGGTGGAACTGGAGAGTATTATGCTGAGTGAAATAAGTTAACCAGAGAAGGACAGATACCATATGTTTTCACTCACATGTGGAACTTGAGAAACTTAACAGAAGACCATGTGGGAGAGGAAGGGGAAAAAATAGTTACAAACAGAGAGGGAAGGAGGCAAACCATAAGAGACTCTTAAATACGGAGAACAATCTGAGTTTTATGTAAATGATGAACCACAGGAATCTACCACAAAACCAAGAGCATGCTGTATACACTGTATGTTAGCCAACTTGACCACAAATTATATTGAAAAAAATTTTTTAAATAAAATAAAACAAAATAGCCTGAAAAATGAAAATATATACATAAAAGCACTTATACACACCAGAACTGTAATTGAATAAATTGATCAAATATAAATATGGAAGCTGGACTGCATGATTATAAGCTATGGTGGGTCCTATGATTACAATGCATGATGATAAAACCTATCCAAGGAAATATAATACAATTATTACTATTAATCCTGACTCCCTTATTATTAATGAATACCTTTATCCAAAAATAACACACACCTGATAGAGTTCTTCCAAGCTGTATTTAACAGAAATACTATTCTGGATAGCCTGTATAGCTTCTTTTAATTTTTGCCATGTTTCTTCAGTGTAGTTTTCCAGTGGCAGGGGTTTATCTAATAAATAAATGAAAGTTTATAGAACAAATGTTTGGGAGACAATGTCAAAATACTATAATATGTAACATATCACCATAAGTCTAATGAATTGATTTCAAACAAGGTTTGTTGAGAACATTCAGTGGGTAAAGAATATTCTCTTCAATAAATTGTACTAGGACAAAATATCCACATATAAAAGAATGAAGACAGTGTCATATTCAAAACATAATTCAAAATGGATCAAATACCTAAATATAAATACGAAAGCAAAATCTATAAAACTTTTAGTATGAAACATAGGGATAAATCTTCATTACCCGGGACCGTGCACTAGATTCATTCATGAAACCAAAACACAAGAAACAGAAGATAATTTATAGGGGGTCATGAAGTTAAAATGTAAAATTTTTGAGGATAAAAGGGAATAAACCAAGAAAGCAAAAAGAGGGGACATTAGGGGACAAGAAAATATTTGCTAATCTTATAAGTGATAACCATCCAGTAGCCAGAATAAAGAAGTGTTGCAGTTCAAGCACAAAAAAGAAGACGAATCAATTAATAACTATGTAAAGGCCTTGAAAAGATATTTTCAAGAACATATACAAATTGCCAAATAGCTCATGAAAAGCTGTCCAACATAATAATAGATAAATTCAAGTCAAATCTGTGGTTATCATGACATATCACTTTATACCTAATAGGATATAACAAATTTTTTAGAGGATGTGGAAAAACTGAAACCCTTATACTTTTCTGGTGGGAACATAAAATTATGTGGACAATGTGGAAAAGCTTAGCAGTTCTTCCATTAAACATAAAATTACCGTATGACCCCACAATTCCCCTCCTAGGAGATATCCAACAGAATTAAAAATACAGATTCATACAAAAATGTATATATAAACATTCACAGCAGTATGTACATCCATATGATGGGATTTAGTTAAGCCATAAAAATGAAGCATTCACACATTCTGCAAAATGAATGAACTTCAAAAACACTATGCTAACTGAAATAAGCCAGACACAAAAAAGGATTATAGAATGAGGCAAATCAAATCTATAAAAACAGAAATCAGAGAGCTAACTGTCTTGTAGACAGGAGACAGAAATGAAAGAAAAAGGAATGGGGCAGAGAAATGATAATGATTGTGAATATATTATTTCATTTTCAGCTGATTAAAATATTTCAATTAAACTGAAGTAGTAACATAATACTGTCAAGTGCTATGAGTACAACCATATTCTTTAAAATGGTTAATATCCAATTTTATGCTTTGTGAATTTCTCAGTAGAAATATGAGCACAAAATTAGTAAAAGAGAGTCTCAACAAAAAACAAGAAACTTTCATGTTTAAATTACTAAGCAAAAAAATCTTCCGAATAAATGATAAAGTTATACTTAAGAAGTTGGCAAAGATAAAGTCAATCTAAAAATAAGGAAAAAAAGTAATACAAAGTTAAGTACAAATTAGCCAGGAAAAAACCAAAACCAGGATTTGGACTGTTCAGAAGAGAAACAATACATATATACACTCACTCAGGTATCATATTATGTATATTACATATATACAAAACATATAATTTAATACATAATGTATACAATTATTTTTTACTAATATATGTATTTATATAAATTAGGCCACTCTAGAAAGCAAAACCTGAAACCAGAATCATGTGTCCTTAAGAAAAGTTGGTATTTTTATTTTGAAATTCCTTGGTAGTTTGCTAAACCAAGAATAAACACCTGCAAAATTGTTTCCTTTCTCTCTGTATCACATTCACTCTCTCTCTCTCAAAATAGTTACTATTATTCAAAATGGTAATCATTACTTCTTTTATGCAGAATTTATTTAATAATACAAACTTTACCCTGAAATAAATGAGTTACTTTAAAAGCCTGAAAAGCATTATGAATTATATCATGGAAAAAGGAATATGAGTGTTGCTTCAAATCTAGTTTATATTTAAAAAGTTAGCAAAAAACCCTGAAAGTCAGATAGTTGATTATGATGATCTAGAGAACTATTTCAGTGTTCCAGCCCACTAAAACAATATTTATCAAGTTTATTTGTAGTGTTTTAATATCTGAAACAGAATGGCAAGTTCTGTACATCCTTTATATAGGAATATTAAATTAGTAGGGGCTACTTGGGTGGGTCAGTGGTGATTTTGGCCAGGTCATGATCTAATGGTTCATGAAATCAAGTCCCATGTCCCATGCTTTGCTGATAGTGCAAAGCCTGCTTGGGATTCTCCCTTTCCCTCTCTTTCTGCCCCTTCCCTGCTTGTGCTCTCTCTGTCTCAAAATAAATAAACTTAAAAAAATTAGTCAAAATTATTTAAATAACTTAAAGAGATATTTTATATATTTCTGCCCTGAGTATAAAAACACAGATCAAATTACTAATATTGACTAAAATAATGGAAAAATATGCATAGACCAAAGCATTCCAGTTCCTGAAATTAATCCTAATATATACCAAAAAATACTGGAAAATTCAAATTTTCAATCTAGGCAATAATACATGAATACAACATGAATTCAAAAAACTCTTGCTATTTGAAATAGTATTTAGTTACTAAAATAAGACTGCTTTTTTAAACTTCAACAAAATAAAGTCAAACTTTTGCCTATTAAATCTAGCATGCACTAGGTTCTGGAGAAAGAGCAAAGGTAAAAAGCAAAACAACAAAGGGTAAAATGTTAAAAACATTTATTTTTGATTAAGTTCTAGAAAGTTTGAGGCCTTATTCATAAATTTTGGATTTTTTTATATTTACTTACAAAACTAAGTTTTGAGGAGAAAAAACTAAATACAAAAGTTTTTAAGTAATATTAATTAAAATACAAAAAGTTAATTTTTTTCCTGATAACTAAAGATGGCAACAAGTTTGGAATATGCCCTTTAAAACCTGTAAACTAAAAATGACAAACTTGACAAGATACCAAAAACATTCATTTTTAAAATGAAAAGATACCACATAAGGATTCTGTCCTATGAATTCTATATGAAAAAATTTTATGAAAAATTATATTAAAAGTTCTAAAAAATTATATGAAAAATCAATAATTCTCTTGAGTTTTAAATTTTTTTTATTACTATTTCTTCAGAACTATTTAAATTCACCTACTGTTAATAAAGGATCTTATTATGGTTCCATTGTTTATGTCTAAATCCACAATTTTTCACCACCTGTTCTATAAGTTATCAAAAATTTAAATTGTTGTCTTTTGACTACATATGTAAGACCATTTCCCAATATTACAGATCCAGTAACTAAGAAGATGGAAGAGAATGTAATCTACAAAGGTGTGGCAACCTAGAGTATTTCAAATAATAAGGCGGTACATTAATGTATTTTAGAGAAAAACAAAGAAATGAAGATTGGAGTGATTTTCCAAAGGTCATGGAGTTACTCCATTGTTAAACCAGGGCCAGGACTTAGGTCTTTAGAGTGTAAAATCAATGTTCCTAAATCTTCTAAAAATTAACTGTGACTCAAAAAATATTAACTGTATCTCTCTGAATTTAAAATAAAAAAGCAATAGGATATGAACAGCTAAAACTGAAATCTTAAAAAAAAATTATCATTACGTTACCTTTAAAGTTTTTGATTACCAACTTCTTGACAGACCCAGTGCCAAGTCTGACACTGGAAAAATGAGACACAGTTGTTGGTGCTTTAGTCAAGTCATTTGTGTGATGGTCTACAGCCATACAGAAATCTATCAACTTTCTGCTTTTAAGTTGTTCTTCTTTCTGACACGCAGCAGCAGAGGAAGATGATGAGTCTTCCTCAGACATTTTTAGATTAAGTCCTAGAAAAATCCGAGAAAATCAAGTTTGTAATTTTGTCTAGTAGAAGACTTAAGTTTTGATTAAAGAAAAAAGAAGCAGAAAGAGATAAACAAGAAAAACATTCCTGACCCTTGTTCCTATAATTTAATCATTTTTTTTCTTAACAGTACATGGAAGCAGATGAAGAAAGACCAACAGCACAGTAGTTATAATCTCTTGAGAAAATAGACAAAATACTAATGACTAGATGAGAAGAGTGAAATATTGTGAAAATAAAGACAATGAAAAAATGGATAATCATGAAAACAAAAAGAGGAAAATAACCAAGCACAAAGGGAAAAAATAAGACTGCTAAAACAGGAAGTTAGTTTCAGTACAGCATAGTGGCAAATATGAAAATGACTGTGAAAGGGAAAGAGTATTTTGGACTATGTACAGAGGGCAAACATGGGAAGGAAACACAACAAACCAGAAAACAAGAGAAAATGGGAAACAAAGAAAAAGAAATAAAAAAGAGAGAAAGTCAGAAACACAAAATGTAAATAAAACTGCAAAAGAAAATAAAATGTAAACGGCACCTATATCAGAACATTTTACAACCTATCACAACACAGAACTCAGCTGAGGAATGAAAAAAGACAAACACAACCCATAGAAATACCTAAGAGCCCAACATCAATCAGACAAGAAATGAGGTAAAGTCAGAAAAGCATAACATATTTGTTTACTGTGTACCAGTTTACATCATGGTTACCTATACAGATGTTCACAATATGCCACCAAATAACAGACAAAGCTCTGGACTCTCATGAAACATCCACAATAAAGGTCCAGAAAATCTAGTAAGTATCAGACCCAACATGGTAAATAATAAAATAAATAAACAGAGACACATGAGTAGAAAGAGTTAAGTTTAATGGGGGTTTAAATGTAAGAAGAAAGTAGAGGCAATAAAAAAGGTGCAAACAGGAAAATAAAGGGAAAAAAACAATAAAGGGCAAGGCAAATAATGTTACTCACATAATGAGACAGACATAAACAAAGTATGATTTAAAACTATCATGGATATTTTGGATATTCATCCGAATATCACGGATAAACATAAGCGAAGTTTATGGAAAGAAACAGACACAATGGTAGAAACCGGCAAAATATTCACACACAACCTCAGTTACAAAATCGACGCTAGAAGCCTCTGACTGCAGAGAACAAAAACAGCAACATGGTACCTTTACGGTTAAGGCATAAGAAACTAGTAATAATTTACACATTTTTTGGTTATTTGGTACGAAGTACTTGCCTCCCTGAAAGTGAGAAAGCACCTCAGTAACGACGGTTGACGGCCTCCACAGCCTCGCAGTCTCGCGATGCGACACCTCAAGATATCTCCACCGGAAATGACGGAGTCCGAAACTCCGATTATGACTTACACTTGTAAAACGCAAGTACAGTCCGTGCTGCCAGGTAGAAGAGAGAAGGAGCTAGAGCTATGTCCAAATAAATATATTGTAGAAATACAAGATTATTAAGGGGTAGATCACTTAGACCTCAAATATATGCAGTTATTTAAATAATCTGAATGTGGAGCATAAATGTATCAATTTTGTATACAGTTTCCTTGGGAAGGTAGTCGCGTTCCGTCCAAGGAACTTTAGCTTTTTTTTAAAGCTATATGTAAAAGCTGTCAAAAGCTGTCATGAGGATAGAGTGAAAAATAACCACGAACCAGTTTAATTAACGCTATGAAGTTCTAGCAAAAGGAATTTTTTTCTGATTAGTTTTTATATTTATGCTGTAAGTCCTGGTAATTTTATTTAATTAACCTCTATGTAGAATGCTTAAACTGAACATTGTTAATTTTGGTGTAGATGTATAGATGAAAATGAATTTCTCTTGTCTTCTTAATTCTATTTTGCTACAAGCCTTGATTAATAATCTGAGTTACTTTTCTTCCCCTTGCACATCTGTTAATGGCTTTCAGTAATTGGTACTTTCATCATTTATACTTTCTGCTGCTAAATCTACTTTCTGTTGATAAATCCTCTAAATTAATGAAAATTAATATATTTAAAGAAACCA
>JAQQST010000022.1:1171312-1195036 GCA_028646485.1 Cryptoprocta ferox | reverse complement strand
GACAGCAAATGGATGGATTTTGTTTTTTTATCCATTCTGCTACCCATTCTGTGTCGTTTGATTGGGGCATTCAGTCCATTTACGTTCAGGGTTATTATTGAAAAGTGTAGGTTTGGGTTCATTGTGTTTTCTGTAGAGTTCATGTTTGTAGTGGTGTCTCTGGTACCTTGTATTCCTTGCAACATTTTCCTCATAGAGTCCCTCTTAGGATTTCTTGTAGGGCTGGTCTCAATTTTTGTTTATTTGGGAACACCTTTATCTCTCCTTCTATTTTGAATGACAGGCTTGCTGGATAAAGGATTCTTGGCTGCATATTTCTCCTGTTCATCACATTGAAGATTTCCTGCCATTCCTTTCTGGCCTGCCAAGTTGCATTACATAGGTCTGTAACCACTCTGATACGTGTCCCTTTGTATGTGAGGGCCCTTTTTTCCCTAGCTGCTTTCAGAATTCTCTCTGTCTTTATATTTTGCTAGTTTCACTATGATATGTCGTGCTGAAGGTCGATTCAAGTTACGTCTTAGCGGGATTATTTGGAACTCTGGATTTCAATGTCCATTTCTTTCCTGATATTCGAGAAGTTTTCAGCTATCACTTGATCCAGCACTCCTTCAGGACCTTTTTCTCTTTCTTCATCTTCAGGAATTCCTGTGATATGGATGTTGTTCTGTTTGATTGTATCACTCAGGTCTCGATTTCTCCTTTCGTGCTCCTGTATCAATTTGTCTCTCTTTTTCTTGGCTTCCTCTTTTGCTATAACTATGTCTTCTAATTCACTTATTCTCCTCTCTGCCTCTTCAGACCGTGCAGTGGCCGTCTCCATTTTATTATGCACCTCATTTATAGCTTTTTTTTTAACTCGACACAGCTATTTTGAAGGTCCCTACTCTGTGTATCAGTAGCCTCTTTGATGTTTTTTTCAAGTCCAGCGATTAATTTTATGACAACTGTTATAAATTCTTGTTTGGTTATCGCTTAAATCTGTTTTGAGCAGTTCTGTGGCTGTGACTTCTTCCTGGAGTTTCTTTAGAGGAGAGTTCTTTTGTTTCTTCATTTTGGCTAGCTTTCTGTCTCCTGTCAGTTTCAAAAGCTCATTATGCCCTGTGCACCTGTTAGTATTGCTCTTTTGAAGGAGGCTCTTTGACTGTCCAGGGCCTGTCGTTTCAGAAAGTGTTCTTTTAAAAGGTGTCTCTCGGTTTCTCTTGTTGTGCCTTTGATTATTTTACTTCCCTGGTCAGTGATATTTGGGACTCTCCACCATGTGCACTTTGGCTTGTTTCTTGAAGTAGCCCTGAAAAGGAATACAGACTAACATACAGGGAATAAAAGCATGCAAACGCTCAGACAAATCAAACAAACAAGCAGTCCAAAAGGGGAAAGGAAGTAAAGAAAAGGAAAGGAAAGGAAGGAAAAGAGAGAGGAGAAGAAGAAAAAGAAGAAAAAGCAAAAGAAAAACTAAAACGAAAAGAAAAACAAGGGGGGACAGAGATAGCAAAAGACTGTGGACAGTCTAAAAGTGTATAAGCAGCCAAGAGGAGAGAGAGGACTAAGATAAGGGAAATATATTTGGATGGCAGGAGAAAAGAAGGAGAAGCAAAGAAAAAAGGGAAAAAAAAAAGAAAAAGAGGCAGCTCTCCTGTGCGGATGGGCATGGTTTGGCATAGATAGGTGGTCTCGGGGGCTGCTCTCCGAGGTCCTGCCTTGGTGGTTGCGGAGATAAGAATGGCGGTGCTTCAAACTCTGTTCGAACCAAACATTGCAAGCCGCTCTTCTGAGTCCGATTTCCCTGTGCCGCGGGCGAGCCAAACTGTATTTTCCAAGCTCTGCCTCACTTCCAAATCTTAGTCCATGCAGTTCAACACTGTCACCGGAGATGAAATGTGTTCTCGTGGCTGCCAGCCTCCCAGCCGGGATCGTGCAGGGGGTGGGGGCTGCCTTTCCCGGTGCTGCCTGGAATGGGTATTGCTGCTGCCACCGCACCCAAGGAAGAATTCGCTAGCCAAATGGGATGGATTTCTCTTCTGAGCCCATCAGTTATATATATGGGGAGACGAGCGAGCTTTTCCTCCCTTAGAGATGGTTCTATGTGCGTTTTCCGCTCTCTTTCTCTTCCCCTTGTCTCTCCGGGGCACAGCCCACTCTCCCTGTGTTGGATTGGGGCTCCTTTCCCCTGGATCTCCGGGGCCCGCCTGTCCTCTAATTTCCAGTTCACAATCACTCACTCAGGCATCTTTGAGGTTGTGTTCTTTCTGGCGTCTGTTTCTTCTTTTCCTCCACTTGCAACTCAGCGTATTCTCCCTTCAGTCCTTCTCAGTTCAATCGATGCGGGCGAGTGCAGATTACAGAGCTCCCCACTTTTCCGCCATCTTAGGTGAATCCTATTTTTTATTTTTTTAATGTTTATTTTTTAGAGAAAGAGCATGATTTGGAGAGGGGCAGAGAGAGAGGGAGACAAAAATCCAAAACAAGCTACAGGGTTTGCACTGTCAGCACAGAGCCAAATATGGGCTTGAGCTCACCAACTGTGAGATCATTGCCTGAGCCAAAGTCAGGCACTTAACCTGAGCCACCTCCTACATATGCACTCCTACATATATAAATACTTCTTCACCCACTCAAAGTTGGCAGACGTGTGGCCCTTTCCATATTTTGCCTGTTATAAATAATGCTGCTGTAAACATTGGGGTGCATGTATTACTTTGAATTAGTGTTTTTGTATTTTTTGAGTAAATACCCAGTAGTGCAGTTGCTGGATCATATGGCAGTCTATTTTTACCTTTTTGAGGAATCTGCTTACTGTTTTCTAGAGTGGCTTCACCAGTTTCCATTCCTACTAGCAATGCAAGACAGTTCTTCCCCTTTCTCCATATCATCAAAAACACCTAAGGTTTCTTATGTTGTTCATTTCATCCATTTTGAGGTGATAGTTTATTGTAGTTTTGATTTGGATTTCCTTCATGATGACTGATGTTGAGATATTGACCCTCTGGTTGTCTTCTTTGGAAAAATGTCTGTTTAGGTTTTCTGCCATTTGTAATTGGATTATCCATGTTTTGCTCTTGAGTTTTAAGTTCCTTTTTTATTACCCTTTAACAGTTTGGTCATTTGTAGATATCTTCTCTCATTTGGTAGGTTGCTCTTTAGTTTTATTGATAGTTTCCTTCACTGTGCAGAGCTTTTTATTTTGATGCACTCCCAATAGTTTATTTCTCCTTTTCTTACCTTACCTCAGAGACATATCTAGAAAAATTTGCTAAGGCTGATGTCAAAGAGGTTACTGCCTATGGCATCTTCTAGGCTCTTAATGTTTTCATGTCTCACATTTAGGTCTTTCATCAATTTTGAATTTATCTATGTGTGTGGTGTGAGAAACTGGTCCAGTTTCATTCCTTCTTTTGTTGATGTCCAGTTTTCCCAATACAGTCTGTTGAAGAGACTAATTGAATATTCTTTCCTTCTTTGTGGACAGTCAATTGACCATATAATTTTGCATTCATTTCTGGGTTTTCTATTCTATTCCGCAGTCTTTGTGGCTATTTTTGTTCCAGTTCCATAATCACTACAGCTTTGCACTATAATTTATGTCTGGAATTATGATGTCTTTAGCTTCCCTTTCCTTTTTCAAAGTTGTTTTGGCTATTCAGGGCCTTTTGTGCTTTCATACGTTGAGGATTGTTGGTTTCGGCCCCATGAAAAGTGCTAGTGGCATTTTGATAGTGATGGGTAGTGTAGACATTTTAACAATGTGTGTTCTTCCAATCCATGAGGATGGCCTATTTATTTTTCCATTTATTTGTATCATCTTCGATTTCTTTCATGAGTGTTTTGTAGTTTTCAGAGCAGAGGTCTTTCACCTTTTTCGTTAGATTTATTCCTAGGTATTTTACAGCAATTGCAAATGGGAGTAGTTATTCGTTAATGTCTATTTATGTTACCTCATTATTGGTGTATAGAAATGCAATAGATTTTTGTACATTGATTTTGTATCCTGTGATTTATTGAATTTGTATATCAGTTTAGCGGTTCTTTGTGGAGTCTTTTGGATTTTGTAGAGTATCATGTCATATGCAAATAGTGAAAGTTTAACTTCTTCCTTGATGATTTGGATTCCTTTTATTTTTTTATGTTTCCTGATTGCTGAAGCTATGACTTTCAATACTGTGTTGGATAACATTAGTGGAGAGCGGACATCCTATCTTGTAAGGGAAACCTCTCAGTTTTTCCTCGTTGAGGATGACAATAGCTATGGGTTTTTCATAATTGTCCTTTATTATGTTGAAATATATTCTCTACAAATTCTTTATTAAGGGTTTTTATCATGAGTGGAAATTGTATTTTGACAAATGCTTTTATGTATCTGTTGAAATGATTATATGGTTCTTATCCTTTTCTTTATTAATGTGGAATGTGATGTTGATTTGTGAATTGGAGCCAACCTTGCAATCCAGGAATAATCTCCAATTGACAATGGTGAATGATTCTTTTACTAAAATGTTGGATTTGGTTTGCTAGTATTTTGTTGCTAAGTTTTGCATCCATCAGGGATGTGGCCTATAGTTCTCTTTCTTAGTGGAGTCTTCCTCTCGTTTGGAATCAAGATAAAGCTGGCCTCAAAGTATTAATTTGAAAGTTATCCTTCCTTTCTATGTTTTGGAATAGTGAGAAGAATAGGTATTAAATCTTTTAAATATTTAGTATAAATCACCTTTGAAGCCATGGGTCCTTAGACTTCTTGTTTATTTGGAAAGTTTTTGATAACTGATTCAGTTTCTTTTTGTTTATTGGCCTGCTCAGTTGTTTATTTTTTTATTTTTGGCAGTTTATATGTTTCAAGGAATTTATCCATTTTTCCTAGATTGTCTAATTTGTTGGCATATAGTTTTTCTAATATTCTCTTATATTTATTTGTAATTCAGTGATATTGGGTATTATTTCTCCTCTCTTAGTTGTGATTTTATTTGAGTCCATTGTCTTTCCATTTTTATAAGCCTGGCTAGGAGGTATATCAGTTTTTTTTCAAAGAACTAGCTCCTGGTTTTATTGAGTTGTCCCATTTTTTTCCTATATCATTTATTTCTGCTCTGGTCTTTATTATTTACTTCCTTCTGCTGGCTTTAAAACTGCTTTTGTGGTATCCCAACAGTTTTCTGTTGGGTTTTAATTTTCATTTGTTTCCATGTATTTTTTATTTCTTTCTTGATTTTCTTTCAATGGAGAATTTAGTCAACTTACATTCAAAATAATTATTGATAAATATGTATTTAGTAACATTTTGTTACTTTTTTGTTTCTGGACATTTTCTCGGACTCTTTCTTGTGTCTGTCATTTTTGATCCCTCCTTTCCCCTCAAGGAGACCCCTTTAAAATTTCTTAAGGGCTGATTTAGTGGTACCAGATTCCTAGTTTTATTTGTCTGAGAAACTGTTTATCTGTCCCTCTATTCTGAATGATACCTTTTTGGGTAGACTATTCTTACCTGTAGATTTTTCCCATTCAGGACATTGTGTGTATCATTCCACTGCCTTCTGGCTTGCTAATTTTCTGTTGAGAGATCTGCAGCTAGCCTTCTGGGTATTTCCTTGTATATTAGGGATGTTTTTGTCTTGCTGCTTTTAGAATTTTTTAATGCTGTATTTTGCAAATTTAATTGCAATATACCTTGGTATTGTCCTGATCTTGTTGATTTTGATGGGAGTTCTCTGTGTTTCCTGGATCCTGGATCTGGATATCTGTTTTCTTCCCAGGATTCAGGAGGTTTTAAGCTATTATTTCCTTAAATTTTCTTTCTCCTTTTCTCTCTATTCTTCTTCTTGGTGTCCTATAATATGAGTGTTATTACATTTGATGGAGAATAGATTGAGTTCTGTAAGTCTATTCTCATCTTCCATAATTCTTACTTCTTTCATTCAACTTTATTATTTTCCATCTTCTAGGTCACTAAGTCATTTATCTCCTTCTTCCAGTGAGCTGCTCATTATATCAAGTGTGTTTTTAATCTCATCTGTTGCACCTTTCATCTTTGATTGATTCATTTTTAACACTTCTATCTCTCTAGGAAGGATGTCCCTGAGGTCTTCTATTGTCTGAATCCCAGCGAATATCCTTATGGTTGTTTTAAATTCTCCATCAAGTATATCATTTATATCTGTTTCACTTAATCAATACTTGTCTTATTTTGTTCTTTCATTTGGAATAAATTCTTCCATGTTCATATTTTGTCTTCATTAATGCCTCCTTCTCTGTGTTATAAAAGTCACTTATGGCTTCTGTTCCTAAGAGTAGTAGCTTTATGAAGAAGAGGTCATGTAGTGGCTAGGGCCTGGCACTTCAGGGAGTGTCTCCACTGTGCTGTGCCTACTTTGCCATTGTGTAGTGCTGCTCTATTGTCCTGACATATTATCTCCAGAGGCTGTCTTTGGTCGTTGGACAGATTATGGGTGTGTTCTCAGCTTGTGAAATGAGATCTGATACCACTTCCACCAGAACTGAAGCCTTGCAGGGCTCTCTGGGAGACATGTTGTGGGCAGGGGTTTGTGCTGATTTTCTGGGGGAGGGACCTGCCATGCCACACTGGGACTGAGGCAAGCCTGACTGAGAAAGGTGGTCTTGTATAATGCAGGGGTGTGCGACTTGGTGTAAGCAAGTTAAGCTGTTGTTGTAGGCTCTAGGCTGATTTCCAGTTGGTTCTGGTTTTATGGTGAGGTTTGGGGGAAGGAAATGAGACCAGCCAGATCCTTTGTCCCTGGAGAGGTATCTGTGTGAATGCTGCCTCTCAGGGATAAATTCCGGTAAGAGTGAATAAATAATCTCCCTCCGTTGTGTCTCAGGTGACCTCTGATCATTGTTTCAGTGCCATCTACCTGCAGGTGGTTTGCTTTTCTCCAGGAGCAGTGCAGTGCTCTGACCTGTAATATTTGAGCCCCGGAGTTTGCAAGAATTCACAAAATTCAACCCCTTATTTTCCCAGCCATTGGTTTTGGGAGTGTTCCCTTATAGGTCCTTTCTCTCTCACTCTTCTCTGTGACCAGGGGATCTGCAGTACCCTCTATCCATTTCTACCATAAACCACATCTCTGCACTTTGCTCCTTCCTCATTGTGGCCTCTTCTCTCCCTCTAGTTGTGGAGTTTGTTCTGCCAGTTTTCAGGTCAATGTCTGGGATATTTAGAATGATTTGATAATTACCTAGTTGTGTTCCTGTGATGATGGGAGCCTGAGGTCCTCTTACTCTGCTGCTATCTTCCTCCAAGATTGGGAATAGTTTTTGTTAACAAACTTTCATATTTATATGAGATATACAAATATCTCTTGATATTGTTTGAATATCTGTTGTTTTCAGTGTATATCTAGAAATGGAATTGTTCTGTCATTAAAAAGTAGAATTGCTATATTATTTTGTAGTGGAGTAATCATTACAGTGTTTTCCACAGAGGTATAACATATTTTATTGCCATGGTGTTGTTTCCTTTTTTCTTCCATTTGTTGAAAAAGTTCAAGATGTATTGGAATTCATTTTTTATATATTTTTTATATTTGGCGGTAAAATACATCTGAACCTGTGCTTTCCTTTGATTACAAATTTTTAACTATTAATCTCTTGTTATAGATCTATTTAGCTTATTTCTTTTTTCTCTTTGGTAGATTTTGTGCTTCTCAAAATGGGTCCTTACCCATATTTAATTTGCTGCTGTGAAATTGCTTACTCTTTGACCAACATCCCTATATTTCCTTCAACTCCAGCTTCTGGAAATCACTGCTCTACTCTATATTTCTTTTTAGTTAGGTTCCACGTATAGATGATACCATAATGTATTTTTCTTTATGTTTCTGGCTTATTTCACCTACTATATATCTTCCAGGTTCATCCTTTTTTTTTTTTTTTTTTTTTTGCAAATGGTAGGATTTTCTTCTTTTTTTAAAGATATTTATTTTGAGAGAGAGTGAGAGCACATTGGTTGGGGAGGAGTCTTCTGGATGGCCTGTTTGGAAAAGTATCTGTTCATTTCTTTTGCCCCTTTCTTCACTGGATTGTTTTTTGGGTGTTGAGTTTGGTACATTGTTTATATACTTTAGATATTACCATTTATGTTCTTTTCAAATATCTTCTTCCATTCCACTGTGTGCCTTATGGTTTTGTTGCTTGTGTCCTTTGCTGTGGAGAAGCATTTTATCTTGATGAGGTCCAGTAGGTTAGTTCATTTTGGCTTTGGAGAAATACTTAAAAAGTTTCTGTGGCCAAGATTGTTGCCTCTCGGATTTCGGTGGTTTCCTGTTTTACATTTAGCTCATTCATCCACTTTGAGTTCATTTTCATGTATGGTATAAGTGAGAGGTCCAGATTCATTCTTCTGAATGATGTGGTCCAGTTTTCTCCACACCGTTTTCTGAAGAGACTGTCTTTTTTCCATTGGATACTATTTCCTGTTTATCAGAGATTCGTTAGCCATACATTTGTGGGCCCATTTATGGGTTTTCTATTCTATTCCATTGATCTCTGTGTCTGTATTTGTGCAGTACCATACTGTCTTGATGTCTTGATGATTACAGCTTTGCAATATATCTTGAAGTTCAGAGTTGTGATGCTTCCAGCTTTGGTTTTCTTTCTTTTAAAAAAATTTTTTATGTTTATTATTTTGAGAGAGAGAGAGAGAGAGAGCAAGCAGTGGAGGTACAGAGAGAGAGGGAGACACATAATCAGAACAGGCTCCAGGCTCTGCGCTGTTAGAGCCTGATGTGGGGCTCGAACTCATAGACTGCAAGATCTGACCTGAGCTGAAATTGGCCCTTCAACCAACTGAGCCACCCAGGCACCCTTGGTTTTCTTTTATAATATTACCTTGATTATTTGGGGTCTTTTCTGGTCCCATACAAATTTTTTAATTGTCTGTTCTAGCTCCTTGAATGTTGCTGGCATTAGTTTGATAGGGATTGCATTGAACAGGTAGATTGCTTTGGGTAGTATTGACATTTTAACAATACTTGTTTTTTCAGGTCATGAGCATGGAAGATTTTTTCATTTCTTTGTGTCTTCTACTTCTTTTCATAAGCTTCCTATACTTTTCATCATATGTATATTTTAGCTATTTGGTTAAGTTTATTCCTAGATGTTTTGTGGGTTTTGGTGCAGTTGTAGATGGGATTGATTGCTTGATTTCTCTTTCTGCTGTTTTATTATTGGTGTATAGAAATGCAGTCAGTTTCTATACATTTATTTATATTCTGCATCTTTGCTGAATTCATGTATCAGTTCTAGAAGTTTTTCAGTGGAGTTTTTCAAGAATTCCACGTAGAGTTCCATGTGAACGTTTGACTTCCTTTTTGCCCATTTGTTTGTCTTTTATTCCTTTTTGTTGTCCGATTGCTGAGGCTTGGACTTCCAACATTGTAGTGAACAACAGTGGTGAGAGTGGACATTCCTGTCATGTTCCTGACTTTAGGGGGAAGGCTCTAAGTTTTTCCCCATTGAGGATGATAATAGCTGTGGGTCTTTTGTTTATAGCCATTATGTTGTTGAGGTGTGTTCTTTCTATCCCAACTTTTGTTAGGGTTTTTATTAAGAAAAGCTGCTGTATTTTGTCAGACATTTTTTCTGCATCTATTGAGAGGATCATATAGTTCTTATACTTTCTTTTTTTAATGGAGTGTATCATGTTGGTTGAATTACAGCTATTGAACCAGACTTGCAGTCCAGGAATAAATTCATTTGATCATGGTGAATAATTCTTTTAATGTGTTGTTCCATTCAGTTTGCTAGTATCAACCCTAATAGTTGAGAGTTTTTGCATCCATGTTCATCAGGGAGATTGGTCTGTAGTTCTCCTGTTTAGTGTTTTTTTTCTTTCTTTCTGGTTTTAAAGTCAAGGTGATGCTGGATTCATAGGATGAATTTGGAAGTTTTACTTATTAACTCTTCTTGAAATGTTGGCAGAATGCCCCCTGGGAAGCCATCTCGCCCTGGACTCTTGTTTGTTGGGAGAGTTTTTATTACTGAGTCAATATCTTTAGTGACTATGAGTTTGTTCACATTTTCTATTCCTCTTTCAGTTGTTGTTAGTTTATATGTTTCCTGGAATTTGTCCATTTTTTACCAGATTGCTCGATTCCTTGACCTATAGTTTCTTACAATATTCACTAATTATTGTTTGCATATCCGTGGTGTAGGTTGTGCTCTCTTCCTCTTTCATTTGTGATTTTATTTATTTGTGCCCTTTCTGTTTTCTTTTCAACCACTCTGGCTAGGAGTTTAGCAATTTTGTTAATTCTTTCAAATAACCAGTTCCTGGGTTTGCTGATCTTTTGTACTTTTTTTTTCTTACTTTGATATCATTGATTTCTGCTCTGATCTTTACTATATCTCTTCCTCTGCATTGTGGAGCATTATTTCTTGTTCTTTTTCCAGCTCCTTTACGTATAAGATTAGGATGTGTATTTGAGACATTTCTTCCTTCTTTAGGAATGTTTAAATTGCTGTATGCTTCCCTCTTATGACCACCTTCGCTGCGTCCCAGAGTTTTTAGACTATTATGTTTTAATATTCTTTGGCTTCCATGTACTTTTTAACTTGCTCTTTGATTTGGTCTTTAATTACTTGGTTAACCCATTGATTCTTTAGGATGTTCTTTAATTTCCAAGTTTTGTGCTCTTTCCAAATTTTTCTTTTGGTGGATTTTGTGTTTCATAGTGTTGGGATCTGAATATATGCATGGTCTTATCTCAATCTTTTTTTGTACCTGTTTAAGGCTGATTTGTAACCCATTATGTACTCTATTCAAGAGAATGTTCCATGTGCTCTTGAGAAGAATGTGTTTTCTGCTGCTTTAGGATGAAATGTTCTAAATGTTAAGTCCATCTCGCCTAGTGTGTTATTCAAAGTAATTGTTACTTTGATTTTCTGTTTAGATGATCTTCCGTTGCTATAAGTTGAATGTTAAAGTCCCCTGAAATATAATGCTCTTCATCTCTTCTTCATCTCTTTTTTTTAATTTTTTATATAAAGGTTTTTTATGTTTTATTTATTTTTTGAGGAAGACAGAGAGAGAGAGAGAGAGAGAGAGAGAGAGAGAGAGAGAGAGAGAGAGAGAGAGAGAGAGAGAGAAGCAGGGGATGGAAAGAGAGAGAGACAGAATCTGAAGACAGACTCCAGGCTCTGAGCTAGCTATAAGCACAGAGTCCGATGCAGGGCTTGAACCCACGAATCGTGAGATCATGACCTGAGCCGACGTTGGATGCTCAACCCACTGAGCCACCCAGGCACCCCTCTTCATCTCTTTTTATGGTCTTTATTTTAAAAGCTAGTTTGACATAAGTGTGGCTACATTAGCTTTCTTTTGATGACCATTAGCATCATACATGGTTCTCCATCCCCTTATTTTCAACGTGCAGGTGTCTTTAGAAGCAAAATGAGAGTCTTTTAGGCACCATATAGATGGGTCTTGTTTTTTATCCATTCTGATACCAAGTCTTTTTATTGGAACATTTTGGTCCATTTACATTTAGACTGATTATTGAAATTTAGCAGTTTAATGCCATTACATTACCTGTAGAGGTGGTGTTTTTGTGATGCTCTTTTGTCCTTTATAGTCTTTGTTGATTTGATCTTTTTGTTTTGTTTTACTTTGTTTTGATTTGTTTTTTCTCCACTCAAAGAGTCCACCTTAAAATTTCTTGCAGGGCTGCTTTAGTGGTAATAAGCTCATTTAGTTTTTGGTTTTATGGGAAACTCTTTATCTCTCCTATTTTGAATGACAACTTTGCTGGATAAAGAATATTTGGCTGTATATTTTTCTCATTCAGCATGTTTAATATTACCTTTCACTCATTTATGGTCTTACATGTTACTATTACAGATCTGCTGGGAACCTGACATGTCGTCTCATATAGGTTAAAGACTTTTTTCCCTTGCTGCTTTCAAATTATTGTTTTATATTTTGTGATTTTGACTATGATGTGTGTTTATGATGGTCAGTGTTTGTTGAATCTAATGGGAGTTCTTGGTTTCTGGGATTTTTATGTCTGTGTCCTTCCCCAGATTAGGAAAGTCTTCAGCTATAATTTGCTTGCATCAACCTATGCTCCCTTTCCTATCTCACCTTCTGGGACTCCTATGATTCAGATGTTCTTCCTTTTTAATAAGTCATTGGGTTCTCTAAGTCTTTGTAGTAATCTTTTGCCTTTGTTTCCTTTTTTCCTGATTCATTATTTCCCATAATTTTATTTTTTATATCACTGATAGGCTGTTTTGCTTCGTCCATTTTTGACTGTCATGGCATTCATTTGAGATTGCATCTCTGTTATAGCACTTTTAATTTTGGCCTGCCTAGGTTTTAGTTCTTTTATTTCTTCAGTAAGGGATTCTCTGGTGTTCTATGCTTTTTTTTCACCCCGCTAGTATTCATATAATTGTGACTTTAAATTCTAGTTCATATAGCTTACTTATACCTGTGTTGATTAAATCCCTGGTCATCATTTCTTCCTGTTTTTTCTTGAGGGATGAATTCCTCTGTCTTACCATTTTATAGGAAGAAAAAATTTAATAAAATAAAGAATGTAAACTAAAAAATTAAAAACAGAACAAAAAATCAAATAAAGGAAGCTAGATCCTCTGTGTGTTTTGGGTTCTTGTTGAGAGAAGCTTGATAGCATAGACTAAAAAAGAAAGGGAAAAATTAAAAAAAAAATAAAAACTAAAAAAATAAATAATAGAATAAAATAAAATAGAATAGAATAAAAATTTTTTAAAAGTAAAAATAATTTGTCTGTATCCAAAAAATAGAAAGAAAGAAGAAAAGATAACACAAGCAAAAACAGAAGAAAAGAAAACAAACAAATAAATGAACCAGAAGCAGAAAGAAACCTGAATGAAATTACTTCTAGTTTCCCTGGGGCAGAACACTATAGTCCATAGTCTAATAACCAGGTGGAAGGGAAGTGTGCTGGTCTTCTGGGGGATGTGCCTGGAGAGCACATTTGGGCAGGGCTTGATGTAATAGCTCTGTTCTCCAGTTGGTGGCACTGCATAGGTTATTGGGCTTGATCTGTGTGTGAGTTTGCACATGCTCTAGAGGAGAAAGTGGCTTCATTCCAGTTTCTGAGTGTCTGGAAGGTGAACTTTGCTTTCTCACATCCCATAGTCAAGCACCCTTCCTTTGATGCTTTTGTCCACTCCTTACCTCTACCCTGTGTCCAAGATAGCTGCCTGCCAGGTGGTATCTCCCTCCAGAGTTTTATCTCATATGGGGCTATGTTGCAAAACCCCACACTTCAGAGACCCCATGGCTTGGACATGTACTAATTCTCAGGGGCAGTTCTCATTGAGCAGTGGCCTATGCCTTGCTCAATCAGAAAACATTCATGTGATTGGGAAACAGCGTAGATTCACAGTTCATGGCATATTCACAAAACAGCTGGTGCCAGTTTTCACCGCACTCTGATATCTCTGTTCCAATACCAGAAAATGTGGGTGCTTTCTGTAGTCTGCCAGGACTTTTGGCTGTGGGGAGGCTGTATGGCTTGTATCAAATGCTCTCCAAGCAGGGGAAACCACTTCTCCCCGTGTGGCACATGGGCCCCTTAGACCACGCTGCCTGCTTCTGGGGGTTCAACCTGCTTCCTGACCAGTGCACTGCCAGGTACTGAGCTTCAAACCTTCAGACTTGTGCTCCACTCTTTATAGAATCCTGTGGAATTAAAATGCTCTCCTTTCTCTCTGTCAATAGGTTTGGGGTATAGAATTTTTGTCCAGTCCCTTCTGAGTGTTTTCACTCTCTTTCTCTCCAGCTACTTTGAGGGGGAGTGGTTTTCTTGCATGATCCTAATGTGCTACACTGTCCTCTTTTCTCTCTTCTCCCTTCCTTCCACATAGGAGACTCAGTGACATCTCTCCCCCAGTTCAGATCTCCATACCACATACCTGCCAAATTCTCTGGCTCAGACTGTTCAGACTGTTGGATTAATCCTCAGATCAATTTCCTAGGTGTTAAAAATGGTTTGATGTTCATCTTTGTTGCTCATCTAGCTGCATTTCAGGGATGAGGCAAGGTGTGTTGGCATAGGAGCTGCTTTGAGGGATGCCTGCTAAGTGAGGAAGGTTGGTTGGAGGGGATCTATAGGGGAACTTGGAGGTAGGGTATAGAGTAATAGAAAGATAGGTGCACGCTGTTCACACTGGTTTCTATGAATGTCTGTGTATCTAGACTGGGGAATGGGAGAGAAATGATATCTGTTAACATTTATGTTTTTGGCGTATAATTCTAAAATTTCTGCCCCTCCAGCACATACTCTGAGTTTAGTAAATAAATCTTTCCATATATCTCAAACACTTTTAAAAGTCCGGCTTCTGTAACTGTATCTTATCCATGTTATTGTTTACGCTTTCTATTCAAGATAGAGACCGGTTTCTTTTTTTTTTTCTTAAGAAGAGAGCACAAGTGAGGGAGAGAGGCAGAGGTCTCAAGAGAGAGAATGTTAATTAGGCTTCACAATTAGTGCTGAGCCTGACAATAGGACTCAGTTTCAAGTCAATAGGACTCAGTTTCAAGATGTCAGAGATCATGATTTGAGCCAAAATCAAGAGTCATACACTCAACTGAGTCTCAGAGGCACCCCAGACACTCAGCTTCTTATTACTTTCTGCCTCTCCTGGAGCTGAGCCCACTGATTTTTAAAGTTCCTGGGAGTTAAGCCCATATATATAATAACTAAATGTTAAAACCTAGTGGTTTTCAAAGTTACAAGTTATAGTGAGTTATCTCCTAGTTCAGGTCTCCTGTATTGTGGTGCCTAGTATGGGTCTACTCCTCTTGCTTCTCCATGCTGTGGTGTCCTTCCCTGGTTTGGTTAGTCTCACCAGAGGTTGGGTCCTAACAAAGTCTCCATCGTCCTACGCTTTCTGCTTTGGCCTCCTTTATGTGATAAACTGTGGAAGATATGCCAATCTTTCTGTCATTTTCAGATTAGTTACACGAGGTGGCTGTTTTGTTGGTGTGTCTTGGGGATGAGGTGAGCACACGATCCTCCTACTCCACCATCTTCCCAATAATTCTCTCACAGATTATTTCTTATGTTTGATTGAATGTTGTTGAGGCTCTCTGCTGAATTTTTCAAATCAGTAATTGCATTATTTAGCTCTAGGTTTTTCTAATTGGGTTTTAAAATCGTTTCTCTATTTGATTGATTCTCCAATTTATGTAATTTTTCCTGTTTTCATTTAACATCGTTAAAAACTTGTATGGTGCTGTCATATGCCTCTTGTTCCTTGTTCTTTTTATTGTTGTGTTTGAGACCTGCATATTTGAAAGTGATCAGCTCATGAAGAATTTACAGGTTTACTTTGGTGGGAACAATTTTCCAATCCATCTATATGAGGGTTCTGAACAGGCCAGCATGGAGCATCCATGAGTGATTAGCACTACTGCTGGTGCCTCTGCTCAGGCAGAGTTACTGCTCACATTGTGAGGACAGGCTGGACTTTGTGTCAGGGCATATCCACTGACTCTGTATTCCAGCAGGACTGCTGAGATGCCTCTGTAGTTAGGCAAAACATAGCATGGTCTCCTTTGCCAGGACTGGATATACTGTATGGTTAGATATGATTGTAGCCTGGGATACATGATCAGGAGAGGCCACCAGGTAGAAATCATTGTCATGCAAGACCATTGGCTGGGCTCTCTACCTTTGCCTCTGGTTGAATGGGACAACCAGCTGTTTACCTGGTTGAGTGTTGTTTCAGATTGTGCCCTGCATTGGGTGAGATGAGTGTCCGGGCCAGAGTCACTGTTCTTGTTTAGGCAGAGTGGCTGACCAGTCTCCCAGATAATATGGTTAGACTTAGGTTAGTGGCTAGCTTTGTGATTGGGTAGAGCCAAAGGCTGTGCTGTATGGTTAAGTCTCCTGGATTACTGGGGCTTCAAGTTATATTCTCTGGTTCAGTGGGATGGCTAGCCTAGTTTTCTGCTCAGAACGGTCACAGACCCAGCTCCAAGGCAGGCCAAATCACTGCCTGGTGACCTCAGCTTTGCTCTTTAGTCAGTTGGATTTGCTTTTATGGTTTCTCTATTGGCAAGGGTGGCTGTCTGGGATACAGTGCCTCTGGCATGATCTGACGTTTGATTACTGTGAGCTCTATGTCTTTGTGACTAGCTTACCACAGAAGGTCCAGCCTTCACCACAGGTAGTCTCTCAGTGTTCCCTAAGGAATGATACAGAATAGTTGTCTTTCTGGGAGCACCCATGAACACTGGCAAAACTGGATGTCAGTCTTAAGCTATCTTTTTACCACTGGAAAAACTAGGCCTAGAGCAAAGTCTCCCAGTGTGGTACTATTCTGGCCAGGAGGAAGGGCGATATAGTCAGTATGAAATTGCTGACCTTACTGTTCTAATGCAGCTTTTCTCAGCTTTTGTGCAGTAAGTACTTCAGACTCACCCAAGAGGTTCTAGGGTTTTCAAAAATGTATTCTTGTCTTGACAAGTGTTCTTCTCAAGTTTTATCTATAGCCTAGACTAGACTGATGTTGTTAATTTTTGGTTAACAAAAAATTTTGATTAACAAAAAATTTTGATTAACAAAAAAATTTGGTTAACAAAAAATTTGGTTAACAAAAAAAAGAGTCTTGCTGATTTCATTCTCATTTATCAATAAGTATTGTTTATATTTGCTGTGAAACACTTGGTTTTATGATCTTGATATTTCATTCCATTCATCTTCTTGATTTTATCTTTCTGATTTGTTTCTTCTCTACTTCCCAGGTTAGTGTTAAGTTTAGTTTGCTCTCCTTTTCTAGTTCCTTGAACCATAAAGCTAGATATTTGATTTGAGATCTTTTCCATGTAAGTATATATGGATATAAATTTCTCTGTGAGCCTACTTTTGCATCATTTTATAAATTTTGGTATATGGTGTTGTAATTTTCATTTGTATGTGTTTTCTAATTTCCTATGTGATTTTTTTTTGGGTGTTAAAGAATGTGTTCAATTTGCACATAATTGTAATTTTCCATTTTTTTTTCCTGAAAATCATTTGTAGCTTTGTCCTATTTTGGTGAGATAATATACTTTGTATGATTTTAGTCTTTTACATTTCATTGCAGATAGTGTGTGGCCTAAAATTTCCTGGGAGTATTCTGGGTGAATTTAAGAAAATTGTGTATTCTGATGTTCAGTGGAATGTTGATATATATTAGGTGTAGTTTAAAATGTTTTTTTGTCTATTTTCTTCTTTATGTTTGTCCACTTGTTATCTCAATTTGTTAAAGTGGACCATTGAAGTATCCCACTATTATTGTACAACTATTTTCCCCCATTTATGTGAATTTTTGCTTCATATGTTTTAAAACTATATCTTAGGTGTATGTATTTATAATTGTTATATTTCTTGATAAAGTGACCCTTTTTAAAAAGTAATCTCTTTTACTCAATGTGGGGCTTGAACTCAAAACCCTGAGATCAAGAGTCACATACTGTACAGACTGAGCCAGCCAGGCACCCCTAAACTTACCCTTTTTAAAATATAATATTTTTCTTTTTCTCTTATAACAAAGGCAAGTTTGTCTAATAGTGGTGTAGCCACTGCATCTTTCTTTTATTACTATTTGTGTGAATATCTTGTTCCTTCCTTTTTGTCTGAATATTATTTGGGTCTTTGGATTGAAAGAGAGTCCAAATAGTAGATTAGGATTCCAAAATTTGTTTTGGTAATCTCTGCTTTTCAAATGGGGAGTTTCTTCCATGTACACATAAATATTGATGAGAAAGAACTTCTGTCATTATAATGTTTGCTTTTTGTGTGTCTTACATGTATTTGTAAGTTCTTTCATTACAGCCTGCTTTTATTACTGACTTTTTCTAGTCACTCCTTAGATTCATCTGATTTAATTGTCTGTGTATTTTAAAATTCTTCTGTTTCTGATTAACTTTGGGATTGTAAGCAGAATCATTGTATCAAATATAGTTTGAATTAATATTGACTTAGGTTCAATAGTATTCAAAATCTCTGCTGTATATGGTTCCATTTCTTCCTTTTATGTTTTGTGTCACATTAAACTGCTATACATACATGTTTACAAATATAGGTTTATGTTTGTTGTCTACTGTATTTGTCTCTTAAATCATATGTGGTAAAAAGGAATTATAATCTATGGTTAGAAGAAACTGGCCATTATATTTATGTGTGTTAATATATTTACAAATGTTTTGTTTATTTTTCATGTGTCTTCAAACTGTTGTCTACTGTTCTTTTATTTCAACATTAAGGACTCCCTTTAGTTTTTCTTATAGGGCAGGTCTACTAGCAAAGAACTGTCTCAGCATTTGTTTATCTTCTTATTTCGTAATTTTTCTTCACTATTGCAGATTGGCTTTCTGGATATGGAATTTTTGGTGACAGTTTTTTCATCCAGAATTTTAGATATGTTATCCTGTTGCTTTTTGACTTTCACAGCATTTAATGGCTTTATTATTATTGAGGATCCATTTTATATGATGAATTGCTTCTTTCTTAACTGCTTTTAGGAACATTTAGATGTTTAAGGGGAGCTGACAGGAAGTTGTGTTATTTCATAGTTTCTTTCTTCTTTAAGTGTTTTCCCTAGTTTTTGTAAGCTTCTAATTTTATTCAGGAATTTTGAAAATGTGATAATGACAAGTTTTGAGAGCTTAATCATTCGTTTAATGCAACCCATTTTTTGTAAACCCTTTCACTTTCCTTTTTCTTTTCCCAGATACTTTTCTTCTGCTGTATGTCCCGGTTACTCTATATACTCATGCTCCTATTATGATTTATTGTTAGGCATCATATAGATTTGCATTTCTGATATGTTTCTAAATAATTCTCCACTCAGATGAACGTTGATTTACATTTATTTCCATTGCCTTCAATTCCAGAATATCTTGTCTTTATCTAGTAATAACATTTTCGTTTTGAGATTTACTGCATATTTGCATATTTTTTGCCAACTAATCTTTTTTTTTTTACTTGAGATTTTCTTGTAAATGAAGTTAAATTTTCTATTAAATTTATGGTGTTTTACTTACTATGTATATATAATAATCTCAGTTAATTTTATTTTTCAGAAATTTGGTAACAGCATAGTTGTTAATCCTGTGAAAGATAAGACAATGGTGCAAGAGCTTCTGGATTTTAAAGATAAGATCGATTTTATTATTGAAGCATCTTTTCTGAAAAATGAGAAATTTATTGTTGGTATGAAGAATGCTTTTGAAACATTTATTAATAAAAGACATAACAAGCCAGCTGAGCTTCTAGGTATGGTTTCCAATTTTATAAAAAATGTATTTTATTATTATTGTTATAATTTTTAATTATGTAACAAGAGTTCTGACCTACTAATTTGTCATAATATTGCCAGATTGATTATCAGTGGTTGTAATAAACTATTTCTTCCAAGTTTAGTGTTCAGAAGATTTTTTTCCTTTGTTTAATAGTAACCCAGTCCTTTGGAAGCTCATGTGCCTTTAGCTTCTTATAAAGTTAGCGGTTTTTCTTATTAGTAGATAAGACTCATTTTAAAATAAGTAAAAGCTTTCCTTACTGACACAAAACCTAATGATTTTACATTATAAGGGATATCTTTTTACTAACATACTTTCCGAAGCTTGAAACAAAATATCAATTTGAATGTTCAAGAACAATCAATTGTTAGTTACATGAGTATAATCAATGTGTAATAAGTTATTAAGACTTTGGAGTTTATACAATCTCGATTTTATGTAATATCTTACAATATTTTGTTTTTTAAAATAGATTGGAGGATTCATTAGTGATGAAATGACTATATTGTAATATTTGGTCATGAGGTTATAAAAATATAGAAATAGTAATGTAGAACTTAAAAGAAATAATTTGTCTTTTTCTGCCATTCATCTGTCCATTACATTTATTCATTTTATTTTATGAAAATCTGGAGGAAAGTATTTGTTTGAATGAATGGTTTTTGTTCATAGTGTATATTTGAGGGTATAGCTCTATTTAGAAAATTATTTTTTACATTTTAGCAAAGTATGTGGATTCAAAACTTCGTACAGGTAACAAAGAAGCTACAGATGAAGAACTGGAAGAATTATTAGCAAAAGTGGTAATTTTATTTAGGTTCATTAATGGTGAGTAATTTGGGTTAAATGTCTATTTAAAAGTTTAAAACAATGATAACATTTATGGAAAAAGTATAAAGCACTATATGTGAGAATCTGAATAAATTGAATTCAAATAATGTTTTCTGGTGGTAAAAGTGGGAAGTTAGAACTAAGTTAATTCAGTGCCAGATGTTCAGATGAGTAGGTAGCCATCACAATTACTTAATTTCAAACTTTTCAGTATAAACTCCATACAAATTAAGCAGTCATTTCTCATTTCTCTCTTGCCTTCAGCTTCTGGAAACCAATAATTTGACTGTTGTCTGTATGGACTTATGTATTCTGAGATATTTTATATAAGCAGTCAGATGATATGTGACCATTTCTTTCACTTGCTGCTGTTTTCAAATATTGTTGGGTATAGTGTCTCATTTAATTGGCATCTGGTTTTACCATGTTGCATTTTCCACATCTGACCTTAAGGTGTTTTTCTTTAAATGTTATAGGGAAAGATGTTTTTGAAGCCTTCTACAAAAAAGATTTAGCAAAACGTCTTCTACTTGGTAAGAGTGCTTCAGTTGATGCTGAAAAGTCAATGCTGTCCAAACTTAAACCAGGTGTGTATCTTTAAAGGTATATTGTTTGTTTCGGCCATGTTTTTGGCTTTTGTGCTTCATGAATCTGGGCAGAGCACAATGATTTCATTTCAGTGTTTACCTCTCATTTGGTCATGAGTTTATTTTGTATATCAGTTTACTTAATGTCTTCAAAACCGCTAATTTAATGATCATCCAAAAGTATACGCACTCATTGGAATCTCTGTCATCATCTTCATGTGTTCCTACAGGCAAGTTATTTTAAGTTTTGTATTTATGAATTTAGGATTGGCGAAACTCTGAATAAGTAAGGTGAGCTCATCCACAAACTTAAGTAAAAAGAAAGAGAAACATGAAGGGATACAAAAAGGCAATTTAACTTAGGAAATTGAGGGGACAGTATCTCTACGGAAGCATGGTTGAAATTTGATGTGAAGATACAGAAATTTTGATGATGATAGCATAAGTATAGTCCATGCTAGAAAGAGTTTAGTAATTTGAAATCCCAGTTTAGCTGGGAAATCAGAATTATCAGAGAAGAACAACACACAGGAACTGTCATAAAGGCTAAACTGAAAAGGTAACCTTTTCAGTATTAGATTTTTCAGGTATTAGATTTTGCTTGACCTCAGAGACCTTGCTTGTGATAACTGTTTTGTATCCTGGAAGCAGGATTATTTAAAGAATTTGAAACAAATTTTAGATATTATGTCTTTTTTCCCCTTTTTCAAGTTTTTATTTAAATTTCAGTTAGTTAAAATACAGTGTAATATTAGTTTCAGGTGTACAATTTAATGATTCATAATTTCCATGCAATACCCAGAGCTCATCAAAATAAGTGTCCTTTTTAATCTCCATCACCTATTTAACCCATCCATCACCCACCTACCCCTCTGATAACCATCACTGCCTTCTTTGTAGTGAAGAGTCTGATTTGCCACCCATCTGTTTTTGTCTACTATGTTAATCTGTTTTGTTTCTTAAATTTCACACATTAGTGAAATTACACAGTATTTCTCATTCTCTGACTGCTTAATACACTCTAGCTCCATACATGTCGCTGTAAATGGCAAGGTTTCATTTGTTTTGATTGCCAAATAATATTCCATTGTGTGTGTGTCTATTATCATCTTTATCCATTTATCAGTCAATGACATTTGGGTGCTTTCCATAATTTGGCTATTTTTGATAATGATGCGATAAATATGGGGTGTCTGTATCCATTCAAATCAGTAATTTGTATCCTTTGGGTAAAATCTGTTAGTACACTTGCTGGATCAGGGCAGTTCTACTGTTAAAATTTTGAGGAACTTCCACACTGTTCTCCAGAGAGGCTGCCCAAGTTTGCATTTCCATGAGCAGTGCAAGAGGGTTTGCTTTTCACTGCATCCTTACCAATATCTGTTGTTTCTTTGAGTCGTTAATTTTAGCCATCTGACTGGTGTGAGGTGGTATCTCATTTGCTTTATTATATTTCCCTGAATATCAGTGATGCTGGGCATCTTTTAATGAGTATGTTAGACATCAGGATGTCATCTTTGGAAAAATGTATATTCCTATCTTTTGCCCATTTTTAATTGAATTGTTTTTCTCATGTTGGGTTGTATAAGTTCTTTATGTATTTTGAATACTAACCCTTTAGCAGATACGTAGTTTGCAAATATTTTGTCACATTCCTTAGATTGCCTTTGTTTGTTGATTATTCCCTTTACTGTTCAGAATCTTTTTATCTTTATGAAGGTCCAATAATTATTTTTGCTTTTATTTCCTTTATGTCAGGGGACATCTAGTAATTTGCTGTGGCTGAGGCCAAAGGGATTGCTGCCTGTGTTCTCCTCTAGGATTTTGATGATTTCATGTCTTACACTTAGATCTTTCTTCCATTTTGAATTTATTTTTGTGCATGGTATGATAAAGTAGTCCAGTGTCATTCATTTACTTGTTGCTGTCCAGTTTTAACAAACTGTTTATGGAAGACTGTTTTTTCCCCATTGGATAGTCTTTCTTGCTGTGTCAAAGATGGTTGACCACATAGTTGTGAGTCTATTTCTGGTTTTTCTATGGTGCCTCATTAATCTATATGTCTGGTTTTTTTTTTTGTTGTTGTTCGTTTGTTTTTTGCCAGCACCATACTTGTCTTGATCACTACAGGCTTTGTAATACAATTTGAAGCAAGAATTGTGATGCCTCCATCTTTGTTTTTATTTTTCAGGATTTTTTTTTTTTGGCTTTGGGGATCCTTGTGATTACATTCAAATTTTAGTAGTATTTGTTTGGGCTCTGAAAAATTCTGGTGGTGTTTTGATAGGGATTGCATTGAATGTGTATTTTGCTTTGGGTAATATACACATTATAACAATGTTTTTTCTTCTAATCTATGAGCATGGGATGTCTTTCTATTTCTTTGTATGTTCTTCAGTTTCTTTCACCAGAGTACAGATCTTTTACATCTTCGGTTACACCTTTGGTTACTTTTTTTTTTTTTTGTTCCAATTTTTTTTTTTATTTGAGTAGAGCTGACACCCAATGTTACATTAGTTTCAGGTGTACAACTTAGTGATTCAGCAAGTTTATACATGATGCTACGTTCACCACAAGTGTTGCTAACATCTGTCCCAGTACATTATTGTTATTATAATATCATGGACTGTATTCCTTTTTTTTTTTTTTTACTTTTTTTTATTTATTTATTTTTTAACTTTATAGTTTATTGTCAGGTTAGTTTCCATATAACACCCAGTGCTCTTCCCCACAAGTGACCTCCACCAAGACCATCACCCCGCTTTACCTTTTCCCCTTCCCCTTCCCCCCTCAGTTTGTTTTCAGGATTCAAGAGTCTCTCTTGTTTTTTCTCCCTCCCTCTCCCTAACTCTTTTTCCTCCTTCCCCTCCCCATTGTCCTCTATTGGGTTTCTCCTGTTAGACCTATGAGTGCGAACATATGGTATCTGTCCTTCTCCGCCTGACTTATTTCGCTGAGCATGACACCCTCGAGGTCCATCCACTTTGCTACAAATGGCCAGATTTCATTCTTTCTCATTGC